>CM060312.1:86807984-86815484 GCA_030674185.1 Monoplex corrugatus
TTTTTTTTTAGTACAAACTTTATTCAAATACCAAAATAATCAGCAGAATATACACTTTCCAGCGATATGTATATCTCAAAATACCCAAGTTAAGACTGATTTCGTGGTGGGAGGTCACAAATATTTTTCACATTCCAATATTACTCGAAGGCGTATATGCATGTTGTTGTTTTTTTTCCAACACTGCGCAGACGACATGTTTCTGCATAGTCTGCATTCTCAGTCTTTCGTGAGTGTGCATGCTGAGGTGTTTTCAAGTCTCCATAAGCCACCAGACACTGACAAGACTTACAGGATCTTGAACGTACATCTGACGGAAAACTGACCTCAACTGTTAGATGCTCTTTTCCCCCATGTTCCAAACACACTATTATAGTATGATCACGTATGGTACAGTATGATCACGTATGGTACAGTAGGTTGTATACAGGGGGGGGGGGGGTGCAAAAGTTGGTATACAGTAAGTATCACATCATTATCATAATGCTTAATTCCAATCTCGATTAGAGGAGTGTGTGAATACCAACGGCAAGCAGTTTGGGTATCTGAGGGATTCAGGCTGTGCTTGTTATTACATGTATATATGCGATATTCATTTGTTTGTATAATAAATGCAATGAGTGTTGTACGTGTTTTCTTTTTTCATAACTGTATACCTAATTTTGCACACACACACACACACACACACACACACACACACACACACACACACACACACACACACACACACACACACACACACACACACACACACACACACCCCTGTATATAGTAGCTGAGGACAAAAGTCTTTGTCTCTTTATAATAATAATAATAATAATTACAATATTTATATAGCGCAAAATCTTGATAAAATCAAATCTAAGCGCTGAAGCAGACACGCACGCACGCACGCACGCACGCACACACACGCACGCGCACACACACACACACACACACACACACACACACACACACACACACACACACACACACACACACACGCATGGCTATAAATGGGGAGAAAGAATAAAAGCAATAAAAGCAAGAATAAAAGCAATGGAAAATTATAGAGAGCATAGCATATACAATTATATATTATATTTATAACCATGTGATTCCCCTCCGAGCGGAGACAGGCTGCAGATGGGGGGAGGGGGGGGGGTTGAGTGAGGTTAGGATTTTATGCGGAGGAGAAAAGGTGAGTTTTGAGAGCGGACTTGAAGGAGACAAAAGTAGGTTGCTGACGGACTGAGAGAGGAAGTTTGTTCCAGGAGAGTGGACCAGAAACAGAGAAGGCTCGTGGACCATAGGTATTGAGCTTAGTGCGTGGAAAGCGAAAAGTCAGAGGATCGGAGGCAGAGCGGAGGGTACGTGAGGGAACATAGATCTCAAGTAGGCTTGACAGGTAATCGGGGGCTGCGTTATTGAGGCTTTTGTAGCACATGGTGTCTAGTTTGTACTGTATGCGCTTTGATACAGGGAGCCAGTGAAGTTGTGCCAGGAGAGGAGATATGTAGTCAGCTTTTTTCTTTTTGAGTACAAGGCCTACTGCATTGTTTTGAATGCGCTGTAGGATGTGAATGGTGGAGGCAGGAAGACCAGACAGGAGTGAATTGCAATAGTCAATGCGAGACAACGAGTTTTATCTTGGGTTTTGGCATTAACCTTCTTTTTGTGTCAGAATAATTGACCCGTTTGAAAAAAAAATAAGAGAACACCCAAAATAAACAACAACAACAAACTTTGAAACAGTTCAATTAAACAAAAATAAAGCATGACCAAAACAGCATAATACATAAATTTAAAAAAGCATGACCAAACAAAAAAAAACCATCACAAGACAATTTGTTTTAAAAAGCCTGACCAAAAAAACATAATACATAAATAAATAAAAAAGCAGTACTCATAAAAGAAATAACAATATAGAAATTAAACCAATGATGAAACAAACAAAAAAGATTCTGGGCAGTTTATATTCCGGACCCAGTGGGTAAAGGTCAGTCTTCTAATCGTATGGCACTGGGTTTGATTCGCTCATATGCGAGTGTGTGAGAGAGGGAGAGAGAAAGAGACAGAGAGAGAGAGAGAATGCGAGAGAGAGAGAATGACAGGGAGAGGAATGAGAGAAGAAAGACAAGAGAAAGAGAGAAGAAAGAGTAAGACAGAGAGAGACAGACAGAGACAGACAGACAGATAGAGAACAGACAGACAGATGAGAGAGAGACAAAGACACACAGAGAGAGAAACAACAGACACACAGAGACAACACACACACACCACACACAACACACAGCACACACACACACACACACACACACACAACACACACACACACACACACACACACACACACACACACACACACACACACACACCAACACACACACACAAGACACAGCACACACACACACCACACACACACACAACACACACACACACACCACACACACACATGCACACACACACACACACACACACACACACACACACACACACACACACACACACACACACACACACACAACACGCTGACACGTTCACACGCACGCACGCACCCATTTGAATAAGTGTATTCACTTTTATTTATTCGTGTCTCGTTTCTCTTTTTGATGTGGTCTAGCTTGCACACCTTTTAATCATTTTGTGGTATCCTTTTTTCTTTCTTTCTCTCTTTCATTCTTTCTTTTTTTTTTCTTTTACTTTATTTCTTCTTTTCTTTCTCTCATCCTTATAAATAGCTTATCAACGACAGATACAGAAGCTTACCCATGTAGTGGTATCTATACCGATGAAAAATAAAGTTTCACTTCATTTTCATTTCAAACAACACCAAATGCTGTTGCTCTGCCATTTTCTTACGTGTCGTATCTTACATTACTGATTTATTGATTTGATTCTCTTTCCAGTAGATTGAGTTTAGAGCAGGTATGTAAATTCATCATCATCATCATCATCATCATCATCATGTGCCTTGCCGCATGGCTTTGGCAATGATGGCCCTCCACACGAATCTATCCCTTGTCGCTGCAAGTACATCTCCCACCCTCTCTCTCTCTCTGCCCTCAGCCACCCTGCAAGTCCGTCCGATATTTTCTCCCTGGGTCTACCTGGTGCTCTCTTTCCCTCCAGCTTCTTCGCTGTGACCTCAGGTCTCTTTCCTTATAAAATGTCCTATAAATGTTGCTTGTACGTAAATTAGCAATGGCAATGTTGACAACACAACAACAAAAACAACAAAAGATTGGTTTTAGTCTATAATTCATACTGTTAGAAAATAAGTTGGTCACTACCATTGTCAGCTCTCTCTCTCTCTCTCTCTGTCTCTCTCTGTCTCTCTCTCTCTCTCTCTCTCTCTCTGTCTCTCTCTCTCTCTCTCTTTTTTTTTTTTTTTTCATGCCTGTGGTAAATGTGTACAAGTATCTTGGAATACTGTTCTCTACTCGTTTGAGTTTTGTTGCAACATGCAAAGATTTATCCAGCAGAGCTAAAAATGCTTTGCTTTTCATTATGCAGGAGATGTACCTTTTTAATATCAATTGTTTCAATGTGTTTGTTAAATTATTTGATTCTCGGGTACAACCTATCACACAATATGGGTCTGAGCTATGGGGATTAAGTAAAGCTGCAATTCATTGTGAAGCAGTTCATACTTTTGCTTTGAAGAAATTTCTAGGAATCAATATGCGAACACCTAATGATCTTGTATATGGTGAAACAAATCGCCATCCCATATATATAAACCCTGCAGTTAATTATGTTCGTTATTGGTTTAAATTTGCTGCATATTAAAGATCACAGAATTCCACGAAAAGCTTATAACGTGTTATATGATTTAGATGCTAAAGGTAAGCAAAACTGGGCATCCAATGTACGTATTTGCTTGTTTGAATATGGTTTTGGTGTTGTATGGTTTTGTCAAGGTGTTGGCAGACTGAATCAATTCATTTACGTTTTTCGTCAACGTTCAATTGATTGTAGGTGGCAGGAATGGAACGAACATACTCAAAATAGTGAGAGGTATAACATATACAGTACTTTTTCTGGTATGCATAATTTGAAACCCTATTTAAAGATAGACATGGACAGACATCTAAAATATACAATGACACGATTTAGGTTAGGAATATCAGAAATCACAGTTCATTATTTTAGATACAGAGCACATAGTGATAGTGATCTATTATGTTCATTGTGCAAAATATCAAAAAAAGATGAAGTACATTTTGTATTATGTTGTCCAGCACTCCATTCTATTCGTGAGAAATACATAAGCTCAAAATATTATAGACAACCTTCCTTATTCAAATTTATTTTACCGATGTCATCAACGTCAACTAAAGTGTTCGAAATCTAGCTTTATTTCTATACAAAGCGTTTAAATTTAAAGTGACAGCAATTTCTTGAGTCTTTTTAGGATTAATTCTACCCGACGGACGCAAGGCTCAGATATGAATAGAATGTTTTATCTTACGTTCTTTTCGCTTATTTGTTATGCACATGTACAAAATATTTCAGATTAGAAATAATTATGGTTATTGCCTAGTTAATGTTTATATGATTATGAGATGTATAATTATGTGCATCCCCCTTCTAAGGGACTGTGGCCTATATGAATAAACTATCTGAAGTCTAAAGTCTGTCTGTCTGTCTGTCTGTCTGTCTGTCTGTCTGTCTGTCTGCTCTCTCTCTCTCTCTCTCTCCTCTCTCTCTCTCTCTCTCTCTCTCTCTCTCTCCCAAGCTTTGCCAATGTGCAGGCCTTATGCACGGGTACAGGGGCATGCGCCAGATCATTTTCGATTTTATCATTCACGTGATCTCTGTAGCGTCAATGTATACGGAATGTATTCCCATCTTGAATAACCATCTGTCTCTCTCTCTCTCTCCCTCTCTGTCCCTCCCCCATCTATTCCCCCCTCTCTCTCTCTCTCCCTCTCTCTCTTCCCCCTCTCTCTCTCCCCTCTCTCCGCCCCTCCCCCTCTCTCTCTCTCTCTCTTTCTCTCTCCGTCCCTCTTCCCCCCTCTCTCTTTCTCAGTCTCTATCTCCGTCCCTCCCCACTCTCTCTCTCTCTCTCTCTCTCTATCTATCTATCTATCATCTCACGTACACACACACACATACACAGTCTCTCTCTCTCTCTCTCTCTCTCTCTCACTCTCTCTCTCTGTCTGTATCTCTCTCTCTCTCTCTCCTCAGTCTGTCTGTCTGCTGTGTGTCTGTGTGTCGTCTGTCTGTGTCTCTCTCCTCTCTCTCTCTACTCTCTCTCTCTATCTATCTATCTATCTATCTCACGTACACACACACACACATACAGTCTTTCTCTCTCTCTCTCTCTCTCTCTCTCTATCTCTCTCTCCCTCTCTCTTTCTCTCTCTCTCTCTCCCCCTCCCTCTTCTCTGTCTGTCTGTCTCTCTCTCTCTCTTCCTCACAAACACACACACAGTCTCTCTCTCTCTCTCTCTCTCTCTCTCTCTCTCTCCACACAACCACACACACACACACACACACACACACACACACGCAGAGGCTCTCTCTCTCTCTCTCTGTCTGGCTGGCCTCTCTTCTCTCACGATCTCTTTCTCTCTCCCCTCCCTCCCTCCCCCTCCCCCCTCTCTCTCTCGTGTAACTGTTTCCAAATCGCTGAAACTGGTCAACAAGAGCACACGAAACGTTTTGTATATCTCTATAATCAAGTGTCCCCTAACGAGGACAGCCGAGGTCACATTGTTACAGCAACACTGAATGAAATACCGGTCTGTGTCACGCTCTGTACGTCAATGTTACAGTAACACTGCATAAAATGCGATCTGTGTCATGCTCTGTACGTCAATGTTACAGTAACCTGCATGAAATCCGGTCTGTGTCATGCTCTGTACGACATTGTTACAGTAACGCATGCATAAAATGCCGGTCTGTGTCACGCTCTGTACGTCAATGTTACAGTAACACTACATAAAATACCGCTCGTGTGTCACGCTCTGTTCGTCACATGTTACAGTAACACTGCATAAAATGCCGATCTGTGTCATGCTCTGTACGACATTGTTACAGTAACACTGCATAAAATCCGGTCTGTGTCATGCTCTGTACGACATTGTTACAGTAACGCTGCATAAAATGCCGGTCTGTGTCATGCTCTGTACGACATTGTTAAGTTACAGTACCTGCATAAAATGCCGGTCTGTGTCATGCTCTGTACGACATTGTTACAGTAACACTGCATAAAATGCCGGTCTGTGTCATGCTCTGTACGACGTTGTTTACAGTAACACTGCATAAAATGCCGGTCTGTGTCATGCTCTGTACGACATTGTTACAGTAACGCTGCATAAAATGCCGGTCTGTGTCATGCCTGTACGACATTGTTACAGTAACACTGCATAAAATGCCGATCTGTGTCACTTCTCTGTACGACAATGTTACAGTAACACTGCATAAAATGCCGATCTGTGTCATGCTATGTACGACATTGTTACAGTAACACTGCATAAAATGCCGATCTGTGTCATGCTCTGTACGACATTGTTACAGTAACACTGCATAAAATGCGATCTGTGTTATCTCTGTACGACATTGTTACAGTAACACTGCATAAAATCGCCGGTCTGTGTACTTCTGTACGACATTGTTACAGTAACACTGCATAAAATGCCGTCTCTACGACATTGTTACAGTAACCTGCATAAAATGCGGTCTGTGTCATGCTCTGTACGACATTGTTACAGTAACGACTGCATAAAATGCCGGTCTGTGTCATGCTCTGTACGACATTGTTACAGTAACACTGAAAAAAAAGCGCGCATGTGATATTTCTGTACGACTTTGTTACAGTAACACTACATAAAATGCGGTCTCTGTTCATGCTCTGTAACGACATTGTTACAGTAACACTACATAAAATGCCGGTCTGTGTCATGCTCTGTACGACATTGTTACAGTAACACTCATAAAATGCGGTCTGTGTCATGCTCTGTACGTCAATGTTACAGTAACACTACATAAAATGCCGGTCTGTGTTATGCTCTGTACGACTTGTTCAGTTAACCCGACATAATACCGGCTTTTTTTGTCCTGTAAAGTCAATGTTTCAGTAACAATATCATAAATGCCCGTTGAGTCATGTCTTCTGACATTGTACAGTAACTGGATAAAGACGGTCTGGTGTCATTGTGCTGTATGGACGTTTGTTGTTAGTAACACTGCTTAAAATGTGGTTGTGTCATGCTCTGTACGACAGTTTGTATAGTATTGGTGCATAAAGCCGGTCTGTGTCATGTCTGTACGGCATTGTTACGTAGCTGTCATAAACTGCGTATTGTGTCATGCTTGTACGACATTGTTACAAGTAATCGCTGCATAAATGTGGGTGTGTGTCATGCTCTGTACGACTTGTGTACAGTACGCTGCATAAAATTGCGGTCTGTGTGCATGCTCTGTAGGCATTGTTACAGTAAGCTGATAAAATGCTGGTGTGTGTCATGCTCTGTAGACTTTTGTTTTCAGTAACGCTGCATTAAATAT
>CM060312.1:86830484-86842984 GCA_030674185.1 Monoplex corrugatus
CAAAAGGAGAAACCCGCAACACGTGAGCCGTCTACTCGACGACATTGCCAGAGAATGTCCCGAACTGACCTGTGCTGTAACACTGTTGAGTAATGGAGACAGTTTTGAGGGTGACCGCTTCCACTATCGCTGCCGCCTTCGTTGTGGTGAAAAGAGCCAACAGCAGAGCGGAAGAATAAGCCAGATCTGAGACGGGGAACAACAGGCACCCAGCAAACACCGCCACCACGCCACACAGATCTATATCGCAAACGTCGCAAGCACACGTTTTGATTTGGTCAGTGGCAAGCTGGCGCGCTGTGCTTTGTCTCACGACAGAGGCAGGAGAAAGAGAGACAGAGAGAGAGAGAGAGAGAGAGAGAAAAAAAATCTTGTCAGCCTGATGATATCTATGAGAACTCCCCTGACGACCCTGACACCAGACCCACGCAGAGATTATGATAAACTCGACTCTGTCATTTTGTCACAAGCCTATGATTTACTTCCGTTCCTCTTTCCAAGTTCCACTTGTGCCGCTGCACACGTGAGACGGCGTTCCTGCTGCAACGTGAAAATCATTATCTCCTGCCTGTAACAAAGGATCGGTTACATGTTAACGACTGTCTTAGCGATTGTCACTGTCGGCCGCAGATGCAC
This sequence comes from Monoplex corrugatus, assembly GCA_030674185.1. NCBI lineage: Eukaryota > Metazoa > Mollusca > Gastropoda > Littorinimorpha > Ranellidae > Monoplex > Monoplex corrugatus. The sequence goes on from CM060312.1 coordinate 86,831,121, forward strand.
TTTTCTTCAGACAAAATCTACACACGTCCTTTCTTCTGTGTAAGCTAATCGGATAAGCTTAGGCGACCAGAAACAACAGTCTATGGAAAAACGATGTAAACTTAGACCTAGCCTGCAACTTGAAGTTAGCAGCCAAAGAATAAAGTTGACGCATTTCCGATTTCACAACACATGACGACACATGACGAGCAACCTCTGCAACATTTGTTTCAAGCTGATCGGTGTATTACATGTCAAAAATGCAGGTCATCTAATCATCAGTAAACTGACAGCCGACCCGTTCGAATAAGGCTGTAATTTATCAATGCAAGCCAAGCATTAGGAGATAGCATCGACTGTCAAAACACGGTGTGGACACTGGGTACGCCTAACTTCGGGAACGTCCCAAACGAGCGAGCAGATAACCAACAAAAATAATTGGAACAACTGACGACACACGCATGTGTAAGCACATCTGGCCGTTTTCTCTTACCTTTGCCGCACACTAACTTGACACAAGAGAAGCAGAAGACAACTGAGGCTCTTCGAAGCGACGCCGTCGTTTCCCAGTCTAGCTTTCCTCGCTTTCTTTCGGTCGGTTCCGATTATCGATGTCAGCACTGTTTTGGTGCAGGCATGTTGGAGTTAACTCCCTTCGCCACGTCTGCTTTCATGTGTGCGTGTGTGTGTGTTAGGCCTAATGCCTATCGCTTAATGTATTCGTTTCGTCTTCACTGACATAAAATTATGGACATAAATCAGAACGTGTCTGGTCTTTGTATTCATCCAAAATATATGTCGTAATCACTGTGGTTTTCGATAAATGATTCAAATAGTTTGTGTCGTGTTCGATTTTCAACAGGCTTTTGTTTTGGGTGGAAAGGGGAACGGTGGAGACATTTTATTCAAATATGACACGCTAACTGTCAGCGGCTTCAGCATCGTCTGCTTTATGGCTGTTCCGAGCCTATCTCTTCTTACGTCTGCAAATGTGTGCATTCCTTTGTTTTAATGAGCATCATGTATTCTGTCCACGTTTACTTCAGTTGCAACACAAAGATTCACTTGCGTGTGTCGGGGGGGGGGGGGAGGGTCTGTGTGACTGTTTCTGAGTGTGTGTGTGTGTAGATGTGTGTGTGTGAGTGTGTGTGTGTGTGTGTGTGAGTGTGTGTGAATGTGTGTGTGAGTGTATGTGTGAGTGTGTGTATGTGTGTGAGTGTGTGTGTGTGAATATGTGTGAGTGTGTATGTGTGTGAGTGTGTTAGTGTGTGTTTGTGTGTGGTGTATGTGAGTGTGTGTGTGTATGTGAGGTGTGTGTGTGCGTGAATGTGTTGTGTGTGAGTGTGTGTGTAAGTGTGTGTGAGTGTGTGTGTGTGTGTGTCTGTGTGAATGTTTGTGTGTGTTTATGTGTGTTGTGTGTGAGTGTTTCTGTGGGAGTATATGTGTGCGGGTGTGCGCGCGCGTGTGTGAGTGTTTGTGATGTGTGTATATGTGTGTGTGAGTGCGTATGTGTGAATGTGTGTGTGAGTGTGTGTATATGTGCGTGTGTGAGTGTGTGTGTGAGTGTGTATGTATGTGTGTGAGTGTGTATGTGTCAGTGTGGTAGTGTGTGTTTGTGTGTGTGTGTGTGTTGTGTGGTGTGTGTGTGTGTGTGTGTGTGTGTGTGTGTGTGTGTGTGTGTGTGTGTGTAGTGTGTGTGTATGTGAGTGTGTGTGTTGAGTGAGTGTGTGTGTGAGTGTGTGTGAGTGTATGTATGTGTGTGTTTGTGTATGTGTGTGTGTGTGTGAGCGTGAATGTGAGTGTGTGTGTGAATGAGTGTGTGTATGAGTGTGTGTGTGTGTGTGTGTGTGTGTGTGTGTGTGATGTGTGTGTGTGTGTGTGTAAGCATGTGTGCGCGAGTGTGTGTGTGTGTGTGTGCGCGTGCACATGTGTATGTGTGAATGTATGTGTGTGTGTGTGAAATTGTTATGCATATGCGAGTGGGAATCATAGCACTAATCAAGCCCCTCTCTCTCTCTGTCTGTCTCTGTCTGTGTGTGTGTGTGTGTATGGTTGTGTGTGTGTGTGTGTGTGTGTGTGTGTGTGTGTGTTGATGTGTGTGTGTGTGTGTGTGTGTGTGTGTGTGTGTGTGTGTGTGTGTGTGTGTCTGGCTGTGTATGTTGGTGCGTGTGTGACTGACTAAAGTAGTACTTACGTGCATATCTCTATGCCCGTTCGTGCATTCGCGTTCATATGAGAGAGAGAGAGAGAGAGAGAGAGAGAGAGAGAGTGAGAGAGAGAGAACGAAGGAGCGAGGGAGAGATTTGTGTGTGTGTGTGTGTGTGCGTGTGTGTGTGTATGTATGTGTGTGTGTATGTGTGTGTGTATGTGTGCGCGCGCGTGTGTGTGTGTGCGTGTGTGTGTGTATGTGTGCGCGCGTGTGTGTGTGTGTATGTGTGCGTGTGTGTGTGTGTGTGTGTGTGGTGTGTGTGTGTGTGTATGTGTGTGTATGTGTGTGTATGTGTGTGGTGTGTGTGTGTGTGTGTCCGTACGAGCATTCACGTTTACATGAGAGTGAGAGAGAGGGAGAATGAGAGAGAGAGAGCAGAGAGAGTATGTGCGCACTCTCTCTCATATTTGTATATTTGTATTCTTTTTTTTTTTTTTTAACAACAGATTCACCATATGAAATTCAGGCTGCTATCCCCAGTAACAGCACTTCACCGCTGTGACAGTATCACCATTTTTTTTCTATATGTATATATTCCTGTTTAACCTATGAAAAAGTGGTTTTTCAGCAGAATTTTGCCAGGGGCAAATCTTTTGCTGCCGTGGGATATTTAACGTCCGATGACTGCGTTCTGCATGCGAATGTTCGGTTTATCTTCAGAATGTGAAACAGTACCACCCAGACACCAACCCAAGTCTTGTGCAGGCCGAGATCGAGAGAAAGAAAAGCCCCTGCCAGTTAACCCTTTCACTCCCGCACCCTGTCCACCAACCGCAAAAACTTAACCCTTTGACTCCCTCGGCCTATGAACCAGCTTCCTGCAGAAAGCTGGTGGATAGGGTGAAGGAATCAAAGGGTAAAGTTTTTGCTTTGCCGGCATGGTTGGCGATGCAGGAGGCCAGTGGACAGGGTGCGGGGGTCAAGGGTTAAGTGCTTCAGAACCGGTTCAGGTTCATATTGCTTATAGGTTATCCGACCACTATGGCTTCATGGACAGCAAAGAAAACAAACGAGACAGTCTTGATGGAGGCAGATACTAGTAGATCATTCATAAGGAAGATTAGGAAAAGACAGGCAACATTTATGGGCCGTTTTATGAGGAAAGGGGATTTGGAGCACCTGGTCACAACGGGAAAGCTAGAGGGAATGAGCGCTCCAGGTAGACCCAGGGAGAAAATACTAGACGGACTTGCAGAGTGGCTAAAGACGAGGAGGGTGGAAGAAATGCTTGGGGCAACAAGAGATAGAGACAGATGGAAGTCCATAATCGCCAACTCCATGCGGCAAGACACCTGATGATGATGATGATGATGATGATGATGATGATGATGATGATGATGATGATGATGATGATGATGATGATGATGATGATAGCTTCATTAATGCTATGATTCAAACCCTGGCTTTTCGTGTCATAGTTGTTTGGTGTGGGGCGACCGTCCCCGATCCAACGCGCCCCCAGGTGGCGGATAGGGGAAGGACCCCCAAGATATGGCGGTTTGGCTGCGAATGAGAAATAAACAGTCACGGACCAAACGCCGATGGACCCAGAGGGGAAGCCGGGGTACAGGTGGTGCCTATCATCATCATCATCATCATCAGGTGCCTTGCCGCATGGCGTTGGCGATTATGGACTTCATCTGTCTCTATCTCTTGTTGCCTCAAGCATCTCTCCACCCTCTTTGTCTTCAGCCACTCTGCAAGTCCGTCTAGTATTTTCTCCCTGGGTCTACCTGGAGTGCTCATTCCCTCTAGCTTTCCCGTTGTGACCAGGTGCTCCAAATCCCCTTTCCTCATAAAACAGCCCATAAATGTTGCCTGTCTTTTCCTAATCTTCCTTATGAATGATCTACTAGTGTCTGCCTCCATCAAGATTGTCTCGTTTTGTTTTCTTTGCTGTCCATGGAACTCTCAACATTCTTCTTAGAAACCACATCTCGGCTGCCTCAATCTTGTTCTGGCTTTGCTAGTTGACTGTCCACGCCTCATATCCGTACAACAGTATTGGTTCTATATAACATTCGAGAACTCTCTTCCTGATGTTGATTGATAGGCATATATTGGTAAGAATGCTTGTCATCTTCTTGAATACTGTTTTGGCTTGGCTGATTCTGCCGATTATTTCTGATGCGCATCTGCCGTCTGATGAAATGATCGTTCCCAGGTATTTAAACTTATCAAACCTGTCTCAAGGTTGTGCCATTTGCTGTTATTTTGCATGAGGGGATTTCATGGTTTTTTTACTGACCACCATGACTTCATACATGTACTCTCTCAAAAGGTCTCATAACCCAATGACAGATCTGTCCAGGCGAACCAGGAGCACCTGAAAATAACTGCTACCATCACATCAAAGTCCTGGTAAGCTGGGGACGGACGGAGTCAGAAGGCGACAAACACAGATCTGATGTAACGGCAACAGCATCTGTCACCGCAGCTGTGAGCAGATGATCCCAAAAGGAGCAATAGCCAGAGCCTCCGCGCAGTAGGTGCATTTCCACTCCAGAAGGCAAATGATAAGCCACTGGGTTTATTCCTGTCAAAAGCCACGTGAGAAATGTGTGACGTCGAGCGTGGCTCCTACCGTCGATCCCCCGGCGAGGGAGAGAGATTCAGTTCAGTTCGTACTGCTTATTGCCCAGCCGATTACTAGAGCCACATCAGGACTAATACTATCGCAGAAACCCCTCAAGTAGAAACAGGCCCTTACGTGTACTTCAGTGTACACCAGCATCGGACAGCACAGCCGTTTTCACACTTATGTACACTGAAGTACTGAAGTACACGTAAGGGCCTGTTTCTACTTGAGGGGTTTCTGCGATAATACCACGTCGAAAAACGACAACCCGTTAAGATAAAAGACAACGGTTAATTAAAAACCGTGTTCACCGTTATCCTTGCAAATTAAAATGCGGTTAAATGGGGAGAGAGATGAGATGGGATGAGAGAAGTTGTTTTACCACTAAGCCACTATCTTAACTCCACTGTGTGTGGTTGTTGTAGTTATCTGTCTGTCATTCTTTGAGCCCACTTCACGTCAAAGCTGTTGAAACCTGTCTGTACGTCTTAATTCACCCTTTGACTCCTGCACCCTGTCCACCAGCATCGTGTATTGTCAACCATGCTAGCAAAGCAAAAAATTAACCCTTTGACTCCCTCACCCTATCCACCAGCTTCCTGCACGGGTATAGGGTGAGGGAGTCAAAGAGTTAAGTTTTTGCAGTTGGTGGACAGGGTGCAGGAGTCAAAGGGTTAAAGATAAATAAAATCAACACGAATTCCAACATACTTTGGGTACTTGTGAACAGCATTCACTATAAGTATTCTTGTGTGGTTGGTGTGTGTGTGTGTGTGTTTGTTGGTTGTGTGTGTTCTGTGTTGTGTGTGTAGTGTAGTTTGTGTGTGTATGTGTTTGTGTATTGTGGGGGGGGGAGTGTCGTGCGCGTTACTATGTATACCCTTCTAGATGGAAACATTGGATACGAATTTTAGCTGTTTTGGCATTTGTAAACAGCTGTCATTATTCCTTTATTGAGGTGTTGATGTACTCGTATATACGTGTGCTATATTGTGTCGTGTGTGTATGTGTATGCGTGCGTGTGTATGTATGTGTGTGCATCGTGTATGTTCGTGCCGTATTGTGCATGTGTGTGTGTGGTGTATGACACACACCATGTATGTTTTTCGATGTACGCGAGCTAATGGCGCAAGCGTTATCTTCTTTTGTCTGTCTGTCTGTCTGTCTGTCTGTCTGTCTGTCTGTCTGTTTGTCTCTCTCTCTTCTCTCCTCTCTCTCTTGTCTGTCTGTCTGTCTGCGTCTCTGTTCTGTCCTGTTCTGTTTCTGTTCTGTCTTTGTCTTGTCTCTGTCTCTGTCTCTCTCTGTCTCTCTGTCCCCTGTCTCTTTGTCTCTTTCTCTCTCTCTTCTCACACCCGACAACATTTCTCTCTCTCTCTCTCCTCGTCACACACATCACCAACACTGCACGCATCTACACACCCGTACCACACACTTCTCTCTCTCTCCTCTCCCGCCCCTCTCTCTCTCTCTCTCTTATATTTACCATTGTATGCTAGCAACGTCCCATTTAGCCTTTAAGTGGTTTTCTTGTAGGTTTGCTGACCTCTCATAGAAGGTGTTGCGATGGTTTGTGTGATGGGGAACACACACATTTCACCTCAGTAAGCACCTAGATCTGGACACTGAAAGGAAAATGTGGTAGTGTTCTGTTCCTTTTTTGTTGTTTTTTGTTGTTGTTGTTTTCTGTTTTTTTTTTTTTTTCTAATCTTCTTCCATTTGAGAAGAGCACAGGAAAGAAAACGGCCACCACCTACACTCTCTGTCTCTGTCTCTTCCTTCTGTCTCTGTCTCTCTGTCCTGTCTCTGTCTCTTTGTCTATCTGTCTGTCTTGTCTCTCTTTCTCTCCCCTCCCCTCCCTTTCTCTCTACTCTCTCTCGCTCTAACCTAGCTATCTCTATCTCCGGGTTAACCTCTTCTACAATGTGTGTGGCTCTACTTCCTTTCTTTCTGTGGGTGTGTGTCTCTCTCTTTCTTTATTTTTTCTTTTTTTTTTCTCTCTCCCACCACACACCTGCCTTCTCGCTTTCTCTCTCTGTCTGTTATTCCATGTCGCTCCCCGCTTATCTGTCTCTTCTCCTTGTTCACTTTTTTCGTTTCTTCGCCTTCTATCTGTCTTCTTTGTCTCTGTCTCTTCGCTGCCCCTCTCTCCTCTGCTATTTACATGTGCTGCAAGTCCCACTTCAAACTTTGAGTTGTTTCTGTCTGGGTTTGCCGACTCTCAGAAATTGTGTGCACGCTTGTGTATAGGACACAAATTTCACCCAGTACACCTAGACCGGAACTGACACTAGGAATGTGGTTAGGATCGGTCCTTTTTTTTTTTTATCTTCTCTTCTCTTCTCTTTCTCTTTCATCTCTCTCTGTGTCTTCTATCTCATGCACTATCTATTCTATCTCTCGGTTTATTGTCTGTCTCCATCCTGTCTTGCTGATGCTCTTGTCTTTCTTTCCTCTTCTTAGTCTCTCTCTCACACCCACACTCTCTTCCTTCTCTCTCTCTCTCTCTTCTGTTTCACTGCTCATTCTCTCCCCTCGCTTCCCTCGCCCTCGCTTTTACTCTCTCTTTCTCTATCAACTCTCTCTTTTGGTCTCTGTCTCTTTTCTCTCCCAGTCTGTCTGTCGTCTATCTGTTCTAATCTGTCTGCTTGTCTATCTGTCTGTCTTTACTCTCCTCTCGGCAGCCCCCTCTCTCTACTTAATTACCATTGTTTGCTTCGCAGCACGTAAGCCTTTAAGTTGTTTCTTTCTGTTTGCGACCTCTCAGGAGAGGTATTGACGACTTGTGATAGGAAACTACACTTGATCCAGTTACCACCTAGACCGAACTGGACACTTAAGGATTGTGGTTAGCTTCCTGTCCTCTTTTTTTTCTTTCTTCTCTTTCCTCTTTTCTGCATCTCTCTCCTCTCTCTTTCATTGTCTCTTTCTGTCTCCTCTCTCTACTTTGCTCTCTCTCTCCGCGGCGCTGGCGCCACTATCTACTGGAACACTACCTGGACACTAAAGGAAAATGTGGTTAGCATTCTGTCCTTCTGTTGTTGTTGTTTTTTATCTTCTTCTTCTCTTTTCTCTTTCTCTTTCATCTCTCTCTCTCTTTCTCTCGTTCTCTCTCGTTCACTCTCTCTCTCTCATTCTCTCTCTCTCTTTCTCTCAGTTTGTCTCTCTCTTTCTCTCGTTCACTCTCTCTCTCGTTCACTCTTTCTTTCGTTCGCTCTCTCTCTCTCTCTCATCCGCTCTTTGTGTTTGAGTCCTGTCGGTCTATCTGTCTGTCTGTCTCTCTGTCTCTGTATCTGTCTCTCTCTCTCTCATTCACTCTTCCTCTCTCTCGTTCATCTCTCTCTCTCTCTCTTCTCCTCGTTCGCTCTCTCTCTCATTCGCTCTCTCTCTCTCGTCCGCTATCTGTGTCTCTGTCTCTGTCTGCCTGCCTGTCTGTCTGTCTCTTTGTCTCTGTCTCTGTCTCTCTCTCTCTCTCTCTCTCTCTCTCTCTCGCCCTCTCTCGTTCACTCTCTTTCTCTCGCTCTCTCGCTCTCTCTGTCTCTCTCTCGTCCACTCTCTGTGTCTCTGTCTCTGTCTGTCTGCCTGTCTGTCTGTCTGTCTGTCTCTGTCTCTGTATCTCTCTCCTCCTCTCTCTCTCTCTCCCTCTCTGAATCCTATTTCAAGGCCAGACCGGATTCGTTGCACTAGGCACGATCCATTTAGATCAGCATATCTCTTGACTATGTGTTTTTCCGTGTAGTCAATGATATGTTATATTTTTCTCTTATGCATTTTCAATAGTAAGATACTTTGCATTCCAAAAACTACTCTTAGCTAATGCATCGGAGTTTTTGTTTTAGCCCTGGATCCTCTTCAGGATAAAACAATATTAATATGGCATGACCACTTTTCAAATTGCAGAATTACTTTCACGACCCCTCTGATATCATATTTACTCAAAAACACATTATGATGCCATTTTAATCATTTTCTCCCACTGGACGAAGCAGCAGGGAAGTTTCCGTCTACTTTTTTCCTTAATGTTTGTTCGTTTGTGATCTTACGTCTAAGCTTGACAAAGGCGCCTGTCTTGTCTGGTTTGTATTAAATACGCTTTCTAATTTTTTTTCAATTTTTTTTCTTGTTCCTGTTTGCTTGAACGCGGGCAGTCACACTTGTTTTAAATTAAAATCAATGATAATTGTAAAAAGTCATGAAAAGATCTCATTTCAAGTAAGATGGGGATGGAAGGAGGGGTCACTTCGACTTAGAAACAAACGTGACTCTCCATCGACTTAGAAACAAAGGTGACTCTCCATCGATTTAGTAACAAACGTGACTCTCCATCGACTTAGAAACAAACGTGACTCTCCATCGATTTAGTAACAAACGTGACTCTCCATCGACTTAGAAATAACGTGACTCTCCATCGACTTAGTAACAAAGTGACTCTCCATCGACTTAGTAACAAACGTGACTCTCCATCGACTCAGTAACAAACGTGACTCTCCACCGACTCAGAAACAAACGTGACTCTCCACCGACTCAGAAACAAACGTGACTCTCCATCGACTTAGTAACAAACGTGACTCTCCATCGACTTAGTAACAAACGTGACTCTCCATCGACTCAGAAACAAACGTGACTCTCCACGACTCAGAACAAACGTGACTCTCCATCGACTTAGTAACAAACGTGACTCTCCACGACTCAGAAACAAACGTGACTCCCATCGACTTAGTAACAAACGTGACTACCATCGACTTAGTAAACAAACGTGACTCTCCATCGACTTAGTAACAAACGTGACTCTCCATCGACTTAGTAACAAACGTGAACTCCATCGACTTAGTAACAAACGTGAATCTCATCGACTAGTAATAACGTGACTACCATCGATTAGAAACAAAAGTGACTCTCCATCGACTTAGAAACAAAATGACTCTCATCGACTTAGAACAAACGTGACTCTCCTCGACTTAGAAACAAACGTGACTCTCCACCGACTTAGAAACAAAAGTGACTCTCCACCGACTTAGAAACAAACGTGACTCTCCATCGACTTAGAAACAAAGTGACTCTCCATCGACTTAGAAACAAAACGTGACTCTCCATCGACTTAGAAACAAACGTGACTCTCCATCGACTTAGAAACAAACGTGACTCTCCATCGACTTAGAAACAAAAGTGACTCTCCATCCATTAAAAACAAAAGTACTCTCCTCGATCAAACAAGTACTCTCCATCGACTCAGAAACAAACGTAACTCTCCATCGAATTAGAAACAAACGTAACTCTCCATCGAATTAGAAACAAACGTGACTCACCTATCATCGTGACATACACCTTTTAAACAAAGACAAAATCAGCATTCTCAAAGCGAAGATGGAGTTGAAGGGTAATAATGTTTTTGTTGGAGAAGATTTATCCAGCGGGAGTACGTGACTTGCGACACAAATTTTCGGCCAGCTGTCCTTTGTCAAACGTGAATGTAAGATCACAAACGAACAAACACCAAATACAAAAGTTAGAAGAAAAAGACAAAACGAAAAAGACTTTTAAATTAGCATTACCGAATAGCATGGTTTCTGCTGTCGACAGTCAAGAAGTATTCAGGACAGAATAAAAAAAAATCACCGTTTAAAGGAAGTCAGCAAAAAAAATCACATAACCATTGACATACTGTTTTATCATTTTCATTCTTTTGTAGATAAAGATGTAGCACAAGAGGTTGAGAATACAGCGCACATTGAAGGGAATCAGATGTGTATTTTTATCGTTTTGTATCAGTTGACAAAGTTTATCTTTGTCATACAAAATTTCAAGAACAATAAAGCTGTACGCCCTGATCTTATCACGGGAAAGTGAATGAAAAATGGAACAGATAATAAATTATGACTACAGATTTTCTTGATTTTATTTAATAGCTTTTTTATGATGACGTGTTCCCAGAAAACTGGTTGGAGTGAATTATTTTACCATTGTTTAAGTAATGGGATGCTAGTAATCCTTAAAATGCATAGGGGATTTATCCTTGTAATATAAGCAGTATTATATATGTGACCTCCCACCACCAATTCAGTCTTAACTCGCAGTAAGTCGAACAGCACTAGGAGCTGAAAAGGTGACTGAGGGTCTATTTGGGGTGTTTTGACTTTTTCTCAAAATTGATTTCTATCCCCCACAGAATTTGTTTTTCTTGAAAAAATATGAATCAAATTTAAAATGGTATTTAAATGCACTGATTGCAGCAGAAAGAACGCAGTTTCCTACCAAAAAACACTATTTTTATCTCTTATTATGAACCGCAACCTGCACAGTAACCCCCACGTGTAATATACTGACAGAAAGCTCTTTGGTGCACCTTTCAGATAATGACAGCTAAAATTAGAAACAAACCGGGGTCAAAGCCACCAAATAAAGAAATTTGAGGAAAATGTGTAGGAGAGTACATAAAAACTGTAGTGGCCGTTTTCTCAAAATGGCCGTCATACAACTTAATGACTTTAAACATACATAACTTCTACATTTTTTTTTTAGTACAAGCTTTATTCAATTACCAAAATAATCAGCAGAATGTACACTTTCCAGTGATATGTATATTTCAAGATACCCAAAAAGCTAGTTAAGACTGATTTGGTGCTGGCAGGTCACATATAGTACCGTTATTAATAAAACGTTATGGGAATGGGTTGAAATCAGTGATAACACAAGAAACCACCAGGATAGTTTTAAGAAAAACTATTCCATAATTGATCAAATGTTTATTCTCCTTTCGTTTGTTCAAAAGCAGTTTTCTAGTAATAGAAAACTATTCAAAACGCCTTCAAATGGATCAATAAATTGTTTGAGTCTACTATGCACAGACTCGTTGGTGACATAGTTTGAGATGCGTAAAATGTTTCTATAGCACCTCGTGTCAATGGCTTGTTCCTCATCTTTAATTAGGTCAAGTGACAGAATCCACGTTTTGCTAACGAAAAGGAAAAGGGACATGACAAGGGAGCTCATCCATCTTACTTTAGAATTATGTAAGATGTTGTTGTCTTTCCATACTTGTTTCAGTCTAGTGCGCGTTGTTGTTGTCTGCACAGTTTTGGACAGCATTTCAGGTTTGGAGGC
>CM060312.1:86847984-86852984 GCA_030674185.1 Monoplex corrugatus
ATCAGTAAAAAACACGAAATCCCCTCATGCAAAATAACAGCAAATGGCACAACCTTGGGAACGGTCATTTCATCAGACGGCAGATGCACATCGGAAATAGCCGCCACAGAATCGGCCAAGCCAAAACAGCATTCAAGAAGATGAGAAGCATTCTTACCAACAAATGCCTATCAATTAACATCAGGAAGAGAGTCCTTGAATGTTATATAGAACCAATACTGTTGTACGGTTGTGAGGCGTGGACAGTCAGCAAGCAAATCCAGAGCAAGATTGAGGCAGCCGAGATGTGGTTTCTAAGAAGAATGTTGAGAGTTCCATGGACAGCAAAGAAAACAAACGAGACAATCTTGATGGAGGCAGACACAAGTAGATCACTCATAAGGAAGATTAGGAAAAGACAGGCAACATTAATAGGCCATTTTATGAGGGAGGGGGATTTGGAGCACCTGGACACAAAGGGAAAGCTGGAGGGAAAGAGAGCACCAGGTAGACCCAGGGAGAAAATGCTAGACGGACTTGCGGAGTGGCTGAAGACGAGGAGGGTGGAGGAGATGCTTGGGGCAACAAGAGATAGAGACAGATGGAAGTCCATGGTCGCCAACGCCATGCGGCAAGGCACCTGATGATGATGATGATGACTACCAATAAGTCTACAACAACTACTACTATTACTATCACTAGTACTACTGCTGCTGCTGTTAATAATAATAATATATTTTATTTATATAGCGCAAAATCTTGACAAAATCAAATCTAAGCGAAAACAAGATTAGCACGGTGTCATCTGCGTATCGACTGTTGCTACTACTACTAGTACTACTGTTACTACAACCACGACTTCTACTACTACTAGCACTACAACAACAACAACCAGTACTACCACTGCTAGTGCTGCTGCTACTACTAGTACCACTATTATTACAACTACTACTTCTACTGTTACTAGCACTACAACAACAACAACCAGTACTACCACTACTACTGCTGCTGCTACTACTAGTACCACTATTATTACAACTACTACTTCTACTATTACTAGCACTACAACAACAACAACCAGAACTACTACTACTACTGCTGCTGCTACTACTAGTACCACTATTATTACAACTACTACTTCTACTATTACTAGCACTACAACAACAACAATCAGAACTACTACTACTACTGCTGCTACTACTACAACTCTCACCTGTCTCACCTGTCGGCGTCACCGGGAACAGTGTTGGCCGCTGCACATGATGTCCTCACAAGTTGCCTCCAGCACTCTCGATCTTGGCTAAGTCTGACCACCTCCTGGAGTTTCTTGCCACTGATGTTTGTGATGTTTCTAGCAAGTGATGCAGGTGGCCGTCCTCTGTTTCTCTTTCCTTCCACTTTACCTTGGAGGACAGTGGACATCAAGTCTGTTCTCTCATTACGGATTGCGTGTCCAACATATTTCAGTTTCCTCCGTTGTATGAGTACTAGGAGCTTGCGTGTAGTACCCAACTACTACAACTACACCTTCTATTTCTGCTGCTACTACTACTACTACAACTACCACCTTCTATTTCTGCTGCTGCTACTACTACTACAACTACCACCTTCTATTTCTGCTGCTGCTACTACTACTACTACTATTACTATACAACAACAAGGACAAAAACAACAGCTACTACTACGACTACTACTGCTACTTCTACTACTACTACTCATGATGAAATAGTAATATAGAAACGCCGATTTTTGAAAAATATGATTGCATATACATGTACTTTTACCATTATTGGCATTCAAATCTTATTTCTTTATTCTACAGTGATGTAGATAATTACTGGCGAGAAATTACCTACTGCATTGGTGCACAGTTTAACGCAAACAGACCACTGAGGGGAAGGACTGTGAGTTTAAATCCCATCTTTCCTGTCAAATCATTGTGGGATATTTTGGCCCCAACCGGCTGCTATCGAGAGCTGAATGTGCTACGGGCGCATTGGGAAGACTTGGACCACACAATCGATTCTGATCCACCTATCGGATGCGTATTTGAGGGTATTCTGTTCAAACCTCCTGACTAAAAAAAAAACGCGGGTATTTGTATCTCTCGGGCCTGGTTGACGCCAGGATATATTATGATATTAAGAGTAGAGTACAGCTCTGTCAGCTCTCGGGCCTGGTTGACGCCAGGATATATTATGATATTAAGGGTAGAGTACAGCTCTGTCAGCTCTCGGGCCTGGTTGACGCCAGCATATATTATGATAGTAAGCGTAGAGTACAGCCCTCTCACACAGTCTCAATATTAGATGGAAATCCACAACATCAGGATTATCATCCCCAATGTCATCATCATCATCGCATTGTCAACGACTGATCCAGATTTTGCGGCCATTGATGTGGCCTAGAAAACGAGACGACAACGAAGAAATTACAAAACACATCATCATTTTCATCATGTGCCCTGCCGCATGGCGTCGGCGATCATGACCCTCTATACGAATCTATCCCTTGTTGCCACGAGCACATCTTCCCTCCTCTCTGTCCTCAGCCACCCTGCAAGTCCGTCCAATATTTTCTCCCTGGGTCTACCTGGTGCTGTCTTTCTCTCCGTTTCCTGTTGTGACCAGGTACTCTTCTATTTCTACTATTACTACTTCTATTACTACTGCCACTGCAACCACGACGACGACGATCACCACCACCACCACCACCACCACCACCACTACTACTACATAAAGAAAAAAATTTAAAAAAAAATAAAAAAAAATTTAAAAAAAAGACACAAAAAGAAAGAGAGAGAGAGAGACAGAGACAGAGACAGAGACAGAGAGAGACAGAGACAGAAACAGAAAAGAGAGACAGAGACAGACAAAGAGAGGAGAGAAGAGACAGAGATAGAAAGACAGAGAGACAGAGAGACAAAGGGGAGAGAGACAGACAGACAGAGAGACAGACAGACAGACAGAGACAGACAGACAGACAGAGACAGAGGGAGAGAGATAGAGAGATAGACAGAGAGAGGCAGAGAGACAGAGAGAGACACAGAAAAAGAGACACACACACAGAGACAGAGAGACAGAGACAGAAACAGAGACATAGAGAGAGAGAGACAGAGACAGAGAGAGTCAGTCTTCTATGGAGTGTTGACCAGTTTCTCACAACTCACCCCTCTCCATCAACCACCCCGCAATATCCACCCCCACCCTGGGTCATTCCACCTGCACACCTCACTGACGGCACGTAGTTCCTGATTGTCATCATCATCATGTACCATCATCATCATCACCGGGTGCCCTGCCGCATGGCGTTGGCGATCATGGACTTCCATCTGTCTCTATCTCTCGTTGCCCCTAGCATCTCTCCCACCCCCCTCATCCCCAGCCACTCCGCAAGTCCGTCCAGCATTTTCTCCCTGGGTCTACCCGGTGCTCTCTTTCCCTCCAGCTTTCCCGTTGTGACCAGGTGCTCCAAATCCCCCTTCCTCATAAAATGGCCTATAAATGTTACCTGTCTTTTCCTAATCTTCATTATGAGTGATCTACTAGTGTCTGCCTCCATCAAGACTGTCTCGTTTGTTTTCTTTGCTGTCCATGGAACTCTCAACATTCTTCTTAGAAACCACATCTCGACTGCCTCAATCTTGCTCTGGCTTTGTTTGTTGACTGTCCACGCCTCGCATCCGTACAACAGTATTGGTTCTATATAACATTCAAGAACTCTGTTCCTGATGTTAATTGATAGGCATTTGTTGATAAGAATGCTTGTCATCTTCTTGAATGCTGTTTTGGATTGGCCGATTCCGCCGGCTATTTCCGATGTGCATCTGCCGTCTGATGAATTGATCGTTCCCAGGTATTTAAATTTATCAACCTATGTCAAGGTTGTGCCATTTGCTATTGTTTTGTACCTATAGACTAGGTAAAACATAGTCTAGGTAGAGCCTCAGAACCTGGCCAGCTCATGGGTTATATGCAGGCGTAAGGCTTGTGCCATGATCACCATACACGTGGCACATGTAACGTTAGTGCATGTAAAATTCATTCCGAGCGTAGAGACGTCATCTTCAGAAACTGAAACTGAAACTGCACCCTGCCGCTTCGCGACTGTGACACTTGTAAGTATACTAGAAATAGAAAGCAAAAGTAAAGGGTTGGAGCTAGACAGCAAGAAGACTGAAGTCATGGTAGTCAGTAAAAAAAACATGAAATCACCTCATGCAAAATAACAGCAAACGGTACAACCTTGAAACAGATTGATAATTTTAAATATCTGGGAACGATCATCTCACCGGACGGAAGATGCACATCAGAAATAGCCAACAGAATCGGCCAAGCCAAAACAGCATTTAAGAAAACGAAAAGCATTCTTACCAACAAATGCCTATCAATTAACATCAGAAAGAGAGTTGGACAGACTTGCAGAGTGGCTGAGGACAGAGAGGGTGGAAGGTGTGCTTGCAGCAACAAGGGATAGAGGATAGATGCATGTGGAGGGCCATGATAGCCAACGCCATGCGGCAGGGCACTTGATGATGATGATGATGATATAACACACACACACACACACACACACACACACACACACACACACACATATATATATATATATATATATATATATATATATATATATATATGTATGTATGTATTGCAGATAAACCAAAAAACAAAACAACAAACTAGAGTTTTGAGCCCAGTACTTCGGCCAGTGGCCTTCCTCAAGGGACTGTTTATTCAGGAATGAACACACATAAACAATTTGAATGGAAAACTGTTCACAGAAAATCCAATCTTTTTTCTTTTCAGCCACACAAGATATTTGTCCCATTCCTCCCTCCCCCACCCCAGTCTTAACGCTGAATACCAAATCTTCATCCCTCCACCACAGCGTGCTCCACTTATATGAACACAGCCGCACGCGCGTTTATACAACATTAAACACACACAAACACTCATTTATATGCACACCCGCACGCACGTACAAAAACAACACACGCACACATATGTACACACACACAC
>CM060312.1:86865484-86875484 GCA_030674185.1 Monoplex corrugatus
TGTCTGTGTTTGTGTCTGTGTCATTCTCTGTGTCTGTGTTTGTGTCTTTCTGTGTGTCTGTGTTTGTGTCTGTGTCATTCTCTGTGTCTGTGTTTGTGTCTTTCTGTGTGTCTGTGTTTGTGTCTTTCTGTGTGTCTGTGTTTGTGTCTTTCTGTGTGTCTGTGTTTGTGTCTTTCTATGTGTCTCTGTCTGTGTCTGTGTCTGTGTCATTCTCTGTGTCTGTGTCTTTCTATGTGTCTGTGTTTGTGTCTGTGTTTGTGTCTTTCTATGTGTCTGTGTCTGTGTCACTATCTGTGTCTGTGTCTGTGTCATTCTCTGTGTCTGTGTTTGTGTCACTCTATATGTCTGTGTTTGTGTCTTTCTGTGTGTCTGTGGTCTGTGTTTGTGTCTGTGTCATTCTCTGTGTCTGTGTTTGTGTCTTTCTGTGTGTCTGTGTTTTGTGTCTTTCTGTGTGTCTGTGTTTGTGTCTTTCTGTGTGTCTGTGTTTGTGTCTTTCTGTGTGTCTGTGTTTGTGTCTTTCTGTGTGTCTGTGTTTGTGTCTGTGTCTGTGTCTTTCTGTGTCTGTGTCTTTCTATGTGTCTGGTTGTTCTGTGTCTGTGTCTGTTTTTCATTCTCTGTGTCTGTGTCTTTCTATGTGTCTGTGTTTGTGTCTTTCTGTGTCTGTGTTTGTGTCTGTGTCACTCTGTGTCTGTGTCTGTGTCTGTGTCATTCTCTGTGTCTGTGTTTGTGTCAGTCTCTGTGTCTGTGTTTGTCTTTCTGTGTGTCTGTGTCTGTGTCTGTTTCTGTGTCATTCTCTGTGTCTGTGTTTGTGTCTTTCTGTGCGTCTATGTTTGTGTCTTTCTGTGTGTCTGTGTTATGTCCCCTGTTTGCCTTTGTATGTGTCATTCTCTGTGTCTGCGTTTGTGTCTTTCTGTGTGTCTGTGTTTGTGTCTTTCTATGTGTCTGTGTCTGTGTCATTCTCTGTGTCTGTGTCATTCTCTGTGTCTGTGTTGTGTCTTTCTGTGTGTCTGTGTCTGTGTCTTTCTCTGTGTCTGTGTCTGTGTCATTCTCTGTGTCTGTGATTGTGTCTTTCTATGTGTCTGTGTTTGTGTCTTTCTCTGTGTCTGTGTTTGTGTTTTTCTGTGTGTCTGTGTTTGTGTCTTTCTATGTGTCTGTGTTTGTGTCTTTCTCTTGTGTTTCTTGTGTTTTGTGTCTTTCTGTGTGTGTCTGTGTTTGTGTCTTTCTCTGTGTCTGTGTCATTCTCTGTGTCATTCTCTGTGTCTGTGTCTTTCTATGTGCCTGTGTTTGTGTCCGTGTCAATCTCTGTGTTTGTTCTGTGTTGTGTCTTTCTATGTGTCTGTGTTTTTGTCTGTGTCCGTGTCGTTCTCTGTGTCTGTGTCTGTGTCTGTGTCATTCTCTGCGTCTATGTTCTTTGTGTCTGTGCCTGTATCTGTGTCTGTGTCTTTGTGTCTGTGTCTGTGTCATTCTCTGTGTCTGTGTGTTTGTGTCTTTCTATGTATCTGTGTGTTTGTGTCTTTCTCTGTCTGTGTTTGTGTCTTTCTATGTGTCTGTGTTTGTGTCTTTCTCTGTCTCTGTGTTTGTGTCTTTCTGTGTGTCTGTGTTTGTGTCTTTCTGTGTGTCTGTGTCATTCTCTGTGTCATTCTCTGTGTCTGTGTCTTTCTATGTGCCTGTGTTTGTGTCTGTGTCAATCTCTGGTTTTGTTCTGTGTTTGTGTCTTTCTATGTGTCTGTGTGTTTGTGTCTTTCTATGTGTCTGTGTTTGTGTCCGTGTCATTCTCTGTGTTTGTTCTGTGTTTGTGTCTTTCTATGTGTCTGTGTGTTTGTGTCTTTCTATGTGTCTGTGTTTGTGTCCGTGTCATCCTGTGTTTGTTGTTTCTGTTTTTGTGTCTTTTCTCTGTGTTTTCTGTGTCTGTGTTGTGTTTTTCTATGTGTCTGTTTGTGTTTTTCTATGTGTCTGTGTTGTGTTTTTCTATGTGTCTGTGTTTTTGTTTGTGTTTTTCTATGTGTCGTGTTTGTGTTTGTGTTTTTCTATGTGTCTGTGTTTGTGTTTGTGTCTTTCTATGTGTCTGTGTTTGTGTTTGTGTCTTTCTATGTGTCTGTGTTTGTGTTGTTTTTCTATGTGTCTGTTGTGTTTTTCTCTGTGTCTGTGTTTGTGTCTTTCTATGTGTCTGTGTGTTTGTGTCTTTCTATGCGTCTGTGTTTGTGTCTTTCTATGTGTCTGTGTTTGTGTTTTTCTATGTGTCTGTGTGTTTGTGTCTTTCTATGCGTCTGTGTTTGTGTCTTTCTATGTGTCTGTGTGTTTGTGTCTTTCTGTGTGTCTGTGTTTTGTGTCTTTCTATGTGTCTGTGTGTTTGTGTGTTTCTATGTGTCTGTGTGTTTGTGTGTTTCTATGTGTCTGTGTGTTTGTGTGTTTCTATGTGTCTGTGTGTTTTGTGTTTTTCTGTGTGTCTGTGTTTGTGTCTTTCCATGTGTCTGTGTTTGTGTCTTTCCATGTGTCTGAGTCTGTGTTTGTGTCTTTCTATGTGTCTGTGTTCTTGTCTGGTTTGTGTGTTTTTCTATGTGTCTGTGTTTGTGTCTTTCTATGTGTCTGTGTCTGTGTCTTTCTATGTGTCTGTGTGTTTGTGTCTTTCTATGTGTCTGTGTGTTTGTGTCTTTCTATGTGTCTGTGTTTTGTGTCTTTCTATGTGTCTGTGTGTTTGTCTTCTAGTGTCTGTTTTGTGTCTTCTATGTGTCTGTGTGTTTGTGTCTTTCTATGTGTCTGTGTTTGTGTCTTTCCATGTGTCTGTGTCTGTGTTTGTGTCTTTCTATGTGTCTGTGTTCTTGTCTGCGTTTGTGTGTTTTTCTATGTGTCTGTGTTTGTGTCTTTCTATGCGTCTGTGTGTTTGTGTCTTTCTATGTGTCTGTGTGTTTGTGTCTTTCTATGCGTCTGTGTTTGTGTCTTTCTATGTGTCTGTGTTTGTGTCTTTCTATGTGTCTGTGTGTTTGTGTCTTTCTATGCGTCTGTGTTTGTGTCTTTCTATGTGTCTGTGTTTGTGTCTTTCTATGTATCTGTGTTTGTGTCTTTCTATGTGTCTGTGTGTTTGTGTCTTTCTATGTGTCTGTGTTTGTGTCTTTCTATGCGTCTGTGTGTTTGTGTCTTTCTATGTGTCTGTGTTTGTGTCTTTCTATGTGTCTGTGTGTTTGTGTCTTTCTATGTGTCTGTGTGTTTGTGTCTTTCTATGTGTCTGTGTTTGTGTCTTTCTATGCGTCTGTGTGTTTGTGTCTTTCTATGTGTCTGTGTTTGTGTCTTTCTATGCTCTGTGTTTGTGTCTTTCTATGTGTCTGTGTTTGTGTCTTTCTATGTGTCTGTGTTTGTGTCTTTCTATGTGTCTGTGTGTTTGTGTCTTTCTATGTGTCTGTGTTTGTGTCTTTCTATGCGTCTGTGTGTTGTGTCTTTCTCTGTGTCTGTGTGTTTGTGTCTTTCTATGTGTCTGTGTTTGTGTCTTTCTATGCGTCTGTGTGTTTGTGTCTTTCTATGTGTCTGTGTTTGTGTCTTTCTATGTGTCTGTGTTTGTGTCTTTCTATGTGTCTGTGTTTGTGCTTGTGTCTTTCTATGCGTCTGTGTCTGTGGTTGTGTCTTTCTATGTGTCTGCGTCTGTGTTTGTGTTTGTCTTTCTATGTGTCTGTGTCTGTGTTTGTGTCTTTCTATATGTCTGTGTTTGTGTTTGTGTTTGTGTCTTTCTATGTGTCTGTGTCTGTGTTTGTGTCTTTCTATGTATCTGTGTTTGTGTCTTTCTATGTGTCTCTGTTTGTGTCTTTCTCTGTGTCTGTGTTTGTGTCTTTCTATGTGTCTCTGTTTGTGTCTTTCTCTGTGTCTGTGTTTGTGTCTTTCTCTGTGTCTCTGTTTGTGTCTTTCTCTGTGTCTGTGTGTTTGTATCTTTCTATGTATCTGTGTTTGTGTCTTTCTCTGTGTCTGTGTTTGTGTCTTTCTCTGTGTCTGTGTTTGTGTCTTTCTATGTGTCTGTGTTTGTGTCTTTCTCTGTGTCTGTGTCTGTGTTTGTGTCTTTCTCTGTGTCTGTGTCTGTGTTTGTGTCTTTCTATGTGTCTGTGTTTGTGTCTTTATATGTGTCTGTTTTGTGTCTTTCTATGTGTCTGTGTTTGTGTCTTTTTTGCTGTGTGTCTTTTTGTGTGTCTGTTCTATGTGTCCTGTGTCTGTGTTTGTGTCTGTTTGTGTCTTTCTATGTGTCTGTGTCTGTGTTTTGTGTCTTTCTATGTGTCTGTGTTTGTGTCTTTCTATGTGTCTGTGTCTGTGTTTGTGTCTTTCTATGTGTCTGTGTTTGTGTCTTTATATGTGTGTGTCTGTGTTTGTGTCTTTCTATGTGTCTGTGTCTGTGTCTGTGTCTGTGTTTGTGTCTTTCTATGTGTCTGTGTTTGTGTCTTTCTTTGTGTCTGTGTTTGTGTCTTTGTCTGTGTCTTTGTCTGTGTATTTGTCTGTGTATTTGTCTGTGTCTTTGTCTGTGTCTTTTTGTTTGTGCCTGTGTCTTTGTCTGTGTATTTGTCTGTGTATTTGTCTGTGTCTTTGTCTGTGTCTTTGTCTATGTCTTTCTCTATGTCTGTGTCTTTCCCTGTGTCTGTGTATTTGTCTATGTCTGTGTCTTTGTCTTTTTTTTGTGTCTGTGTCTGTCTGTGTCTTTGTCTGTGTCTGTGTCTTTGTGTCTGTGTATTTGTGTCTGTGTATTTGTGTTTGTCTTTTTCTATGTCTGTGTCTTTGTCGTATCTTTCTCTGTGTCTGTGTCTTTGTCTGTGTCCGTGTCCGTATCTGTGTCTTAACGTCTGTGTCTGTGTGTCTTTGTCTGTATATGTCTCTGTGTCTGTGCCTGTGTCTGTGTCTTTGTGTCTTTGTCTTTGTCTGTATATGTCTCTGTGTCTGTGCCTGTGTCTGTGTCTGTGTCTGTCTGTGTCTGTGTCTGTGTCTGTGTCTGTCTGTGTCTTTGTCTTTGTGTCTGCGTATTTGTCTGTGTCTGTGTCATTGTTTGCGTCTGTGTCTGTGTCTTTGTGCCTGTCTCTGTGCCTGTGTCTTTCTCTGTGTCTCTGTCTCTGTCTGTCTCTTTTTCTCTGTCCGCCTCCATTTATCTGTCTCTTTGTCTCTGTCTTTGTCTGTGTCATGTCTGTCTCTCGGTCTCTGTCTGTCTTTTTGTCCGTCTGTCTCTCTGTCTGTCTTTGTCTGTCCGGCCGTATGTCTTTGTCTGTCTGTTTGTCCGTCTGTTTGTCTGTCACTCTGTTTCTATCTCTGTCTGTCTGTCTGTCTGTGTGTCTGTCTCTGTTTTATTTAGTTTTCGTCTGTCACCATAGCTGTGGGGTAAGATGTTATCAACTGTAAATCCCTCCTTACGTGCATACTGATCGATCTGTCGGCCTGTTAAGCTCTCATATATCATCATCATCTTCTTTCATCGTCATCATCGTTGTCGTCGTTGTTGTCATCATAATCGTCACCGCCATCATTGTTGTCGTTGTCGTCATCATCGTCATATCGTCAGCAACGTCACTGGCATCACCGTCATCATCATCGTCGTTGTCGTAGTCTTCATATCAACATCATCATCATCATCATCATGTGCCCTGCCGCCTGGCGTTGGCGATCATGGCCCTCCATACGAATCTATCCCCCGTCGCTGCAAGTACATCTTCCACCCTCTCTGTCCTCAACCTAACCCTGCGCTGTGTTGAAAAACTGAAACTGAAAGACTAAACCAACCTCAGTATGTCTGAACTGTTTGTTGCTGTACTCCACAGACAGAGGAAGAGCTGGGTGGTAAATATTAAAGACTGGACCAACTTTAGAATGTCTGAACTGTTTGTAGTTGTATTCCACAGATGCAGACAGAGGAAGAGCTGGGTGGTAAATATCAAAGACCGGACCAGCCTCAGTATGTCTGAACTGTTTGTTGCTGCACCCCACAGACAGAAGAAGAGCTGGGTGGTAAATATCAAAGACCGAACCAACCTCAGTATTGCTGTACCCCACAGACAGAGGAAGAGCTGGGTGGTAAATATCAAAGACCGAACCAACCTCAGTATTGCTGTACCCCACAGACAGAGGGAGAGCTGGGTGGTAAATATCAAAGAGTGGACCAACCTCAGTATGTCTGAACTGTTTGTTGCTGTACCCCCAGACAGAGGAAGAGCTGGGTGGTAAATATCAAAGAGTGGACCAACCTCAGTATGTCTGAACTGTTTGTTGTTGTATCCTCAGTGACGCATGAAGTAGATGAGGTTCGATTTGTACCATCTCACAGTTCACAACTAGGCAATAGCACACTCGACTCTGAATAGGAGCTAGTTGAGGCCAAATAAAAAATCCCATGATTTTGTTTTGGGGGGAAGACAGCTGGGGGCTGGAACTCATAACCTCCCTGCTGTTACTCCATTGCTCTAACCATTTGGCCAAATTGACTGGTGCACATCTGTTGACAGATCTAAGATGACGTGCTGTAACCATTTGGCCACCATGGTAGCTTCTAACAGCGGTGCATTACAAAGACGTTAATCAGAATATGAGTGCATGCATCACGTGTGTGTATGTGTGTGTGTGTGTGTGTGTGTGTGTGTGTGTGTGTGTGTGTGTGTGTGTGTGTGTGTGTGTGTGTGTGTGAATTCGCAACATGTGTTGTTGTAAAGAAGTCATAAAGAGGCTTGAAGCCAAACTCCGAAATAGGAAGTGGAGAGGGATGAAAAGAAAAGAGATCGGAAGAAAGAGAGAGAGATAGAGAGAGAGAGATAGAGAGAGAGAGAGAGAGAGAGACAGACAGACAGAGACAGACAGACAGACAGACAGACAGAGACAGAGAGACAGACAGAGACGGAGAGACAGAGAGAAAAGAAAGAAAGAAAGAAAGAAAGAGAGAGAGAGAGAGAGACAGACAGACAGAGACAGACAGACAGACAGAGACAGAGAGACAGACAGAGACGGAGAGACAGAGAGAAAAGAAAGAAAGAAAGAAAGAAAGAGAGAGACGGACAGACAGAGACAGAGAGACAGAAATATCGGGAGACAAAGGGACAGGGAGACAGAGAAAGAGAGACAGAGACACAGAGGGGCAGAGAGACAGGGTGACAGAGAAAGAGAGAGAGAGAGACAGAGACAGAGAGAGAGGGACAGAGAGACAGGTGACAGAGAGAGAGAGAGAGAGACAGACAGACAGACAGAGACAGAGACAGAGAGACAAAGAGACAGGGTGACAGAGAGAGACAGACAGAGACAGACAGACAGACAGAGACAGGGAGACAGGGAGACGTGGAGAGAGAGAGAGAGAGGGAGAGAGAGACACACAGACAGACAGACAGACAGAGACAGAGACAGAGAGAGAGGGACAGAGAGACAGGTGAGAGAGAGAGAGAGAGAGAGAGAGAGAGAGTCAGACAGACAGACAGAGACAGAGACAGAGAGACAAAGAGACAGGGTGACAGAGAGAGACAGACAGAAAAACATTGAAAGGAGCAAAACGAGCGAGAGAGAGAAGGGGAAGGGGAGAGACTGAGATAGAGAGAGAGAGAGAGACAGACAGACAGAGACAGGGAGACAGGGAGACGTGGAGAGAGAGAGAGAAAGAGAGAGAGAGGGAGAGAGAGAGAGACCACAGACAGACAGACAGACAGAGACAGAGACAGAGAGAGAGGGACAGAGAGACAGGTGAGAGAGAGAGAGAGAGAGAGAGTCAGACAGACAGACAGAGACAGAGACAGAGAGACAAAGAGACAGGGTGACAGAGAGAGACAGAAAAACATTGAAAGGAGAAAAACGAAAGAGAGAGAAAAGGGGAAGGGGAGAGACAGAGATAAGAGGAGAGAGAGACACACACACACACAGACAGACAGACAGACAGAGACAGGGAGACGTGAGAGAGAGAGAGAGAGAGAGAGGCAGAGACAGAGACAGAGAGAGACTGACAGGCAGACAGACAGAGAGAGACACAGAAAGAGAGAGAGAGAGTGAGAGTGATGAGAGACAAAGAGAGAGAGAGAGAGAGAGAGAGCGAGAGAGAGAGATGGGAGACAAAGAGAGAGAGAGACAGACGAGAGAGAGAGAGACAGACAGAGAGAGAGAGACAGGACAGACAGAGACAGAGACAGAGACAGAGAGACAGAGACAGAGAGGATGGGTGAGGGGTAAGGAGGGATAAATATCATTTGTGTCAAAGTGGGTTTGTTACAGTAGCAAACTTACAATGTCCTTCTGTGATTGGTCTGCGTGCTGTTGTCTGTGGCCTTCAATGGCCGAGCTGCCGTGGTTTGTTACATACATGCCATTTAATGAGAGAGAGAAGGGGAAAGGACAGAGGGAGGGGAGGAGGAGAGAGAGATGAGACAGAGGGACGAGAGAGAGAGAGGGGGGGAAAGAGAGAGAGAGGAGAGAGAAGAGAAAGAGAGTGAGAGAGAGAGAGGCGAGAAAGAGAGGGAGCGAGAGGGAGAAAAGCTGAGGTTTGAGAGAGACAGAGAGAATGACAGTGAAAGATGGAGAGAGAGAGAGAAAGAGAGAGAGAGAGAGAGCGAACTGGAGTGAAAGATGGAGAGAGGGAGAGAGAGAGGGGGAGAGGGATACGAGACAGAGGGAAGGGTGAAAAAAGAGAGAGAGAGAGAGGGAGGGAGGAAAATAGAGAGGGAGGGAGTTAGAGGGAGAGGAGAGAGAAAGGCAGAGTGAGACAGACAGACAGAGTGAGAGAGAGACAGAGGGAGGGGAGAGAGAGAGACAGACAGGAAGAGAGAGGACAGACAGAGACAGAGAGAGAAGGAGAAAGAGAGAGACAAGACAACAAACAGACAGACAGGGAGACGGGGAGGACAGAGGGAGGGAGAAGAGCAGAGAAGAAGAGAGAGAAAGAAGAAGAAGAAACAAGACGAAGAAGAAGAAGAAGAAGAAGAAGAGAAGAACAACAAAACAGCAAAAAGAACAAGAACAAGAACAAGAAGAACAAGAACAAGAAGAAGAACAAGAACAAGGAAGAACAAGAACAAGAGAAGAAGAAGAAGAGAGAGAGAGGTGGAGAGAGAAAGAGAGAGAGAGAGGAAGAAAGAAAGAAAGAAAGAAAGAAGAGAGAGAGAGAGAGAGAGAGAGAGAGAGAGAGAGAGAGAGAGAGAGAGAGAGAGAGATATGAAAAAAATCCAATGAAATGATTCGTTATTTTCCAATGGTAGACACATTAGCGCACAGTAGAAGCCAGCAAACGTCACTTATCTTCTTTTCCTTCTTCTTCCTCGCTCTAAATTCTGTGAACAGTCCCTGGAACACCGTACTAAAGAACTATTCACCAGACTCCTTCAGGTCTGTCGATTCTGTGCCAAAGCCTGGGTCTACGGAAATGATTCACTGTCCACTTTGCAATTTTGTCATTACATCGTATTATTTTTTTTTCCCTTCTATAACAGTTCCCTGGAGGATTGATTAACCCTTTGACTCCCGCACCCTGTACACCAGCATTCTATATTGTCAACTATGCTAGCAAAACAAGATGTTTAACCCTTTGACTTCTTCACCCTATCCACCAACTTCCTGCAGGAACCTGAGTCAAAGAGTTAAGGTTTCGTTGTTGGTAGATAGAGTGCGGGAATCAGAAGGTTCATTAAGCCTGCACATAAACCCATGAACTGGCCAGGTCTGAGGCCCTGCCTAGCGTATGTTTTCATCATATCATCATCAGGTGCCCTGCCGCATGGCGTTGGCGATCATGAACTTCCATCTGTCTCTATCTCTGTTGCCTCAAGCATCTCCTCCACCCTCCTTGTCTTTAGCCACTCTGCAAGTCCGTCTAGAATTTTCTCCTGGTCTACTGGTGCTCTCTTTCCCTCCAGCTTTCCCGTTGTGACAGGTGTTCCAAATCCCCTTCCTCATAAAATGGCTTATAAATGTTGCCTGTCTTTTCCTAATATTCCTTATGAATGATCTTCTTGTGTCTGCCTCCATCAAGATTGTCTCGTTTGTTTTCTTTGCTGTCCATGGAACTCTCAACATTCTTCTCGTAAAC
>CM060312.1:86887984-86892984 GCA_030674185.1 Monoplex corrugatus
CCTTTTCCCATCATATGACACTTATATTATATTTGTCATCCTTTTCCCATCATATGACACTTATGTTTATATTTGTCATCCTTTTCCCATCATATGACACTTATGTTATATTTGTCAACTTTTTCCCATCATATGACACTTATATTATATTTGTCAACCTTTTCCCATCATATGACACTTATGTTATATTTGTCATCCTTTTCCCATCATATGACACTTATGTTATATTTGTCAACTTTTTCCCATCATATGACACTTATGTTATATTTGTCAACCTTTTCCCATCATATGACACTTATGTTATATTTGTCATCCTTTTCCCATCATATGACACTTATGTTATATTGTCATCCTTTTTCCATCATATAACACTTATGTTTTATTTGTCATCCTTTTCCCATCATATGACACTTATGTTATATTTGTCATCCTTTTCCCATCATATGACACTTATGTTATATTTGTCAACTTTTTCCCATCATATGACACTTATGTTATATTTGTCAACCTTTTCCCATCATATGACACTTATGTTATATTTGTCATCCTTTTCCCATCATATGACACTTATGTTATATTTGTCATCCTTTTCCCATCATATGACACTTATGTTATATTTGTCATCCTTTTCCCATCATATGACACTTATGTTATATTTGTCATCCTTTTTCCATCATATAACACTTATGTTATATTTGTCATCCTTTTCCCATCATATGACACTTATGTTATATTTGTCATCCTTTTCCCATCATATGACACTTATGTTATATTTGTCAACTTTTTTCCCATCATATGACACTTATGTTATATTTGTCAACCTTTTCCCATCATATGACACTTATGTTATATTTGTCATCCTTTTTTCCATCACATGACACTTATGTTATATTTGTCAACTTTTTCCCATCATATGACACTTATGTTATATTTGTCATCCTTTTCCCATCATATGACACTTATGTTATATTTGTCAATCCTTTTCCCATCATATGACACTTATGTTATATTTGTCATCCTTTTCCCATCATATGACACTTATGTTATATTTGTCATCCTTTTCCCATCATATGAAACTTATGTTATATTTGTCATATGACACTTATGTTATATTTGTCAACCTTTTCCCATCATATGACACTTATGTTATATTTGTCAACCTTTTCCATCATATGACACTTATGTTATATTTGTCATCCTTTTCCCATCATATGACACTTATGTTATATTTGTCAACTTTTTCCCATCATATGACACTTATGTTATATTTGTCATCCTTTTTCCATCATATGACACTTACGTTTATATTTGTCATCCTTTTTTCCATCATATGACACTTATGTTATATTTGTCATCCTTTTCCCATCATATGACACTTATGTTATATTTGTCATCCTTTTTCCATCATATGACACTTATGTTATATTTGTCATCCTTTTTCCATCATATGACACTTATGTTATATTTGTCATCCTTTTCCCATCATCTGACACTTATGTTATATTTGTCAACCTTTTCCCCATCATATGACACTTATGTTATATTTGTCATCCTTTTTCCATCATATGACACTTATGTTATATTTGTCATCCTTTTCCCATCATATGACACTTATGTTATATTTGTCATCCTTTTCCCATCATATGACACTTCTGTTATATTTGTCAACCTTTTCCCATCATATGACACTTATGTTATATTTGTCATCCTTTTTTCCATCATATGACACTTATGTTATATTTGTCATCCTTTTCCCATCATATGACATCATATTGTAATTATTATGTATGCATGTGCGTACGTATGTATGTATGTATGTATGTATGTATGTATGTATGTATGTATGTATGTGTGTATGTATGTATGTCTGTATGTATGTATGTATGTCCTGTATGTATGTATGTATGTATGTATGTGTGTATGTATGTATGTGTGTATGTATGTATGTACATGTATGTATGTATGCATGTATATATATGTATGTATGTATGTATCGTTGTATGTATGTATGTATGTATGTATGTATGTGTGTATGTATGTATGTATATATGTATGTGTGTAGTAATATGTATGTATGCATGCATGTATGTATGTATGTATGTATGTAGTGTGTGTATGTTTGTATGTATATATGTATGTGTGTGTGTATGTGTATGTTATAATGTATGTATGTATGTATGGATGTATGTTAATAATGTATGTATGTAAGTAAGTTTATGTATGTAAGTATGATGTGGATGAAACAACGTCGATTGTGTGTTGTGTGTATATGTTTGTGTGTGTGTGTTCTGCTATGTGAATTGTTGTGTGTGTTTTGTGTGTGTGTGTTGATAGTGTGTGTTTGATTTGTGAGAGCTGAATGAATGGCATCGTTGTGTTGACATTTTATTTTTCCAGTCAATGGCGAAACAAAAACACTACCACAAATTCCAGTATTGAATTTTCCATGCTTTACTACATTCCTGTGTCACTTTTTAACACTGTTGTGACCATCCGTTGTGTTATATTTGTTATCCTTTTTCCATCAACTACACTATTGTATTATATTTGTCATCGCTTTATCCATTATATCACTCTGTTTGTTAACTTTTTATCATTTCATTTTTCCATCACATGACACTTATGTTATATTTGTCAATCCTTTTCCCATCATATGACACTTATGTTATATTTGTCATCCTTTTCCCATCATATGACACTTATGTTATATTTGTCAACTTTTCCCATCATATGACACTTATGTTATATTTGTCAATCCTTTTTCCATCATATACACTTATGTTATATTTGTCATCCTTTTCCCATCATATGACACTTATGTTATATTTGTCATCCTTTTTCCATCATATAACACTTATGTTATATTTGTCATCCTTTTCCCATCATATGACACTTATGTGATATTTGTCATCCTTTTCCCATCATCTGACACTTATGTTATATTTGTCAACCTTTTCCCATCATATGACACTTATGTTATATTTGTCATCCTTTTTCCATCATATGACACTTATGTTATATTTGTCATCCTTTTTCCATCATATGACACTATGTTATATTTGTCATCCTTTTCCCATCATATGACACTTATGTTATATTTGTCAACCTTTTCCCATCATCTGACACTTATGTTATATTTGTCATCCTTTTCCCTCATATGACACTTATGTTATATTTGTCATCCTTTTTCCATCATATGACACTTTTTATTTGTCATCCTTTCCCATCATATGACACTTATGTTATATTTGTCAACCTTTTCCCATCATATGACACTTATGTTATATTTGTCATCTTTTCCCATCATATGACACTTACGTTATATTGTCACATTTTCTCGTCATATGACACTTATGTTATATTGTCATCCTTTTCCATCATATGACACTTATTTATATTTGTCATATGCACTTATGTTATATTGTCATATGATACTTATGTTATATTTGTCATCCTTTCCCATCATATGACACTTATGTTATATTTGTCAACCTTTTCCCATCATATGACACTTATGTTATATTTGTCATCTTTTCCCATCGTTGACACTTATGTTATATTTGTCATCCTTTCCATCATATGACACTTATGTTATATTTGTCATCCTTTTCCCATCATATGACACTATGTTATATTTGTCATCCTTTTTTCATCATATGACACTTATGTATATTTGTCATCCTTTCCCATCATATGACACTTATGTTATATTTGTCATATGACACTTATGTTTATTTGTCAACCTTTTCCCATCATATGACACTTATGTTATATTTGTCATCCTTTTCATCATATGACACTTATTTATATTTGTCATATGACACTTATGTTATATTTGTCATCCTTTCCCATCATTGACACTTATGTTAATTGTCATCCTTTCCATCATAGACACTTATGTTATATTGTCAACCTTTCCCATCATATGACACTTATGTTATATTTGTCAACCTTTTCCCATCGATGACACTTATGTTATATTTGTCAACTTTTCCATCATATACACTTATGTTAATTTGTCAACCTTTTTCCCATCCTATGACACTTATGTTATATTTGTCAACCTTTTCCCATCATATGACACTTATGTTATATTTGTCAACCTTTTTCCATCATATGACACTTATGTTATATTTGTCAACCTTTTCCCATCATATGACACTTATGTTATATTTGTCAACCTTTTCCCATCATATGACACTTATGTTATATTTGTCATCCTTTTCCCATCATATGACACTTATGTTATATTTGTCATCCTTTTCCCATCATATGACACTTATGTTATATTTGTCATTCTTTTCCCATCATATGACACTTATGTTATATTTGTCATCCTTTTCCCATCATATGACACTTATGTTATATTTGTCATCCTTTTCCCATCATATGACACTTATGTTATATTTGTCAACCTTTTCCCATCATATGACACTTATGTTATATTTGTCATCCTTTTCCCATCATATGACACTTATGTTATATTTGTCATCCTTTTCCCATCATATGACACTTATGTTATATTTGTCATCCTTTTCCCATCATATGACACTTATGTTATATTTGTCAACCTTTTCCCATCATATGACACTTATGTTATATTTGTCATATGACACTTATGTTATATTTGTCAACCTTTTCCCATCATATGACACTTATGTTATATTTGTCATCCTTTTCCCATCATATGACACTTATGTTATATTTGTCATCCTTTTCCCATCATATGACACTTATGTTATATTTGTCATCCTTTTCCCATCATATAACACTTATGTTATATTTGTCATCCTTTTCCCATCATATGACACTTATGTTATATTTGTCATCCTTTTTCCATCATATGACACTTATGTTATATTTGTCATCCTTTTCCCATCATATGACACTTATGTTATATTTGTCAACCTTTTCCCATGATATGACACTTATGTTATATTTGCCATCCTTTTTCCACCATGTAACACTATTGTGTTATATATGTCATCCTTTTTCCACCA
>CM060312.1:86912984-86915484 GCA_030674185.1 Monoplex corrugatus
ATCCCAGCTCGCAACATTAACCCTTAGACTCCTGCAACCTTTCCACCAACTGCAAAAAACAACCCTTTGATTCCCTCATCCAATCCACCAGCTACATACAGGAAGCTGGTGGATAGGGTGAGGGAATCAAAGGGTTTAGTTTTTGCTTTTGCTATCACGTTTGGCAATGCAGGATGCTTGGTGGATAGGGTGCGGGAATCAAAGGGTTAAGTTTTTGCTTTTGCTATCACGTTTGGCAATGCAGGATGCTTGGTGGATAGGGTGCGGGAATCAAAGGGTTAAGTTTTTGCTTTGCTATCACGTTTGGCAATGCAGGATGCTTGGTGGATAGGGTGCGAGAATCAAAGAGTTAAACATTAGTCTGTTTGCTGCCCATCTTAATGTTTCCATCATTCTGGTGGTGTCAGTTTAGTGTGTTTCAAAGATCTTCCCTCAGCTTCCCACTTTCCAATCCTCAATTCAAGACCTTGCCAACGCATAGAGTTTCGTCTAGGCCCACGGTGAGAGCCGGATAATTGCTGGCAGATTTGGCTGGAGCGCATATGGAGTTGTCCAAGTGCGACGAATCCCATTGAACGAACTCCTACCTTTTTAAACTCGAAAATGGTGGAGGGGGGGGATGGAAGGAGGGACGCAGGTTCGAGTCTCATCATCATCATCTGGTGCCCTGCCGCATGGCGCTGGCGATCATGGACTTCCATCCGTCTCTATCTCTCGTTGCCCCTAGCATCTCCCCCACCCTCCTCATCCCCAGCCACTCTGCAAGTTCGTCCAGCATTTTCTCCCTGTGTCTACCTGGTGCTCTCTTTCCCTCCAGCTTTCCCGTTGTGACCAGGTGCTCCAAATCCCCCTTCCTCATAAAATGGCCTATAAATGTTGCCTGTCTTTTCCTAATCTTCATTACGAGTGATCTACTTGTGTCTGCCTCCATCAAGACTGTCTCGTTTGTTTTCTTTGCTGTCCATGGAACTCTCAACATTCTTCTTAGAAACCACATCTCGGCTGCCTCAATCTTTTTCTGGCTTTGTTTGTTGACTGTCCACGCCTCATATCCGTACAACAGTATTGGTTCTACATAACATTCAAGAACTCTCTTCCTGATGTTAATTGATAGGCATTTGTTGGTAAGAATGCTTGTCATCTTCTTGAATGCTGTTTTGGCTTGGCCGATTCTGCCGGAGACAGACAGAGAAATCGAGACCAGATGCCAGAAAGCTAACACAGTCAGCTACCAACTTGCCCCTCTCCTGAAACACCCCAGCATTCCCACCAGCACTAAGGCGAAACTCATCAACGCCATTTTTCTACCAACGCTGACATACCAGTGCCAGACATGGTCCCTAACTAAAGTCCCCGAGAGAAAACTGGTCACCTGTGAAATGAAATGCCTGAGGAAAGCAGTAAACAAGACAAGGCGGGACAAGATCAGAAATGAGGTGATACGAGACATGGTAGGAGCAACACCAATCCTACAACACATCGAACATATGAGGATCAAGTGGTTCGGACACCTCACACGTATGCCCCTAAACCATTCAGCTCTTCGGGCATACAACACCAGATACTCTGGCTGGAGAGCCAGAGGAAGACCAAGACGACGATGGAGCGACTCCGTGGCAGACACCCTCAGAGCTCACGAGATGTCCCTTCTCCAGGCCACCCGCCTTGCTGCTGACAGACGACTGTATCTCCCCGCGACGCCCACCGGTACAAGCGGAAGGAAAAAGTAAAGTAAAGTAAAGTAAAGATTCTGCCGGCTATTTCTGATGTGCATCTGCCGTTTGATGAAATGATCGTTCCCAGGTATTTGAATTTATCAACCTGTGTCAAGGTTGTGCCATTTGCTGTTATTTTGCATGAGGGGATTTCATGTTGTTTACTGATCACCATGACTTGAGTCTTCCTGCTGTTTAGTTCCAGCCCCTTACCTTTGCTTTCTATTTCTAGTATATTCACAAAGTTTTGTTCGAGTCTATGTCCGAGAAAATCTTAATGTTTGTCGTGTCCGAGTTCAACGTCTGATGATCTTCGAGGGTTGGGAAAGCTAAAAGAGCGAGGGAGAGGACAACGCCTTCATAAATGTTGGACCCGAGAAAAGTGAGATCCTGACCATCTCACTCCCCTACGTCCCAGAGTTATGGTAAACATATTTTGTTTTTGTTGTTGTCTTTGTTATTTTACACCCTTCTCCTCTCTTCCTCTTTTTCTCTCTTTCTCCTTCCTTTCCTTTCTCTCTCTCTCTCTCTCTTTCTCTTTCTTTCTGTCTCTCACTCTCACTCTGTCCGTCTCTCGCTCTCTCTCTTTCCGTCTCTCTCTCTCTCTTTCCGTCTCTTTCTCTCTCTCTTTCCATCTTCCCCCTCTCTTTCTCCCTCCCCCTCTCTCTCTCACTCTCTCTCTTTCCCCTGTCTCTCCGTCTCTCTCTCTCCTCTTTCTTTTACTCTCTCTCTCTCTCTCCATCTCTCCCACTCTTCTCTCCCTCTCCCTCTCTCTTTTCTCTCTC
>CM060312.1:86930484-86932984 GCA_030674185.1 Monoplex corrugatus
GAAAGAAAGAAAGAAAGAAAGAAAGAAAAAGAAAGAAAGAAAGAAAGAAGGAAAGAAAGAAAGAAAGAAAAAAGAAAGAAATAAAGAAAGAATCACCAACAACGAAAACAGCCAAGAAATCATTCTTCACCGTCTTCATAATTATTTTGAGTCCTTTTTTTTTTTTAAGGATCGTCGTACTCAGGGAGGTTACCTTTGTGCTCACCTATTTTTTTCTCTCCCTCCCTTCCTCCCCTCCCCGTCCAAATTCTACGCCACCTCAATTGCCGCAGAAGCTGGCTGGCACAGTTTTTACAATGATGATGTCAATGAGGATGATAATCATGATGCTATGGATCGAGACTGCATGACAGGGCTGTACTCTACACTTACTATCATAAGATATCCTGGCGTCAACCAGGCCCAAGAGATACAGACACCTGCGGTGCTAGGCAGAAGATTTGATTGAGCAACACCCTCAATGACACATCCGTGAAGTAGATGAGACTCCACTGTGTGGTCCCAGTCTTCCCCAGTGAGCCCATAACACGCCCAACTCTGGGTAGGAGCCGGTTAGAGCCGAAAAATCCCACATTGAATTATGAAGGTACTGATGGGGATTAGAACCCACAACCTTCCTGTTGGTTGTCCGTTGCGCTAACCACTACACCACGGCCACTGGTAATATTTTTGAGTCCTTCTTTTACACACACACACACACCATCAGCATGCACACACACACACACACACACACACACAACACACACACACACACACACATACACACACACACACACACACTACACACAACCACGCCACACACACACACGTACACACACACACAGCACCACACACTACACACACACACGCACACACACACACACACACACGTACACACACACACACACACACACCACACACACACACACAACACACACAAACACACACACACGACACACACACACACACACACACACACACACACACACACAACGCACCACGACACACAGTGCTGACAATCACACACACACACACACACCATCTGGGTATCGCGGGAGACAGTGCTGAAATGCAGATTTAATATCGACTATAATCATTTTAGGAAAAATGTATATTTACAGAAATAAATTCGAAAAAATCTACAAAACTATTTCTTTTACAAAATATCTTAGAAAAAACAAAACAAAACAACAACAACAACAACAAAAACAAAAAAACCAGATCGAAGAACATAACGCAAAACTGAGCTGGAATTTACACGCTTTTTGAGAAAAATGGCTGCCATGTCTGTCGTCTTTCAGATGAATTTTGACGTGACTTTCTCTTTTGTTTTTTTTGTTTTCTGCTCATGTTCTTTGCTTCTTTATGAAACGTATGCATGGTTTCTTTGCTTCTTTATGAAACGTATCATGGTGTCTTTGCTTCTTTTTGAAACGTATGCATGGTTTCTTTGCTTCTTTATGAAACGTATGCATGGTGTCTTTGCTTCTTTATGAAACGTATGCATGGTTTCTTTGCTTCTTTATGAAACGTATGCATGGTGTCTTTGCTTCTTTATGAAACGTATGCATGGTTTCTTTGCTTCTTTATGAAACGTATGCATGGTGTCTTTGCTTCTTTATGAAACGTATGCATGGTTCTTTGCTTCTTTATGAAACGTATGCATAGTGTCTTTGCTTCTTTATGAAACGTATGCATGGTGTCTTTGCTTCTTTATGAAACGTATGCATGGTTTCTTTGCTTCTTTATGAAACGTATGCATGGTTTCTTTGCTTCTTTATGAAACGTATGCATGGTTTCTTTGCTTCTTTATGAAACGTTTGCATGGTTTCTTTGCTTCTTTATGAAACGTATGCATGGTTTCTTTATGACCTGCTTACTTATATTAAAATATTTGTCTCATACGTAATTCATAGTGGCTGTAACTGTGTAGTGACACGCACATAGACCCTTTGTTGAAGATGTAGACGTTTTGCGTGTATTTTGAACTTTTAAACGTTAAGTCTGATACAAATGATTTTGCTAAAAAAAATAGTAATAAAAATAAAAATGAAAATAAAAAAAATAAAAAAATCTAAAAAGCTGAAATGCATAGCGAGCTGGAAGGGCTGATGTGGAGGTGATGCCGTGTAAGGGCAGTCTCCTTCATACTGTGACCGAGGTTTTCCTTGGTTTGCCTCTTCTTTAAACACACATTCTTTTTTGTTGTACGTTTGTTGAGCGAGCGGTGGGGGTAGGGGTGGGGTGGTTGTATTCTGATTATATGATCAGACCACTTTAACCCTTTGACTCCCGCAGCCTGTCCATCAAATGCAAAAAATTAACCCTTTTGACTCCCTCACCCTATCCACAGCTTCCTGCAGAAAGCTGGTGGATAGGGTGAAGGAGTAAAAGGGTTAAGTTTTTGTTTGGTTGACATGGAGTGTTCAAACAAAAGGGTTAAGTTTTGCTTTGTAGCATGAGTTGACAATGCAGCACTGGTGGACAGGGTGCAGGGAATCAAAAGGGTTAATACCCGTTG
>CM060312.1:86937984-86950484 GCA_030674185.1 Monoplex corrugatus
ATACGTGCAGGACTCTGGTTTATGTCATCATCACTTGGTGTTAGTGTGCAGGCTTACGGTTTATGTCATCATCACTTGGTGTTAGTGTGCAGGCTTACGGTTTATATCATCATCACTTGGTGTTAGTGTGCAGGCTTACAGTTTATGTCATCATCACTTGGTGTTAGTGTGCAGGCTTATGGTTTATGTCATCATCACTTGGTGTTAGTGTGCAGGCTTACGGTTTATGTCATCATCACTTGGTGTTAGTGTGCAGGCTTACAGTTTATGTCATCATCACTTGGTGTTAGTGTGCAGGCTTACGGTTATGTCATCATCACTTGGTGTTAGTGTGCAGGCTTACGGTTTATGTCATCATCACTGGTTTAGTGTGCAGGCAACGGTTTATAATCATCATCACTTGGTGTTAGTGTGCAGGCTTACGGTTTATATCATCATCACTTGGTGTTAGTGTGCAGGCTTACGGTTTATATCATCGTCACTTGGTGTTAGTGTGCAGGCTTACGGTTTATATCATCATCACTTGGTGTTAGTGTGCAGGCTTACGGTTTATGTCATCATCACTTGGTGTTAGTGTGCAGGCTTACGGTTTATATCATCATCACTTGGTGTTAGTGTGCAGGCTTACGGTTATATATTCATCATCACTCATTGGTGTTAGTGTGCAGGCTTACGGTTTATGTCATCATCACTTGGTGTTAGTGTGCAGGCTTACGGTTTATGTCATCATCACTTGGTGTTAGTGTGCAGGCTTACGGTTTATGTCATCATCACTTGGTGTTAGTGTGCAGGCTTACGTTTATGTCATCATCACTTGGTGTTAGTGTGCAGGCTTACGGTTTATGTCATCATCACTTGGTGTTAGTGTGCAGGCTTACGGTTTATGTCATCATCACTTGGTGTTAGTGTGCAGGCTTAGGTTTATATCATCATCACTTGGTGTTAGTGTGCAGGCTTACGGTTTATGTCATCATCACTTGGTGTTAGTGTGCAGGCTTACGGTTTATGTCATCATGACACTTGGTGTTAGTGGCAGGCTTACGATTTATATCATCACACTTGGTGTTAGTGACGTCTGTGCATATGAATTTTTCCGAGCGCGGAGACGTCATCTCGAGAAACAGAACATTGTTGTGTATGTGTGTGTGTGTGTGTGTGTGTGTGTGTGTGTGTGTGTGTGTGTGTGTGTGTGTGTGTGTTGTGTGTGTGTGTGTGTGTGTGTGTGTGTGTGTGTGTTGTGTGTGTGTGTGTGTGTGTGTGTGTCTGTCCTGTCTC
Organism: Monoplex corrugatus; assembly: GCA_030674185.1. Taxonomy (NCBI): domain Eukaryota; kingdom Metazoa; phylum Mollusca; class Gastropoda; order Littorinimorpha; family Ranellidae; genus Monoplex; species Monoplex corrugatus. Next base: position 86,939,260 of record CM060312.1, read on the forward strand.
ACTCTTTTTTCTCTCTTTTTCTCTCCCTCTCTCTCTCTTTCTCGTTCTCTCTCTATATAAATCTCTTTTTTGCTCTCTCTCTCTCTCTTTCTCTGTCTCTTTCTCTCTCTCTCTCTTCTCTCTGTTTCTCTCCCTTTCTCTCTCTCTCTTCTCTCCTTTTCTCTCTTGTCTCTCTCTTCTCTCTCTTGTCTCTCTGTTCTCTGTCTGTTCTCTCTTTCTTTCTCTCTTTCTGTCTCTCTCTCTTTCTCTGTTTCTCTGTTTCTCTCTCCTCTCTCTCTCTCTCTCTCCTATCTCTCCTCTCTCTCTCTCATTCTTTCTCTCACTCTCCCTCTTTTCTTTTTTCTCTCATCTCTCTCTCTCTCTCTTTCTCTCTCTCTCTTTCTCTCTCTCTTTCTTTCTCTCTCTCTCTCACACACACACACACGCACACACACACACACGCACACACACACACACACCGCACACACACACACACGCACGCACACACACACACGCGCCACACACACACACACACACACACACACACACACACACACACAACACATGAATTCGCATGTATGTAACAAACCAGCGACAGGACAGACAACAGCACGCAGGCCAATAAAGAAGGTCATTGTAAGTTTGCTACGGTAATAAACCCACTTTGACACAAATGATATTTATCCCTCCTTACCACTCAACCCTTATTCTCTCTCTGTGTTTCTGTGTCTCTGTGTCTCTGTATGTGTCTGTCTCTTCTCTGTGTCTCTGTCTCTGTCTGTTGTCTGTCTCTGTCTCTGTCTGTGTGTGTCTCTATCTCTGTCTCTCTCTAGCTACCTAACTATCTACCCATCTATCTATCTATCTATCTATCTATCTATCTATCTATCTATCTGTCTGTCTGTCTGTCTGTCTATCTATCTATCTCTCTCTTGCTTTCTCTCTCTCTCACTTTCTTTCTGTCTGTCTGTCTGCCTCTCTCTCTCTATCTCTCTATCTCTCTATCTCTCTCTCTCTCTCTGTCTGTCTAATAAGCCATAAACCAGACAACATCGATCGAAACGAATCGCTGTTTTTGAGCTTAATCAAGAGGTGAATAGGATATATACATAATATATATATAATATCTATTCTGTCTCTTTCTCTGCTCTCTCTCTGTCTCTCTCTGTGTCTCTCTCTGTCTCTCTGTCTCTGTCCTCTGTCTCTGTCTCTCTCTCTCTCTCTTCCCCTCCCCATTTTCTCTGTGTTCTTTTGTTTTCTTTTTTTCTCTCTCTGTTCCTCTCTGTCTCTGTCGCTGTCTCCCTGTCTGTCTGTCTGTCCCTCTCTCTTGTATCTCTGTGTCTCTGTCTGTCTGTCTGTCTGTCTGTCTCTCTCTCTCTCTCTCCTCGCTCACACACAACAACACACACACACACACACACACACACACACACACACACACACACACACACACACACACACACACACACACACACACACACACCGAATACTATTTCTAAAGTAGCTAGCTGTTTATGAATGAATTAATGGAATTTAGGTTACACGTCTGTGGCATTTGGAGGTGAGGGCGGAATCGCGAGTAGGCAGTATATGTACGAGCTGAATGGAGCATGGCCTGTGATGTGTTTGTGTGTGAACTTGAAACCAAAATCAATAAGTATCTGCGAAACGCGTAATTTGAGGAACCCTGTCAACAACAGCAGACGTGACAGATTCAGACACATGAAGATCAGAGAAGTGTGAGAACAACACCACTCCGTCATTACATGTACTTCAACGGGTATTGACCCTTTGATTCCCTGCACCCTGTCCACCAGCATGCTGCATTGTCAGCCATGCTATCAAAGCAAAAACTTAACCCTTTTGATTCCCTGCACCCTGTCCACCAGCTTCATGTAGGAAGCTGGTGGATAGGGTGAGGGAGTCAAAAGGGTTAATTCTTTTGCGTTTAGTGGACAGGCTGCGAGAGTCAAAGGGTTAAAGTGGTTTGATCATACAATAAGAATGCATAACAACCCCCTATCCCACCCCCACTCCCACCGGCTCGCTCAACAAACGTATAACAAAAAAGATATAAATAATTATAATAATTACAATATTTATACAGCGCAAAATCTTGATAAAATCAAATCTAAGCGCTGAAACACACACACACACGCAGCACCACAACGCACGCACGCATGCACACCCTCGCACCCACGCACACACACACACACACACACACACACACACACACACACACACACACACACACACACACACACACACACACACACGGCTATAAATGGGGAGAAAGAATAAAAACAATGGAAAATTATAGAGAGCATATTATATACAATTATATATTGCAATGTGATTCCCCTCCGAGTGGAGACAGGCTGCAGAGGGGATTGAGTGAGCTCAGGATTTTATGCAGAGGAGAAAAGGTGAGTTTTGAGAGCGGACTTGAAGGAGACAAAAGTAGGTTGCTGACGGACTGAGAGAGGAAGTTTGTTCCAGGAGAGCGGACCAGAAACAGAGAAGGCTCGTGGACCATAGGTATTGAGCTTAGTGCGTGGAAAGCGAAAAGTCAGAGGATCGGAGGCAGAGCGGAGGGTACGTGAGGGAACATAGATCTCAAGTAGGCTTGACAGGTAATCGGGGGCTGCGTTATTGAGGCTTTTGTGGCACATGGTGTCTAGTTTGTACTGTATGCGCTTTGATACAGGGAGCCAGTGAAGTTGTGCCAGGAGAGGAGATATGTGGTCAGCTTTTTTCTTTTTGAGTACAAGGCGTGCAGCATTGTTTTGAATGCGCTGTAGGATGTGAGTGGTGGAGGCAGGAAGACCGGACAGGAGTGAATTGCAATAGTCAATGCGAGACATTATGAAGGAGAGCACGAGTTTTGCAGTTGTTTCGACAGAGAGATACTTCCTGATCAGGCTTATACGATGGAGGTGATAGTAGATATGTGTGTTTAAAGAGAGAGGCAAACCAAGGAAAACCTGGGTCACAGTATGAAGGAGACTGCCGTTACACGGCATCACCTCCACATCAGCCCGTCCAGCTCGCTGCTGCATTTCAGCTTTTGAATTTTTTTTATAGATTTTCTATTTTCATTATTATTATCATTATTATTATTATTAATTATTATTATTATTATATTATTATTATTATTATTATTATTATTATTTTAGCAAAATCATTTGTATCAGACTTAACGTCCCTGTTTATTCACTGGACGAGGCGGCAGGGAAGTTTTTAGTCCTCTTCTTGTTATCCGTTGTTTGGTGTTTTTTGTGGTCTGTTTGTGACCGTGCATTCGCGCTTGACAAAGGTCAGTTGGCCGAAAATTTGCGCTTGTCTTGTCTTGTTGTGTTGAATACACGTTCACTTTGGTTTTACTTGTTCTTCTGGTTCCTGTTTGCTTGGGCGCGGGCAGTCGCACTTGTTTTGGATTAACGTTTAAAAGTTTAAAATACACGAAAAACGTCTACATCTTCAACAAAGGGTCTATGTGCGTGTCACTACACAATTACAGCCACTATCAATTACGAATAAGACAAACATTTAAATGTAAGCAAGCAGGTCATAAAGAAACCATGCACACGTTTCATAAAGAAACAACACAAAACAAAACAAGAAAAAGAAAGTCGGGTCAAAATTCATCTGAAAGCAAGGGACAAATATGGCAGCCAATTTTCTCAAAAAGCGTGTAAATTCCAGCTCAGTTTTGCGTTGTGTTCTTCGATCTGTTTTTTTTTTTTTTCTAAGATATTTTGTAAAAGAAATGGTGTTTGGTAGATTTTTTCGAATTTATTTCTGTAAATATAAATTTTTTCCTAAATGATTATTAAGTCGAATATTAAATCTGCATTTCAGCACTGTCTCCCCACGATACCCAAATGGTGTGTGTGTGTGTGTGTGTGTAGTGTGTGTTGTGTGTGTGTGTGTGTGTGTGTGTGTGTGTGTGTGTGTGTGTGTGTACGTGTGTTGTGTGTGTGTGTGTACGTGTGTGTGTGTGTGTGTGTTGTTGTGTGTGTGTGTGTGTGTGTGTGTGTGTGTGTGTGTGTAGTGTGTGTGTGTGTGTGTAGTGTGGTGTGTGTAGTGTGTGTGTGTGTGTGTGTTGTGTGTGTGTGTGTCTGTGTCTGTGTTTGTGTGTGTGTGTGTGTGTGTGTGTGTGTGTGTGTGGTGTGTGTGTGTAGTGTGTGTGTGTGTGTGTGTTTGTGTGTGTGTGTGTGTGTGCGTGTGTGTAAAAGAAAGACTCAAAGAATTATCAGTCGCCGTGGTGTAGTTGTTAGCGCTACGGACTTCTGCCTAACACCGCAGGTGTCTGTATCTCTTGGGCCTGGTTGACGCCAGGATATCTTATGATAGTAAGTGTAGAGTACAGCCCTGTCACGCAGTCTCGATCCATAGCATCATGATTATCATCTTCATCGACATCATCATCGTAAAAACTGTGCCAGCCAGCTTCTGCGGCAATTGAGGTGGCGTAGAAATTTGGACGGGGAGGGGAGAAGGGGAGGGAGAGAAAAAAATAGGTGAGCACAAAGGTAACCTCCCTGAGTACGATGATCCTTAAAAAAAAAAAAAAAGGACTCAAAATAATTATGAAGACGGTGAAGAATGATTTCTTGGCTGTTTTCGTTGTTGTTGATTCTTTCTTTCTTTCTTTCTTTCTTTTTTCTTTTCTTTTTTTCTTTCGTTCTTTCTTTCTTTTTTTTTTCTTTCTTCCTTTCTTTCTTTCTTTTTTTTTTTTTTATCAACTGAGGCATTGCTAACTTTGAGGAATTACTTCCGCCTTTCAATCCCACCGCAGGCCTAAGAATTGGGTTAAGAAAAACTTTGTGTATGCAGCATCCAGTCTACTCAGCTGTGAATGGATATCTGATCCTATTTAGCGTTGGTGAAGGTAAAGCAGTGTGGGAGAGGAGATGAGCATTGCTCTCGTGATTCTGACCTTGAGAAACGTTGAGGCTTCTGCCACCTCACTCTTTTTGACGTTACGGTATTTTGGCGTTAGCGTTTATCTTGAAGTTTTATCGTTTACCTCGAAGTCTTATCGTTTTCTTCAAAGTTTTATCGATTACCTCGAAGTTTTATCGTTCACTTCGAAGTTTTGTCGATTACCTCAAAGTTTTATCGTTTACATCGAAGTTTTATCGTTTACCTCAAAATTTTATCGTTTATCTCAAAGTTTTGGCGTTTACTCAAAGTTTTGGCGTTTACCTCAAAGTTTTATCGTTTACCCTCGAAGTTTTATCGTTTACCTCGAAGTTTTATCGTTTACCTCGAAGTTTTATCGTTTACCTCAAAGTTTTATCGTTTACCTCAAAGTTTATCGTTTACCTCAAAGTTTTATCGTTTACCTCGAAGTTTTATCGTTACCTCAAAGTTTTATCGTTTACCTCAAAGTTTTATCGTTTACCTCGAAGTTTTATCGTTTACCTCGAAGTTTTATCGTTTACCTCAAAGTTTTATCGTTTACCTCAAAGTTTTATCGTTTACCTCGAAGTTTCGTACCTCGAAGTTTTATCGTTTACCTCAAAGTTTTATCGTTTACCTCGAAGTTTTATCGTTTACCTCGAAGTTTTATCGTTTACCTCAAAGTTTTGCGTTTACCTCAAAGTTTTGGCTGTTACCTCAAAGTTTTGGCGTTTACCTCAAAGTTTTGTCGATTACCACAAAGTTTTATCGTTTACCTCAAAGTTTTATCGTTTACATCGAAGTTTTATCGTTTACCTCAAAGTTTATCGTTACCTCAAAGTTTTATCGTTTACCTCGAAGTTTTATCGTTTACTTCAAAGTTTTATCGTTTACCCTCAAAGTTTTATCGTTTACCTCGATGTTTTATCGTTTACTTCGAGCGTTTGTCGTTTACCTCGAAGTTTTACCAACTTTGGTTCTCACATTCAAGATATAAAAGAGCGTTTTAACTCTAAAAGACAAAAACAAACAAACCCATCCACCCCCTAAATCGAGAACATTTCTAAATAACTATTATGTAATCTGTGATGTCACCACAAACCAAGAACCACTGTGCAGTTGTATACAGTTAGCGCACGTTGACGATCCCTCGTCAACAAAATCATGTTAAAATAATCCACGTTCATATATTAATAAAAAGAAAATGTCAAAACAAGAAAGAAATGGTGGCGCCGTACTAGGCAACGTGTTTCCCTTCGGTGAGGGCCAGCATTTCGTGCGGAATAGTTCATTTGTGACAAAGAGAGAACCCATAGCAAGGCAACCCATAAGAGCACGGCAAGACGTATAGAAAAGACAGAAAGACAAAATGTTAAACAGAATATTCTTAGAAAACGTGAAGATTGCAGGCTGATATGGCATCTGCACGCGCGTCAGACCGTGTCTATTCACATATGTTTGCTAATATACATACATACATACCTACCTACATACATACATACATACATACATACATACATCATACATATACATATGTATGTATATACACACACACATCATAACAGATGACTTGTCATACGCCAGCACAGGATCTTACATGTTCGTAGCAACCACACACAAACACGTACACACGTACACACACACACACACACACACACACACACACACACACACACACACACACACCACAAACACAACACAGCACACACACGCTCTCTCTCTCTCTCTCTCTCTCTCTCACACACACACACAACACACACAACACAACACAACACAACACACACACACAACACAACACAACACACACACACACACATAACACACACATACACACACAACCAAATACAACACAACACACACACACACACACACACACATACACACACACACACACACACACACACACACACACACACACACACACACACACACACACACACACACACACAACACAAACACACACACAATTAGACTCTCTCGATGTCTGTGACGTAACTCTCACAGCAACAGATGTCCCTAACATGTTGGATCATAAGATCACAAAAGAAGCATGCCCATTTAAGCGAAGAATATAAACAACACATTGATAATAGCATCAAACACACTTTATTGATGTACCATTGCTTTTGACGTCTGGTGAGGACATTCTCTTTGTCTCTCTATCTCTCTGTCTGTCTGTCTGCCTAACTGCGTGCCTGTGTATTTGTCTGTCTGTCTGTCCGTCTCTGTCTCTGTCTCTCTGTCTCTGTCTGTCTGTCTCTCTCTCTCTCTCTGTTCACTGTGATATGTTCGCTGACGACGGAACAATCCATACACAAGACACAAGTATAGCGACTGTAAACACACGATTACAAAAGAGCCTAAATGAAATTTCTGATTGGTGTGCTAAAAACGCCATGGCTTTGAACCCTACGAAAACTGAATGTACGGTTATATGCACACGCCAAAAATGTCAGCTTGGCCCTCTCTCACTCAATCTGTCTTTGAGAGGTAATTCTATCGCACAAATACCTGAACACCGTCTGCTAGGTATTATTATTGATCATAATCTTACCTGGCAAAAACCACATTGATTATTTATGCAAGATTATCTCCAAGAGCATATTTATTCGGTCCAAATTAAGATATCTAACAGATACAAACACACGCCAATTATTTTATAATGCTCATATTAAGTCGCATGTAGATTATGCCTCTACATTGTGGGATAGCTCATGTGAAGTTCATCTAATTGAACACCTTACATAGGAGGGCAGCAAAACTTATCATACCAGATCCCAGTTCAACAACAGATGAAAAACTTAGACAATTAGGAATCCTCCCGCTAAAGTCACATTTAATTAATGTTCAATAAAGGTATCACAATGTTTAAAGTATCAAAAAAGAGTGTTCCGCAATATCTTCTCAATCCGTTTAATCAGAATGTGCGATCAGACTCAAACTCAAGACAGAATCAATTCAAAATTATCCGTCCAAGAATTGACATATATAAAAGTAGTTTATCTTTTTCTGGTGCACAACTATGGAACACCCTCCCCCCAAATATCACAAACACTCAATCACTCTCTTCCTTCAAAGTTACTTTATTTAAATACCTGACGTCAGTGTCGTAGATAACCTCAATTAGCAATAATAACGTCAGCTGCCTTTCAACCTATGCCATCTAATCTAGTCAATGTGTGTGTGTGTGTGTGTGTGTGTGTGCGTGTGTGCTGTGTGTGTGTGTGTGTGTTGTGTGTGTGTGTGTGTGTGTGTGTGTGTGTGTATGTGTGTGTGTGCACAATAATAATTCGTTTTTTGTTGTTGATTTTTGTTTTTTTGTTGTTTTGTTGTTTTTGTCTTAACCATTATTAATATTTTAACAGTTCAAACAGCCAACCAGTACTTTTTGTGTATTGTATGCGATGATTTGTTGATGAATATATGGCGTGTTTGTTTCTCTCTTGCTTCTTCTTTATTTCTTATTGCTTTTTGTTCATTTTTGTTTGTTTTTTGTTTTGCTTGCTTGCCCATCTATCTGTTAGCCATTTTGTTTGTTTGTTTGTTTGTTTGTTGTTTGTCTCTCTCTCTCTTTATATATTTTTTCGTTATCTCCCCCCCCCCCCCCACTTCTTTAAATTCATGCATGTATATCTTGGTTTCTATTTGATTTAAATGGTTGCATAATCGCTGCTTATAATACATTCTATTCACATATGCTACTTGTCTAATCTTCCCTTTTAAAATTGCGAAGTTGATTCAAATTACGTAAGGTATAGTATGTTGCTTAAAGGTTTAAGAGTGTTTCTAAGCTTCCTAATGCCATTTGCTGTTGTTGTTGCTGTTGCTGTTGTTGCTCCTATCCTCTTCCCATCTCTCCTTCTATCCGTCTGTCTGCCTGTCTGTCTGTCTGTCAGCCTGCCTGTCTCTGACTCTGTCTCACTCTATCTGTTTGTCTGTTTGTCTCTGTCTCTCTTTGTTTTTTTCCCCCTCTCTTGCTCGCTTGTTCTCTTTGTTTCTCTTATCTGCTGTCTGTATTTGTCACTTTTCTCCTTCTGTTATCCATATTATATTTGTATCTCTCTTCTCCTATCAAGAACAACGCCGCATAACTATGGTTGCTATTCTTGATTTATTGATGTCTTATTACGTGAATTATTGATACGTTCACACATGTATGATATTTCTGTTATACTATATATGCGTTTATCATTACTGTAATTTCCTATTGTCGAAAGTAAAAATTTTTAATTTACTTGATTTTATTTATCTATACATTTGTCTGTTTGACTTCATATCATCTGTTATTACGTGATTAATTGATACGTTTACATATGTATGATATTTCTGTTATACATATGCGTTTATCATTACTGTAATTTCCTATTGTCGATAGTAATTTTTTTAAAATTTACTTTATTTTATTTTTCTATACATTTGTCTATTTGACTTCATATCATCTGTTATTACGTGATTAATTGATACGTTTACACATGTATGATATTTCTGTTATACATATGCGTTTATCATTACTGTAATTTCCTATTGTCGAAAGTAAAATTTTTTAATTTACTTTATTTTATTTATCTATACATTTGTCTATTTGACTTCATATCATCTGTTATTACGTGATTAATTGATACGTTTACACATGTATGACATTTCTATTATACATATGCGTTTATCATTACTGTAATTTCCTATCGTCAAAAGTAATTTTTTTTTACTTTACTTTATTTTATTTATCTATACATTTGTCTATTTGACTTCATATCATCTGTTGATTTTCTTTCTCCTACGGAATTTTATGTGTTCATGCCTTCAATCGAACCCCCCTCCCCCCCCCTTTTTTTTTAAATCATCCTTCTGAACTGCTATTTTTTACCTCCATTTATTATTTTGGGTTTATTGGTAGTAGTAGTAGTAGTAGTAGTAGTAGTGGTAGTAGTAGTATTTGTTTTAGCAGTGTTAATATTTTTTAGTGTAATCAGAATAGCCGCAGTAAAACTACTGACAGCAAGTTGATTTTATCTTCTTTGATTTGATTGTAAGAACATAAGTCTATTTGACGCTTGATTTATCTTCTATAATTTTTTCACATGTAATGTTTCTTCTCCCTCTATTTCATTTTATTTTATTTTATCTTATTACTATCTTGTTTACTTTGTTTTCCTCCTCCTCCTCCTCCTCCTCCTTCTTCTTCTTCTTATTTTTATTATTATCACTATCATCATCATCATTCTTATTATCATTATCATTATTATTATCATCATTAACATCATCATCACCATAATCATCATCAGATCAGCATCATCATTGACGTTATTAACATTATCTTTCTTTCTTTATTTAGGCCTACTTATTTATTCATTAATTTATCTACCTGCTCATCTGTCTGTCTATCTATCTATACTATCTATCTCTCTATCTCTCTCTCTCTCTATCTATCTATCTATCTATCTATCTATCTATCTATCTATCTATCTATTTTTAAGTGCTGACTGTGTACGTTTCTTGATTTCATTGTAATGTTATCTTAATTTTAGAATTCACATGTATTTTCCTAGAGCTGTACTTGTTGCTGTAAACAAATGTCATGTGTATAGAATAGCAACGGCAAGTTTGAAAAATGGCTTCTAGCCAATAACTTTTACCGTTGTAAAATAAAGCATCATTGTCATTGTCATTGTCTCTCTTTCTCTGTCTCTTCTCTCTCTCTCTCTCTCTCTATTCTCTCTCCTCTCTGTCTCTTTGTCTCCTCTTTGTCTCTCTTTCTCTCTCTCTATATATATAATATATTATATTTATATATATATATATATTATATATGTATTCGTCGGCCTCTTTACATCTCAGGAGATGTAAAGAGGCCGACGATATACATATATATATCATCCTTATTTACACACATATTATAAACATATGTATATATATATATGTATACACACATACACTCACACACAACACATATATATATATATATATATATATATATTTATATATATAATAAAATATGTATAATATAGACAGGCAGACAGACAGACAGACAGATAGATAGATAGATAGATAGATGGATAGATGGATAGATAGATAGATAGACAGAGAGAGAGATAGATAGACAGACAGATAGCTAGATACATAGATAGATAGAGACAATAGATAGATAGATAGATAGATAGATAGACATACAGATAGATAGATAGATAGGTAGACATACAGATAGATAGATAGATAGATAGGTAGATAGATAGATAGATAGATAGATAGATAGATAGATAGATAGATAGATAAATAGATAGACAGACAGACAGATAGATAGATATAGATATAGACAGGGTTGTATTTTGTCACCAGATCTG
>CM060312.1:86960484-86962984 GCA_030674185.1 Monoplex corrugatus
ATATATGTACACACGCATACATACACGCACACTACACACACACACACACACACACACACACACACACACACACACACACACACACACACACACACACACACACACACACACACACACACCACTCATTGTCTTTTATTCTCACACAGGCGCTCGCATGCACGCGTACACAAATGCATATATACATATCGTCTAAAAGCACGTTAAAAGCATGTATGTAAATAGGCGTTAAAAGAAATAACGAACGATACGTACGTACACAAATACAAACACACACACACACACGCACACACACACACACACACACACACACACACACACACACACACACACACACACACACACAACACACACACACACACACAAACAAACACGCACAGAACACACACACACACACACACAAACAAACAAACAAACACACACAGAACACACAGAACACACACACACACATATACGCATACACACTCACTCTCTTATGTTCTCACACAGGCACGCACATGCACGCACACACACACACACACACACGCATATTTACGTACATACATAACGTCTAAAAGCACGTATGTGAATAGACGTTAAAAAAAATAACGAACGATACATACAAATACACACACACACACACGCACGCACGCACACACACACACACACACCCACACACACACACACACACACACACACACACACACACACACACACGTTTACAAAGACGTTTACACAAGGAAACTATCTTGAAACGCATTTTAAAGTAGTATCGGATCAAGTTTTCTTAGTTAAAATTTCAGAATCATTGGTTCACAGTCCTGTTAAAGTTAATGCGTTACTTTAAGATTATTATCATAATTATGATTATTTTTGTTTTGTTTTGTTTTTGTGACGATTTTTCTTTTACATTATTGATGTTAGCGTTGTTCTAGTTTCATTTCTCTGTTCATCCATATCCTTTTTCTTAAGACCTTGCTGCTTCCTTTTAATTTTGTTACGTCCCTTACTCTGTTCCCTTCTCCCCTCCCCCCCCCAAATTTCATCCTCCATGCCATTTTTCCCTGTCTAATATCACTTATAGTGAAAAGACGTTAAATCAAGCAACGAACGAACACACACACACACACACACACACACACACACACACACACACACACACACACACACACACACACACACACACACACACACACACACACACACACACACAGAGGCAAAAGGACACTCTAACTGTACAAATGTGAACAGATATTACCAACTATAACGAAAACGCCCACGCACGCATACAATCGTGTGCACTTAAGGCTGACATTAACCATTAAATGACAATCTGTTTCTCTGTCCATCTGTCTGTTTATCTGTTTGTTACTCTGTCTGTCTCTGTCTGCCTGTCTTTGTTTCTGTCTGTCTCCGTCTGCCTGCCTGTCTGTCTCTCTCTCTGTCTCTCCCCCTCTCTCTCTGTATGTATGTATGTATGCATGCATGTATGTATGTATGTATGTATACTATGTATGTATGTATGTACGTATGTATGTATGTATGTAACGTATACGTATGTATGTATGTATGTATGTATGTATGTATGTATAATGTATGTATGTATGTATGAATGTATGTGTGTATGTATGTATGTATGCATGTATTATGTATGTATGTATGTGTATGTATGTATGTATAGATTTGATTTTATCAAGATTTTGCGCTATATAAATAAAATATATTATTATTATTATTATTATGTATTATGCATGTATCTATGTGTGTATGTTTTATGTATGTATGTATGTATTATGTATGTATGTATGTTTTATGTCTGTATGTATGTATGCATGTACATATATATAATATATAATATATATATATATATATATATATATATACATATATATGTATGTACATACATCATCATCATCATCATCAGGTGTCTTGCCGCATGGCGTTGGCGATCATGGACTTCCATCTGTCTATCTCTTGTTGCCCTAAGCATCTCCTCCACCCTCCTCGTCTTCAGCCACTCCGCAAGTCCGTCTAGCATTTTCTCCCTGGGTCTACCTGGTGCTCTCTTTCCCTCCAGCTTTCCCGTTGTGACCAGGTGCTCCAAATCCCCCTTTCTCATAAAATGGCCTATAAATGTTGCCTGTCTTTTCCTAATCTTCCTTATGAGAGATCTACTTGTGTCTGCCTCCATCAAGACTGTCTCGTTTATTTTCTTAGCTGTCCATGGAACTCTCAACATTCTTCTCAGAAACCACATCTCGGCTGCCTCAATTTTGTTCTGGCTTTGCTGGTATGTATGTATGTATGCATCTATGTATGTATGTATGCATGTACATATATATATATATACACACATATATATGTATGTACATACATACATATATATATGTATATATATATATATATATATATATATATATATATATATATATATATTATACAGGGGGGTGCAAAAGTAGGTATACAGTTATGAAAAAAGAAAACACGTACAATACTAATTGCATTTATTATACAAACAAATGAA
>CM060312.1:86975484-86977984 GCA_030674185.1 Monoplex corrugatus
TTCACGTATGTTGGATCTGTGAACATTGTTAGACATTCTTGACTAAACACTGTTCACGTATGTTGGATCTGTGAATATTGTTAGACGTTCATAATTAAACATTGTTCACGTATGTTGGATCTGTGAATATTGTTAGACATTCTTGACTAAACACTGTTCATGTATGTTGGATCTGTGAACATTGTTAGACGTTCTTGACTAAATACTGTTCACGTATGTTGGATCTGTGAATATTGTTAGACATTCATAACTAAACATTGTTCACGCATATCAAAGTACAATATTAGTATTGTTAGACGTTCCTGAGTAAACTCTGTTCACAATATTACAGTGTGAATATTGTTAGACGTTTTAGACTAAACATTGTTCACGTATATTACAATGTGAATATTGTTAGACGTTCTTGATTAAACACTGTTCACATATATTACAATGTGAATATTGTTAGACGTTCTTGACTAAACACTGTTCACGCATATTACAATGTGAATATTGTTAGACGTTCTTGACCAAACACTGCTACGTATTTTACTGTACGATGTAAATATTGTTAGATGTCACTGAGTAAACATTGTTCACGTATATTACAATGTGAATATTTTTAAACGTTCCTGGTAGACATTGTTCACGTATATTACAATGTGAATATCGTTAAACGTTCTTCAATAAACACTTTTCACGCATACTAGATCTGTGAATATTATTAGACGTTTTTGACTAAACTCTGCTCACCTATATTCCTCTAACCATGCTGATTTTAGGTACATGTGTGTGTGTGTGTGTGTGTGTGAGTGTGTGTGTGTGTGTGTTGTGTGTGTGTGTGTGTGTTGTGTGTGTGTGTGTGTGTGTGTGTGTGTGTGTGTACACTATTCATCAAATGAAGATAAATTTCTCAATACTTCGTGAAGAAGTTGTAGTGGCATTGAAGTTACTGAAATATGGTTAGGCTACAGGCAATGAAAACATCCCTGCAGAACTGCAAAACATAGCAGACAGGCAGTAACTAGTACACTTACTGCCACCAGCATAAACAATCTGGCACACAGGCAAAAAGCCTACTGCATGAACGCAATAACGAATCGCTATACTTTTGGAGAAAAGAAATTTCCAACACTGCTATAACTATCGCAATATCAGTTTGACCAGCCACGCCAGCAAAGTAATGCTCAAAATCGTTTTGAAAAGTTTACAGCCGCGATTAGATCAAATTAGTGCAGAAGATCAGGCCTGATTCAACTAGGAGAGAAGTACATAGAACAGGTCTTTAACGTGGGTATCCTTTGTTAAAAACACCTGCAACAAAGTTCACACACACACACACACACACACACACACACACACACACACACACACACACACACCACACACACATCACATATATATATATATATCCTCTTCACTCCTTCTCTATCACCTCCCCCCCCCCCCCTTATTCATTTATTTATTTATTTATTTATTTTTGTCTAAAATCACTTTAGTGAATAGACATTAAATCAAAGACCACCACACACACACACACACACACACACACACACACACACACACACACACACACACACACACACACACACACACACACACACACACACACACACACACATACATATATAATATCCTCTTCACTCCTTCTCTATCACCTCCCCCCCTCCCCCTTATTCATTTATTTATTTATTTATTTATTTTTGTCTAAAATCACTTTAGTGAATAGACATTAAATCAAAGACCACCACACACACACACACACACACACACACACACACACACACACACACACACACACACACCACACACACACACACACTCACACACACACACCACACACACTCACACACACACACACACACACACACACACAACACACACACACACACACACACACACACACACATCACATATATATATATATCCTCTTCACTCCTTCTCTATCACCTCCCCCCCCCCCCCTTATTCATTTATTTATTTATTTATTTATTTTTGTCTAAAATCACTTTAGTGAATAGACATTAAATCAAAGACCACCACCACACACACACACACAACCACACACACACACACACACACACACACACACACACACACACACACACACACACACACATAATATATATATCCTCTTCACTCCTTCTCTATCACCTCCCCCCCCCCTTATTCATTATTTATTTATTATTATTTTTGTCTAAAATCACTTTAGTGAATAGACATTAAATCAAAGACCACCACACACACACACACACACACACACACACACACACACACACACACACACACACACACACTCACACCACACACACACACACACACTCACACACACACACACATACACACACACACACACATACACACACACACACACACACATACACACACACACACACACACACACACACACAGATAGAGAGAGACAGAGAGACAGGAAGAGTGAGACAGAAACAGAGACAATGAGAAAGAGACAGCATTGGAACTGTTTGACTTGTGGCTTCGCCGCTAACTTCAGGGAATC
>CM060312.1:86985484-86992984 GCA_030674185.1 Monoplex corrugatus
ATTATGTACACAAAAAACACAATTAACCATTATAACACCAAGGGTCCTACAATATTATATACACAAAAACACAATTAATCATAATAACACCAATAGTCATATAATATTATGTACACAAAAACACAATTAACCATAATAACACCAATAGTCCTATAATATCATATACACAAAAACACAATTAATCATAATAACACCAATAGTCCTATAATACCATATTATATAAAAACACAAGTAATCATAATAGCACCAATAGTCCTATAATACCATATTATATAAAAACACAATTAATCATAATAACACCAATAGTCCTATAATACCATATTATATAAAAACACAAGTAATCATAATAACACCAATAGTCATATAATATTATATACACAAAAACACAATTAACCAAAATAACACCAATAGTCCAATAATATTATACACACAAAAACACAATTAATCATAATAACACCAATAGTCATATAATATTATATACACAAAAACACAATTAATCATAATAACACCAATAGTCATATAATATTATATACACAAAAACACAATTAACCATAATAACACCAATAAAAAGAATGGACCGACAGAAGAAGGGGGAAGACGGAAAATGACAGGAAAATGGTAAATAAGTGTGGCAAACATCTCTGTTGATCACTTCAGACAGGAAATATATCATTATGATCTAACCATAGGTCCCAACACTCACAGTCTTTGAATGAAGCTGACACCTGTTGTTGTAGTTTTTTTTATATAATAAGTGTTGCAGTAACGGAGACATACAGTACATATAGAATACATAAACTACTTTCTGGAAATTCGAGGATGCGCGAGTTAATACAAATTAAGTGGAGGAAAATTAGTTTGTGAGTGCCTTTTCTGACATTTGTTTCAGTATATGCTGTGTACGTGCGCCGTTTGAAGGCACTGAGTTATGTCCCTTCGTTTGAAAAAAAAAACACACCAGACAATCATCGTTATTGTAAACTGCATTCAATTTCAACTAAGTAACATAACTCTTGAGAGTCACGGAGTTATCTCCCATGTAGAATTTCTCAAACCAAACACAGTTTGCGCTACCCATTCAGCTAGCATAGACGCAGCCACAAAGCATAAAGTGGTAAGCTCAGACATTCTACATGGGAGATAACTCCGTGACTCTCAAGAGTTATTGTCACTTAGTTGATATTTGAAATTCTCCCTGCTTCCCTCTTATTTCCTTTGCATTCAATTTCGTTTTCAAATGAGTAAACGGATTATGATACAGGTGTATTGACAAACGTTGTCTGGGGTGGCGTACTCTATGAAAATTAATAGGGATGTGTTTTATACAGACCTGTTTCTGTTAAAAAAATAAATAGATAAATAAATAAATGTAAGAAAAGAAATAGAAAAAAAAAGGATAAGCACACGCATTTAGATTCACTATTAATTTTCATGTTTGTACACGTAAAAGGGGTTCCAGTAAGATGGCGTCATGAAAGTGAAAGCACACCCACCCACCCGATAATTCAAGATCATGTTTGGGCACAATCTTCATCATCTTTCGTTTTGATGACCTCAGGGAGCGTGATATTTGATGATATATGCAGAGATTATCTAAAAAGCAAAGGGAGTAAAGATCCTTCAAAATAGTGATACGCGAGGCTTACGATTTTGTACTGGCACCGAGTTTTGATTGGTAACCAGTGCAGTCCTTTGAGTGAAGGTGTTACATGATCATACTTTATTTTATTCATAACAATACATGCTGCATTGTTCTGAAACCTTCAGACACAGACACAGATACAGGCACAGACACGGACAGGAGAAAGAGAGTTGGGTATCTTTACCTTTCACAAACATAACAGACACAGATTCACAGAGAGAGAGAGAGAGAGAGAGAGAGAGAGAGAGAGAGAGAGAGAGAGAGAAGAGAGAGAGAGAGAGAGAGAGAGAGAGAAAGAAAGAAAGACAGAGGGAAAGAAAGAGAGAGAGAGAGAAAGAGAGAGAGAGAAAGAGAGAGAGAGAGAGAAAGAGAGAGAGAGAGAGACAGAGACAGAGAGAGATGATAAAACTATTCAGCTGTAACTTTTCTTCTTAAACGTTTATAAAAAAAGCCGACTCCTTTTAATTTTGTATAATTCTGTTTCCAGACGGTGTTAATCATGAAGATACAGCTGAATATCAGAACATCAGTCTCCGTAATCTTGGAAAAATTACAGGAAACAAAACTTGACGTTGGTGGGGTGGGGACAATGGTAGACTGTCACAAATGCGAAAATGTTTTTGAATAATTTTGAGTTATTGTCAGACGTCCAAGGCTTTCGATCGGGTAAGACTTGAAGAATTGATCAACCAACTAGAAAGACTCAACATTGATGGAAAAGATCTAAGAAGAATCAGAAATATGTGTTGGGAACAAACAGCTGCAATGAGAATAGAAAACGATATAAGCTCTTTCCAAAATATCAAAAGAGAAGTCAGACAAGGTTGTGTTTTGTCACCAGATCTGTTTTAACTTTACAGCATTCACACGAGAAACCTAGAGGAAGACCCTGGATTAAAGGTTGGAGGAAAAATGATAAACAACATTCGATACGTAGATGACATCGTGCTAATTGCAGAAAATGAAAGGGACCTACAAAACCTTTTGAATATACCAGAAATAGAAAGCAAAGGTAAGGGCTTGGAACCAAACAGCGAGAAGACTGAAGTCATGGTGATCAGTAAAAAACATGAAATCCCCTCATGCAAAATAACAGCAAACGGCACAACCTTGAGACAGATTGATAAGTTTAAATACCTGGGAACGATCATTTCACCAGACGGTAGATGCACATCAGAAATAGCAAGCAGAATTGGCCAAGCCAAAACAGCATTCAAGAAGACGAAAAGCATTGTTACCAACAAATGCCTATCAATTAACATCAAGAAGACAGTTCTTGAATGTTATATAGAACTGATAATGTTATACGGTTGTGAGGCGTGGACAGTCAACAAGCAAAGCCAGAACAAGATTGAGGCAGCCGAGATGTGGTTTCTAAGAAGAATGTTGAGAGTTCCATGGACAGCAAAAACAAAGAAAGAAAGAAAGAAAGAAACAAACAAACAAATAAACAAACAAACAAACGAGACAGTCTTGATGGAAGCAGACACAAAAAGATCATTCATAAAGAAGATTGGGAAAAGACAGGCAACATTTATGGGCTATTTTATGTGGAAAGGGGAATTGCAGCACCTGGTCACAACAGGAAAGCTGGAGGGAAAGAGAGCACCAGGTAGACCCAGGGTGAAAATATTGGACGGACTTGCAGGGTGGCTGAAGACAAAGAACGTGGAAGAGGTGCTTGAACCAACAAGTTGAGAAACAGATGGAAGGCCATGATCGCCAACGCCATGTGGCAGGGCACTTGATGATGATGATGATGATGATGATGATGATGATGATGATGATGATGATGATGATGATGATATCAGACGTCTCTGAGAAAGTGCTGTTCAGATATCTTCATCAAAAAGGGCTGATTTTAGGCACGTTTCTATTTCCCCCGTGGTCCGTGTGACCTTGACCTTGGTGCCATGCCTGTAAACTTACACTTTCGCGACTCTTTGATGGTCCATAACTTTGACCCAAACTTGATAAAACTCCCTCCATAGAGAGCTGAGAAAATCGTGTCTACATGTTTCTGTCAAACAGACAGACAGATAGACAGAAACAGACAGACAGATACACACACACACACGCACACGCACACAAACACACACACAAACAAACACACACACAGACAGACACATACACACACATACAAACACACACACAAACACACACACACATACACATACACACACACATACACACACACACACAGACACACACGCGCGCGCGCGCGCGCACACACACACACAGATACAGAAGAAGAGAGACATACACACACACACATGCACACACGCGCTTGCGCGCGCGTGCGCGCACACACATACACAAACAAACACACACGGGCGTGCACACACATATCTCATAATAAGAAATAACCTCCTTTTTTCTGAAGGGGAGAGTTAATAAAAACACACACACACACACACGCATACACACACACACACACACACATACACACATATGTACACACACATATCATATTAAGAAATAATCTCCTTTTCTTCTAAAGGGGAACTTTGATAAAGACACAGACAGACAAACAGACAGACACACACATGCAAACACACACACACACACACACACACACACAACATTGCACACACACTTACACACACACACACACATACACCAAGATTCCTACGCCAAGATGGCGGCTTTCTAACAGAACGTTTTCAGAGAGGAATCGTCTAGGCTGAAATGACACGGTCCAAACGTTGTGTCATCAAAGAAAAAGTAAAGAAAACCACCCGTGGGACAGACAACACCAGGGCAGAGACATCACCACCTTCAGAGACCCCAGAACTCGAAGAACATCAAAAAGAACAGACCTCCGGTCGCACCCTTTCACCATCCAGGAGTCAGCCACACATCGCACAGCTACAATCAAGATCATCATGTGGCTGCCGCTGTCAAGAGGCGGTAAGGGAGATAGACATTTTAAACAACACCATTCAAGAAATGTCTAAACAAATCCACATTCTCACAACCATGCTACATTCAGACAGAAAACTTTTATTGGAAAACAATACAACGTTAAAAGAGCTGCGCGACGTCAATAAGTGCACCAAACTTACGACCACCGTTGCGTGCCAGACGGATTCCGCAGTCCACGGTGACTTCACCACCATGTCACCGATGGACAAATTCTCCACCTACGCGGAATGCGCAGCTCAACCCCCCAAACTGGAAGATCGGGCGAGGACACAAAATGGCAGGAGAAATGTCGTCAAACATAGACCAGACGTCTCTACAAAACCAAACCGTGACGTCAAAACTGCGCTATCGTCAACACGTTCCAGACCACAATCAAATGTTCTTCCCCGTGTCCTTATCGTTCACGACTCAGTCCTCAATAAGGTGGATGGAAAAAGACTGGGCTCTTCATACGGTTTTCAGGTGGCCACGAGAAAGATCCATACCATCGAGGACTGTAAGATTGCAATTGAAAAATCAAAAGAAGAGCTGACACCTGAACCTGACTGTGTAGTTTTACATGTGGGGATCACAGATTTAAAAACAAAGGAGCCCACTGAATGTAGCACAACTCTTGACACCTGTGTGAAAACTATCAACACCCAATTTCCAAAAGCCAGGGTAGTTTTAAGTCAGGTAGCTCCTGTGAGGGACAAACACCTAAACGCTAAAAGAGAGCTCCTAAATGCCCTAACAAAAGTGCGACTTCTTAAAGCAGCGAGTGTCGAATACGTCAACAATGACAATCTTCAAACTATCAGTCACACTCAAGTCAGCCAGGACGACGTCCATCCAACCATCAGAGGGGCGAGCGTTCTGGCCAGAAACTTAGGGAGGCAAATCCATCAGCTTTTCTGGGAAAAACCGAGGAGGAGATCAAACCGACAACGACATCAACAAAGACCCGGCTTTCAATCTCCGTTTTTCTTCTCTCCTTGGTCATTTTAGATTCAGCCCAGATTCAGTTTCTCTTCGTTCAGTTCTCAGCTATATTGTTTTACTTAATTATTTTCTTGTTCACATACTTCATTTTTATCCTATTTGTACCTTTTAATTCAAAGTTAACTGAAATCTATATAAACTTACCATATTGTTCTAAAGTTATTCAACCGTTCCTCATGAAGACGTGTGTAGTAAGTGATATCAACATTTTTCAGTGGAACGCACGTTCCATTGTTAAAAACATCTCATATTTGAGTAACTATCTCTCTTCTAAAAACGTCCATGTCATGCTCCTACAATCGCTGAATACCATCAAAACCAAATTACCTAAAATATCCGGTTTTTATTATCCACCAATATGTGACTCTGTAAATGACGGTGGCCGTATACAAACAGCTATATACATTCGTGAAGGACTGAACTATTGTGAACGATCATCGCCAGTACCTAAATCTACCGCATTTATTTCATCATGTGCAATCATTATAAAATTTTCCTCATCGTTAGTTGTGAATATGGCCTCTGTATACTTACCAAGAGGCCCAGACTCTGTGAACACTGAATGGTTAAAACACTTTCAAGATCAGGACGACAAGTGGATAATTGGAGGTGATTTTAATGCACATGCCCCATTTTGGGAAAAGTATTGTACAAACATAACAAGCAACAGGTTGATTGAAAATATTGTATATTCCAATTTATATTTACTTAACAACGGACACGTTACCCGGATCTCCGATATACCAACCCACAGACCCACAGCTATCGACCTTACTTTAATCTCACCATCCCTAGCCCCAAACGCCACATGGCAAACAGAGGATGACTTGTTGGGATCAGATCACATCCCCATACGTCTTACCCTAAACCATACTACAGAAATAGACGCCATACCACAAGATAGTTTACCCAAGTTTAATTATAAAAACGCTGACTGGATCAGTTTTAAGGCAATCCTTGAAAAGACAAGAACAGATCTATCTGAAGCAATGAACATAAACGAAACGTACGAAGTTTTCTGTAACTCACTCTTAAGGGCTGCTAACATTTCAATTCCAAAACTTACAGTGTCAAAAACAGGAAAACATCATGGAAATGTCTGGTGGAATGAGGACTGTCAAAAGGCAGTGAACGAAAAGAAAGAAAAATACAAAATTTATTTAGCAAACAGGTCACCTGAAAATCATACAGCGATGAAAAGTGCCAACATTAAGTGTAACAGAATCATAGAGCAAGCCAAAGAACAACACTGGACATCTTTTTGTAAATGTGAAGTAAATAACCACAAAGACACGATAAAGATTTGGGAAAAACTAAAATTAATGAAAAACGGGATTAAGTTGCCATCAATTCCAGTAAAGCTAGAAAATAACCCTATTCCTAGCTCATTGGAAAAAGCAGAAGCTTTTGCAGACGTGTTTGCTGAGGCCTGTCGTGTAGAAGGACTCCCTGTCTCTGATAGAAATTATAGGGAACGAGATGAAAAGAAAGATGTATATAAGGACCCTGCCTCTGACAATACTCACTACATAAATGCATCACTCACACTTCAAGAATTAAAAGATGCTATTCAGTCCCTTCCAAGTAAAAAAACGTCAGTTGGACTAGATGCAATTTCCAATGAGATGCTGAAAAATTTACCAGAAAATTTTATAATCTTGCTACATGACATATTTCAAAAATGCTGGAATAGTGGGATAATGCCTAACAACTGGAAAGAAACAATAGTGGTTCCTGTATTAAAACCAGGTAAATGTAATACCGATTTGAAAAACTACAGGCCAATTGCATTAACATCACATGTATGTAAACTAATGGAGAAAATAATCTTAAAGAGACTGATGCACTATTGTGAAAAGAATAAAATAATACCAGTAAATCAGGCAGTCGAAAAGGCAGGTCACCAGTAGAGATCCTAACAAAGCTAACTACTAATATAAAACAACAATTTG
>CM060312.1:86997984-87000484 GCA_030674185.1 Monoplex corrugatus
TTAAATAAAGCTTGTACTCAAAAAAAAATGTTGCCGTTGTGTATGTTTAAAGTCATTGCATTGTATGACAGCCATTTTGAGAAAACAACCTGAAAATGATTTTTTCTCCTCAGAAGTTTGCCCAAAGGCGACTCGGTTTTGTTGTTGTTTTTTTCCCGTAGGTTCGTTAACGTGCTACAACTGCGCACAGTTGCACACGGGGACTCAGAGTTCATTGTTTTATCCGTAACACTAGTACCCAGACCTCCGATCAAAATTTAATAGGAGAGGAGGGAGAGAGGGAGAGTCCTGTCTGATAGATAATCACTTAAGATAGAATGGAGACGTGGGGGGAGAGAGAGAGGGAGAGTCCAGTCTGATAGATAATCACTTAAGATAGAATGGAGACGGGGGGGGGGGGAGAGGGGAAGTCATTGCCTGATAGATAATCACTTAAGATAGAATGGAGACGGGGGAGAGAGGGAGAGCCTGTCTGATAGATAATTCACTTAAGATAGAATGGAGACGGGGGGGGGGTGAGGGAGAGTCCAGTCTGATAGATAATCACTTAAGATAGAATGGAGACGGGGGGGGGGGGGAGAGAGGGAGAGTCCTGTCTGATAGATAATCACTTAAGATAGAATGGAGACGGGACGGGAGGGGGAGAGAGGGAGAGTCCTGTCTGATATAGCCTTTAGATCGTCATTTAATGGAGAAAGGAGACAAAGGGAGAGGGGGAGAGCCTAGTTCATCACTTAGAATGGAGATGGAGGGAGAGGGGGAGAGTCCTCTCTGACATAGAGCCTAGATTATTACTTATGATAGAATGGAGATAGAGGGAGAGGGGAAGAGTCCTGTCTGATATAGAGCCTATATCACAGATGGGGAGAGAGCGTCGATTCACATGCTAATGGTTGTGGGTTCGAATCCCGGGGGTGCGCCTATATTAAAACTGGCCTTCTCACCGTCCCATCTTAGCATCATTGTTGTTCTGAATG
Organism: Monoplex corrugatus; assembly: GCA_030674185.1. Classification (NCBI taxonomy): domain Eukaryota; kingdom Metazoa; phylum Mollusca; class Gastropoda; order Littorinimorpha; family Ranellidae; genus Monoplex; species Monoplex corrugatus. The sequence goes on from CM060312.1 coordinate 86,998,962, forward strand.
TGTCAGTATAGGATTAGATAAGTCCCCCTTCCCCCACTTCCCTGGGATGGTTATTCCCGTCGGCAATATCACCTGAGGTGGGTGTCCACGAAATACTGAACCAAATCAATCAAAGCTACAAACTTTCTGCAGCTCTCAGCTCTCAAGGAGCTTTTCTCTTGATCGTACCTCGTTTTTCTCTGATTCATCGTCATCATCAGGTGCCTTGCCGCATGGCGTTGGCGATTATGGACTTCCATCTGTCTCTATCTCATGTTGCCTCAAGCATCTCTTCCACCCTCCCTGTCTTCAGCCACTCTGCAAGTCCGTCTAGTATCTTCTCCCTGGGTCTACCCGGTGCTCTCCTTCCCTCCAGCTTTCCCGTTGTGACCAGGTGTTCCAATTCCCCTTTCCTCATAAAATGGCCTATAAATGTTGCCTGTCTTTTCCTAATCTTCCTTATGAATGATCTACTTGTGTCTGCCTCCATCAAGACTGTCTCGTTTGTTTTCTTTGCTGTCCATAGAACTCTCAACATCCTTCTTAGAAACCACATCTCGGCTGCCTCAATCTTGTTCTGGCTTTGCTTGTTGACTGTCCACGCCTCGCATCCGTACAACAGTATTGGTTCTATATAACATTCCAGAACTCTCTTCCTCTTTCTCTGATTGCAGAAAGAAATCCTCTATGTTAGCCCCCAAAACATGGAACTCTCTCCCACTGACTTTAAGAAAAAGCAGTTGTCTCCTTATTTTTGAAAAATATGTTCTTTTCTTTTCGGACAAGATACACAATACACATATCGTTTTCATGTAATCAAGATTGTTCCAACGATAGACTGACACAATACTAGTGTAAAAAAACTGTAGGCCAAAGCGAGAAGAGTGGTAGAATGGTTCAGACGTTCGCCTGCCAATAACTAAACTCTAGGTTCCAGGGCTCGCTCCCTGTAGAGGCCTCGACTTTTCTCCTCAGTTTGACTGGAAAATCGAACTGAAGGTCTAGTCCTTCTGGAAGGGGACGAAAAACCAGTTGGACCCGTGTGCCTTCTGGCTGCGCAAGGTAAAGATCTCACGGCAGTTGAAAATCGTGAAAAGCAGGGCATTGCCCGGCTGCCTTGGTATAAAACATTGGAGAGATAGGTTGATTTCCTAGGTCCCACTCCTTGAAGACCAGTTAGCCTTTTGACTTTCTGAAGTGTCGGTTAAAAAAATGTGAATATAAATATGAATTTGGAGTGAGGGAGAGGGGATGGGCGCCACCCTCATGATGCTGGCCCCGGGAAAAGTTGAGGTCTCTGTCACCTCGCTTCCCTACGACCCCAGGGTTATGGAACTATCTTGGTAGGACCTCAGGGCCTAGCCACCTCATAGGTTTATGTGCAGACTCAGTGTGGATTTTCTCCATCACATGGCACCTGTGACGATAGTGCATATGGAATTCATTCCGAGCACGGTGACGTCTTCTTGAGAAACTGAAAAATTGAAACTGTAGGCTGGGTAAAACACAGGCTAGGTAGGATCTCAGGACTTTGCCGGCTCATG
>CM060312.1:87012984-87015484 GCA_030674185.1 Monoplex corrugatus
TCTGAGGCGGGCGAAGTTGAAGAGCCTGCCATCTGATCTGGTCCGCAGGTGGATCCTTTCTTGCGCTGTGCTGAACACATGCCTCAGGAGGAGAGCGAAGAAGATTTCAAAGAGGGTTGGGGCCAGGACGCAGCCTTGTTTCACACCGCTGCGTACGTCGAAGGGCTTGGAGAGGTTTCCGTTGAACTGCACCATCCCTTTCATGTTTGAGTGGAAGGACTCAATTAAGTTGTGCAGTTTGGGGGGGCAGCCGATTTTTCGGAGAGCCCTGAAAAGGCCATCTCTGCTGATTAGGTCAAAGGCCTTGGTGAGGTCAATGAATGCCACATACAGGGGCATCCGCTGCTCTCTGCACTTCTCCTGGATTTGGCGAAGGGAGAAGACCATGTCTACCGTGGATCTCTCTGCTCGAAAACCACACTGTGATTCCGGGTAGAGGCATTCAGCCAGTTTCTGCAGCGGATTAGGAGGACCCGAGCATAGACTTTGCCAACAATGCTGAGGAGCGAGATACCTCTGTAGTTGTTGCAGTCGCTCCTTTCGCCCTTGTTTTTGTACAGGGTGACGATCGTGACGTCCCTCATGTCCTGTGGTACAGCTCCCTCATTCCAACACTGACAGAGAACTGCGTGCAAAGGGTGCAGAAGAGAAGTCTTGCAGTGCTTGATGAGGTTTGGGGGAATTCCGTCGTTGCCAGGTGCCTTCCCTGATGCCAGGCTATCAATGGCCTTGCTGAGTTCGTCCGCAGTTGGCTCTGCGTCAAGTTCTTCCATTACCGGCATGCACTTGATGGCATCGAGGGCTAAGGGGGACATCATGTTCTGTGTGGAGTAGAGGTCGGAGTAGTGTTCCGCCCATCTTTCCATCTGTTGGCTAGGTATTGCTGATTACTTCCCCAGTAGAGGATTTGAGGGGGGCGATCTTGCTCTGTGTTTGTCCCAGTGCCTTCTTGATGCCATCATACATTCCTCGGATGTTGCCTCTTTCAGCAGCACTCTGTATCTCTTCGCTGAGCTCTGTCCAGTACTCGTTTGCGCAGCGCCTGGCGTTAAGCTGAACCTTACTTCTGGCAGCCCTGAGGATTTGCAGGTTCTTCTCACTGGGTGACCGCTTATACTTGGTGAGTGCGGCACGCTTGGCCTCAACAGTGGGAGTCATCTCTGATGATTTGGCCTCAAACCAGTCATGGGACTTCACAGTTTTCTTCCCAAAGGTGGCCATAGCAATGCGGTGCATGGTGTCTCGTAGCGTTTCCCATCTCTCAGTGGCAGAGTCTCTGGGCTGCAATGCATCGTATTCTCTCTGAAAGGCCTCTGCGAACTGTTCTACAAGATCTGGCTGAGCATCTTGCTGACGTCAATGCAAGGGTTCCCTTGTTTCTTTGAGCAGTGGAACTTCTTTGGTTGTAGCCTGATCTTGCAACATACCAGAGAGTGGTCTGTGTCGCAGTCTGCGCTGTGATAAGAGCGAGTGTGGAGAACGTTTTTGATAGCGGCACGTCTTACTAGGATCAAATCCAGTTGGTGCCAATGTTTTGAGCGGGGATGCCTCCAGGAGACTTTGTGCTGAGGCTTCGTCTTGAAGAAGGAGTTGGCGATGCACAGTTCATGGCAGGCGCAAAACTCAAGCAGTCGCTGTCCATTCTCATTCATTTTCCCCACTCCAAAGGAACCGAGGCAGAAGGGCCATGAGTCATTGTCTGCACCCACTCTGGCATTGAAGTCGCCCAGGAGAACAAGTTGTTCTGTCCTGGGGATGTTCCTTATGGTTGATGCAAGATTTTCGTAGAACTCATCCTTGGTGTCTGGAGAGGCGGACAGAGTTGGGGCATAAACGCTGATGAGAGTGACATAGCCTTCGGTGGTGTTGAGGCGGAGAGTCAAGAGTCATTCTGAACCACCGCTGCCTGGTTCAATCATGTTCAGCAGGCTGTTCCTTACTGCAAAGCCTACTCCGTGCTCTCTTGGGGCATCAGAACTCTTTCCTTGCCAGAAGAAGGTGTAGTCCCTTTCCTTTAGTGTTCCTGAGTCAGCCAGCCGTGTTTCCTGCAGAGTGGCAATGTCCACATTGAGCCTCTTTAGTTCGCTGTTTATGACGGCGGTTTTTCTGGCGTCGCTGATGTCTTGCAGATCTTGGGAGAGCCCAGGCATCATTGTTCGGACATTCCAACAGCCCAGTTTCACTGCTGATCCTTTTCCTGATCCGTTTCTTGAATTTGAATTTTTCTTTTTGTTTGGTGCGGTAATTAACGACCTGCTTGTCAGATTTTCTCCTAATCTTCATGCACCCAATGAAGAAGGCAGGTCGTGGCGGGACAGCACCTAACTGGCTGGGGGCTGCCCAGCTTAGGTGGGCGGTAGCTGTCCAGTAAGACACGAAGGTCTCTCCCACCGTCAAAAGCAACCCCTGGCGTCAGCTCTACGCCAGTTGAGCAATGACTTATCACCGGTATCTGTTGCTTCCCGTGTTGTGCCGACACTAGTGTTAGTAGCGAGGCTGG
>CM060312.1:87017984-87020484 GCA_030674185.1 Monoplex corrugatus
GCATTGTGTTTCATAAGTTCTTTCTCCCCTCCATCCCCCCCCCCCCCCCCCCCCCCCATTTTGAAGACTTTGCTATAGCGCAGTTTTCCACAGGCTCAGGAAGTCTGTCAGATGATTTCTGGTATATTTATAACAAACTCCACATTCCATAATATCAGAACTTTTTCGCGAAAAGAAAGGGATTTAAATCCTCACATCATCCCCTTACAACAAGACAGAACTCAGCTATGTGAGCATGTAAAGCTGATGGTATAGCAATTATGCAAACTGCGTAGAACGCGAGAAACTGTTAACTCATCACATCATCGATCATCTCTTACCACCAGTACCATACCATTCTCACACCCATCAGTTTTTTTTTTAAAAACACGTCTCCTAGTGCTGGCCCTAATCATATTTCCGTCTGTCTGCCCCCAGGGGAGCTCACTAGGAAGAGAATGCTTGGTGTTAATGAAATATATTTTTGTCAAAAAAACATCTCTTTTATCGAAAACAAAGACACAACCACCAGAACAACAACCCCCAGGATCATGTTTACCCGCATGAGACGTGTGTCTGCGTGCTAGACAATTACTAAACTTTGTTAGCACAATTTTCCCAGTCTTTCCGAACAGATCATTACCACATTTAAGTCGAAGGTGTCGCCCAATAAAGGGCTTAGACCGTAGACGTTTGCAAGTCAAGGCACAAGGGTCAAGGTCACAATGACCTTAAAAACAAAGTCATTAAACCAACGATTTTGGAGGAAGGTGTGTGAAGGGCACTTTCTCGAAAACATCTGACAAAGATCTGAAATCTGTTTGTGACAATCCATATTGTTTTCGATGTACGTCAAGCTTATTTTTAACTGAACTTTGAATGACCTTGAGAAGTTCAAATTTCTGTAATAAAGGGGAGTTGAATGATTGGTTTGGTTCAGTTTTTACGTCGACACCCACCTCAGGTGATATGGCCGACGGGGATAACCATCCCAGGTAAGTGGGTAGAAGGGGGACCTATCTAATCCTATGCTGACGACACCAGAACAACAATGATGTTAAGATGTGGGACAGTTAGAAGGCCAGTTTTAATGTAGCGCACCCCGGGATTCAAACCCACAAATAAAGGGGAAATTGTACGAATACCTTTTACCATCCTGAATTTTTATCTAATGGTGAAAACATCATGAGAAACCTAGAAGAAGACCCTGGATTAAAGGTTGGAGGGAAAACGATAAACAACATTCGGTACGCAGATGACACCGTGCTAATTGCAGAAAGTGAAAGGGACCTACAAAACCTTGTGAATATACTAGAAATAGAAAGCAAAGGTAAGGGGTTGGAAATAAACAGCAGGAAGACTGAAGTCATGGTGATCAGTTAAAAACATGAAATCCCCTCATGCAAAATAACAGCAAATGGCACAACCTTGACACAGGTTAATAAGTTCAAATACCTGGGAACGGTCATTTCATCAGACGGCAGATGCACATCGGAAATAGCTGGCAGAATCGGCCAAGCCAAAACAGCATTCAAGAAGATGACAAGCATTCTTACCAACAAATGTCTATCAATTGACATCAGAAAGAGAGTCCTTGAATGTTATATAGAACCAATACTGTTGTACGGATGCGAGGCGTGGACAGTCAGCAAGCAAAGCCAGAGCAGGATCGAGGCAGCCAAGATGTGTTTTTCAGAAGAATGTTGAGAGTTCCATGGACAGCAAAGAAAACAAACGAGACAGTCTTGATGGAGGCAGACACAAGTAGATCACTCATAAGGAAGATTAGGAAAAGACAAGCAACATTTATAGGCCATTTTATGAGGAAGGGGGATTTGGAGCACCTGGTCACAACGGGAAAGCTGGAGGGAAAGAGAGCACCAGGTAGACCCAGGGAGAGAATGCTGGACAGACTTACAGAGTGGCTGGGGATGAGGAGGGTGGGGGGGGATGCTGGGGGCAACGAGAGATAGAGATGGTTGGAAGTCCATGGTCGCCAACGCATTGCGGCAGGGCACCTGATGATGATAATGATGATGGAGGGGGTGGGGGGGGGCTTCCCTTCAGAACAAAGTTGAAATTATCCATTGGCAACGGTTACTTGTAAAGCAAAGCAAATGATTATGATGACGGTCATGACTTGCCAACGGCAGAGCTGTGGAATCCCTAGGAACTGACAGGAACCACCTGGCAAGGGATGGCACTTCAGGAAGAGAACCCATTAACAGCATCAGCTGCAGCGAGACGCTATATGTAGGATAATTCCTGGCACTGTTAGTAAACTGTTGGATAATTCCTGGAACTGTTGGTAAGCTGTTGGATAATTCCTGGAACTGTTGGTAAACTGTTGGATAATTCCTGGTACTGTTGGTAAACTGTTGGATAATTCCTGGTACTGTTGGTAAACTGTTGGATAATTCCTGGTACTGTTGGTAAACTGTTGGATAATTCCTGGTACTGGTGGTAAACTGTTGGATAATTCCTGGTACTGTTGGTAAACTGTTGGATAATTCCTGGTACT
>CM060312.1:87032984-87037984 GCA_030674185.1 Monoplex corrugatus
CTGAAAAAAATATGATTAATCAATTTAAATCGGTATTTTAATGCACTGATCGCAGCAGAAAGAACGCAGTTTCCTACCGAAAGTACTTATTTTTTATTTCTTATTATGAACCGGAACCTGTACAGTACCCGCACAAGTAATATACTCATGGAAAGCTCTTTGGTGCACCTTTCAAATAATGACAACAAAAATTAGAAACAAACTTGGTAAAAGCCACCAAATAAAGAAATTTAAGGAAAATGTGTAGAAAATAGAGGCCGTTTTCTCAAAATGGCCATCATACAACTTAATGACTTTAAACATACATAACTTCTACATTTTTTTTTAGTACAAGCTTTATTCAAGTACCAAAATGGTCAGCAGAATGTACACTTTCCAGTGATATGTATATCTCAAAATGCCCAAATTGCTAGTTAAGACTGATTTCGTGGTGGGAGGTCACATTTACTACGATGACGATGAGAATAGGGATTGTAAAATGATGCTAGGAAAGCTGGAGGGAAAGAGAACACCAGATAGACCCAGGGAGAAAATAGTGAACGGACTTGCAGGGTGGCTGAGGACAGAGAGGGTGGAAGATGTGCTTGCGGTGACAAGGGATAGATGCATATGAAGGGCTATGATCACCAACATCATGCGGCACATGATGATGACGATGAATAATGATTTATAGGTTTCCATTTTGGACTGTGACAGGGATGTAGCTCTACACATCTACACGTCCTTTCGTAACATATCCTCGCGTTAACCAGGCCCGAGAGGTACAGACACTTGTGGTGTTGTTCAGGATAGTTGCTTAACATATTCACTGACACATGGACAGCAAAGAAAACAAACGAGACAGTCTTGATGGAGGCAGACACAAGTAGATCACTCATAAGGAAGATTACGAAAAGACAGGCAACATTTATAGGCCATTTTATGAGGAAAGGGGAATTGGAGCACATGGTCACAACGGGAAAGCTGGAAGGAAAGAGAGCACCAGGTAGACCCAGGGAGAAAATGCTGGACGGACTTGCAGAGTGGCTGGGGACGGGGAGGGTGGGGGAGATGCTAGGGGCAACGAGAGATAGAGACAGATGGAAGTCCATGATCGCCAACGCCATGCGGCAGGGCACCTGATGACGATGATGATACTTAAAGTGCATGAGGCTCCACTGTGTGGTCCCAGTGTTCCCCACGAGCACACAGCATGTCCAACTCTGGGTATAAACTGTTCAGGGACGGAAAAGAATTCATACAATAACTTTTTTTCAACAGTCAGAGATTCGAACTCACAACCTCCCAATCATTAATCCGTTTTGCTAAGACCTTGGCCACATTATTTGGTTATTGGTGAGTTTTGCAAAGCACATGGCCACGTCAGTTGGTTATTGGTGAGTTTTGCAAAGCACATGGCCACGTCAGTTGGTTATTGGTGAGTTTTGTTAAAAGCTTGGCCAATTAAGCTGGGCACTGGAGAATTACGTATGCACCGATATATATACACATGGGACGATGTCTATCATGACGAAACGAATAAGTCCTATCTTCCAAAGTTTCTTTTTAAAAGCAACTTCAAATCTTCGTACGGTTCCCCATCCACCATACCAATCATCAACTGATAGGCCTACATGACGATCGTTATGGGCAGACAGTTAGACCCGTATTTGCCACACTCACTGCTGACCTTAACCTTTGATTCACGCACCCTGTCCACCAGCATCTTGTATTGTCCAACTATGCTAGCAAATCAAACTTAACCCTTTGATTCCCGCACTCTGTCTACCAGCATATTGCATTGTCAACCACGCTAGCAAAGCAAAAACTTAACCTTCGACTCCCGCACCCTGTCCACCAGCATCCTGCATTGTCAACTATGCTAGTAAATCAAAACTTAACCCTTTGACTCCCTCACCCTGTCCACCAGCATTCGGCATTATCAACCATGCTAGCAAAGAAAAAACAGAACCTTTAACTCTCTCACCCTGTCTACCAGCATCCTGCATTGTCAACCATGCTAGCAAAAAAAAATTTAACCCTTTGACTCCCTCACCCTGTCCACTAGCATCCTGCCTTGTCAACCATGCTACCAAAGCAAAAACTTAACCCTTTGACTATCTTATTCTGTCCACCAGCTTCCTTCTTGTATAGGGTGCGGGAGTCAATGGGTTAAGTTTTTGCAGATGGTGGATAGGGTGCGGGAGTCAAAAGGTTAATCGAGAGCACGGTCGAAGTGTTATTGTTGATCTCTTCAACTTGCTGGTGGTAAACACTACTTCCGTTATCGTCTGCCACACCTCCTCTGTCACCTCCAGTGGCGGAACACACAGAGACCAAAAATGCACGTTTCTTAACACTTTGACTCCCGCACACTGTCCACCAGCATCCTGTATTGTCAACCATGCTATCAAAGCAAAACCTTAACCCTTTGACAACCCTCACCCTAACCACAGGAAACTGGTGTTTAGGGTGAGGAAATCAAAAGGTTCATTTTTTTTGTCAGTTTGTGGATAGGGTGCGGGTGTCAAAGGGTTATGTTAAGTACAGCATTTTATGTTTTAAGTTTGGCGTTTGTGCACTTTTTCTTTCCTTTTTCCTTTTCTTTTTTCTTTCTTTCTTTTTCTTTTTTTTCTTTCTTTCTTTCTTTTTTTTTCTTTTTCTTTCTTTTTTCTTTCTTTTCCTTCTTTCTTTCTTTTTCCTTTCTTTCTTTCTTTCCTTCTTTCTTTTCTTTCTTTCCTTCTTTCTTTCTTTTTCTTTTCTTTCTTTCCTTCTTTTCTTTCTTCTTTCTTTCTTTCTTCTTTCTTTCTTTTTTTTCCTTCTTTTCTTTCTTTCCTTCTTTCTGTCTTTCTTTTCTTCTTTCTTTTCTTCTTCTTTCTCTTCTTTTTCTTTCTTTCTTTTCTTCTTTCTTTCTTCTTTTTCTTCTTCTTTCTTTCTTTCTTTTCTTCTTCTTTCTTTCTTTCCTTCTTTCCTTCTTTCTTTCTTTCCTTCTTTTTTCTTTCCTTCTTTCTTCCTTCTTTTTTCTTTCCTTCTTTCTTTTCTTCATTCTTCTTTTTTCTTTCTTTTTTCCTTCTTTCCTTTCTTTCCTTCTTTCTTTCCTTCTTTTTTCTTTCTTTTCTTCTTTCTTCTTTCTTTCTTTTTCCTTCTTTCTTTCTTCTTTCTTTCTTTCCTTCTTCTTTCTTTCTTCATCTTCCTTTCTTTCTACTTCTTCCTTCTTACAATTCTTCTTCTCTTTCTTCCTCATTCGTCCACACCACTTGCATTGCACCACCCTAGCAAAGCAAAATTCACCGTTGGACTCCCTACACCTGCATCAGCTTTCCTGCAGGAACTGTGTGGAGGAGTCAAGTGCAATTTTTGCTTGCAGCATGGTGACAGAAGGATGCTGGTGGAAAAGGTGCGGGAGTCAAAGCATTAAGTTTTTGCTTTGCTAACATGGTTGACAATTCAGGATGCTGGTGGACAGGGTGAGGTAGTAAAAGGGATGCGAGAGACTGCGTCAACGGGCGGACAAAAAGAAACAACAAAACGGCGATGACTTAAAATAAAACAATTCTGGCCCAATACCATCTCCCTCGTTCTGTTTCTATATGTCTGTGTTTTCTTTCTCTGTCTCTGTCTTCTTTTCTGTCTGTCCTGTCTGTCTGTGTCTGTGTCTGTTGTCTTCTGTCCTCTCTCTTCTTCTCTCTCTCTCCTCTCTCTTTTCCTCTCTTTCTCTCTCTTCTCTTTCTCTTCTCTTCTCCTCTTTCTCTCTCTCTCTCTTTTCTCTTCTCTTTCTCTCTCTCTTCCCCTCCTTCTCTCCTTCTCTCTCTCTCTTCTTTTTTCTCTTCTCTCTCTCTCTCTCTCTCTCCTCTCCTCTCTTCTCTCTCTTTTCTCCCTCCTCTCCTCTCTTCTCTTCCTCTCTTTCTCTTTCTCTCTCTCTTCTACCCTCTCTTCTCTCTCTTTCTCTCTCTCTTCTCCCTCTTCTCTCTCTCTCTCTCTCTCTTTCTGTCCCTCTCTCTTCTCTCTCTCTCTTCTCTCCTCTTCTCTCCTCTCCTCTCTCCTCTTCTCCCTCTCTCTCTCTCTCTTCCCCTCCCTCTCTCTCTCTCTCTCTTCATTTCTTCATAATGGTCTTCAATCAGTCCTTGTCCATAAACGAACACAGTTCCGTCATGTTATGGCTTGTTTTTGAATGCTTCTGCCATTCTCTGTCTCTACTCTACTGCTCATTTGTTCTCCACCTCTTCTCTGTCTTCTGTCTTCTCTGTCTCTCTCCTCCCCTCTCTCTCTCTCTCTCTTTCTTCTCCCCTGCTCTTTCCTCTCTCTCTCTCTTCTTCTCTCTTCTCACTTTCTTTTCTCTCTCTCTCTCTTCTTCTCTGCTCTCTCTCTTCTCTCTTTCCTCTCTCTCTTTCTCTCTGTCTCTTTCTTCTCTCTCTTTTCTCTCTCTCTCTCTTCTCTCCTTCTTTCTCTTCTCTCTCACTCTCTCTCTTTCCCACTTTCTAGCCTCCGTCTTTCTCTCTCTTTCTCTTTCTCTCTGTCTCCTCTCTCCTCTGTCTCTTTTCTGTCACTCTACTTCTCTCTTTTCTCTTTCTCTTCTTCCTCCTCTCTCTCTGTCTCACTTTCTTTCTCTTTCTCTCTCTTTTCTCTCCCCTCTCTTCTCTCTCTCTCTCTCTCTCTCTTTCCCTCTCTCTCTTTCCTCTCTCTCTCTTCTTTCTCTCCTCTCTTCTCTCTCTCTTCTCTCTCTTCTCTCTCTGTCTCTTCTTCTCTCTCTCTCCTCTCTCTCTCTCTCTTCTCTCTGTCCTCTTCTTTTCTCTCTCCTCTTCTCTCTCCTCTCTCACTCTCTCTCTTTCTTCTCTTCATTTCTCTCTCTCCTCTCTCTCTCCCTCTCTCTCCTCTCCTCTCTGTTTCTCTCTCTCCTCCTCTCCTCTCTCTCTTTTCTGTCACTCTCTTCCTTTCTCTCTCTCTTCTCCCCTCTCTTCCCCCTCTCTCTTCTCTCTCTTTCTCTTCTCTCTCTTCTCCCTCTTTCTCTCTCCTCTCTCTCT
>CM060312.1:87050484-87052984 GCA_030674185.1 Monoplex corrugatus
ATGCGTTAACGCATTGATATGTGTACTTAATTTTTTTCCATTTCTTGTCCTGTTGAAATAGTGTGTATACTTTCAAACGGTTGTAATCATGATAAGGCTCTACGCAGTCGGTTGGGCTTAAAACAAAAATGAAAATAACAAAACAAAAAAAACAACCCTAGAGACACTAATCTACTTAATGGGTGCTACATCTGTGCATCAACGTTTTTGTTTTCGTTTCCATACTCCTTTCGTTTTTTATATCTTATCTGTTTTCTCCAACTTTTTCTCGGCCTCTACTAAAATTTTGTCTTATCATGTCTTATATGAGCATATTATTGATTTATCGATACATTTCTTTTTCAGTATTTTTAGTTTAGGTAGACATAGCAGAGAATCGGTACAAGAAACGACGGAAGGCAACGGGAAACCCCCATCATATACTCCAAAGACTGTCATGGACTTGCAGGATGGCTGAGGACAGAGAGGGTGGGAGATGTACTGGCAGTGACAAGGGGTAGATTCGTATGGAGGGCCATGATCGTCAACGCTATGCGGCAGGGCACGTAATGATGATGATGATGGATATGTAAAGAAGTAATAGTATGTTCGAAAAAATGGCTCTCAGATAAGAATAACTTATACTGTTGGAAAATGATATACCATTGCCATTGTCACTATCATTGTCTCGGTTCCTATGACCACTCTCGTACCATGGGTCCTTTCCGTTGTGTGTTTATTACTTATATTTTAATCCTTTGACACCCGCACCCTGTCCACCAGCATTCTGTATTGTCAAACCATGTAAGCAAAGCAAAACCTTAACCCTTTGGCTCCCTCGACCTATCCACCAGCTTCCTGCAGGAAGCTGGTGGGACAGGATGAGGGAGTCAAAGTGTAAAGTTTTTGCAGTTCGTGGATAGGGTGCGGGAGTAAAAAGATTAACAATTCATTTCCATTTCATTGGTTTAGTTTTGAGCGATGCATTTCATCATTATGTCTTCATGTATATATTACATGTGTAGTGTAGCAACGACTCGCTGTAAGACTGGTTCAGTGGGATCTAATGCTGTTATCCTTGAGTACTATAAAGTGTTTTGAAGTTTTAAAGTTTTTTTCCGGCTGTGTGTGTGTGTGTGTTGTGTGTGTGTGTGTGTGTGTGTGTGTGTGTGTGTGTGTGTGTTTGTGTGTTTGTGTGTGTGTGTGTGTGTGTGTGTATGTGTGTATGTTTGAGTATGTGTATGTGTGTGTTTTGTGTGTGTGTGGTGTGTGAGTGTGTGGTGTATGTGTGTTTGTTTGTGTGTGTGTGTGTTTGTGTGTGAGTGTGTGTGTTTTGTATGTGTATGTTTGACTGTGTATGTGTGTGTGTGTTGTGTGTGTGTGTGTGTGTGTGTGTGTGTGTGTGTGTGTGTGTGTGTGTGTGTGTGTGTGTGTGTGTGTGTGAGTGTGTGTATGTATGTACGTTTGCGCGCGCGCGTGTGTGTGTGTGTGTGTGTGTGTAAATGTATACAGACCATATTCGGGTGGATCTTTATTTACTATATAGACCATGTTCAGGGTGGATCTTTACCAACTACATACACCATGTTCAGGGTGCATCTTTACCAACTACATACACCATGTTCAGGGTGATCTTTACCAACTACATACACCATATTCAGGGTGCATCTTTACCAACTACATACACCATATTCAGGGTGCATCTTTACCAACTACATACACTATATTCAGGGTGCATCTTTACCAACTACATACACCATATTCAGGGTGCATCTTTACCAACTACATACACCATATTCAGGGTGCATCTTTACCAACTACATACACCATATTCAGGGTGTATCTTTACCAACTACATACACTATATTCAGGGTGTATCTTTACCAACTACATACACTATATTCAGGGTGCATCTTTACCAACTACATACACCATATTCAGGGTGCATCTTTACCAACTACATACACTATATTCAGGGTGTATCTTTACCAACTACATACACCATATTCAGGGTGCATCTTTACCAACTACATACACTATATTCAGGGTGCATCTTTACCAACTACATACACCATATTCAGGGTGCATCTTTACCAACTACATACACTATATTCAGGGTGTATCTTTACCAACTACATACACTATATTCAGGGTGTATCTTTACCAACTACATACACAATATTCAGGGTGTATCTTTACCAACTACATACACTATATTCAGGGTGTATCTTTACCAACTACATACACCATATTCAGGGTGTATCTTTACCAACTACATACACCATATTCAGGGTGTATCTTTACCAACTACATACACTATATTCAGGGTGCATCTTTACCAACTACATACACTATATTCAGGGTGTATCTTTACCAACTACATACACTATATTCAGGGTGGATCTTTACCAACTACATACACCATATTCAGGGTGTGTATCTTTACCAACTACATACACCATATTCAGGGTGGATCTTTACCGACTATACAGACCGTGTTCAGGGTGTATCTTTACCGACT
>CM060312.1:87070484-87075484 GCA_030674185.1 Monoplex corrugatus
TGTCTTCAGCCACTCTGCAAGTCCGTCTAGTATCTTCTCCCTGGGTCTACCTGGTGCTCTCTTCCCCTACAACTTTCCCGTCGTGACCAGTGCTCCAACCCCCCCCCCCCCCCCTCATTAAATTGCCTACAAATGTTGCCTGTCTTTTCCTAATCTTCCTTATGAATGATCTTCTTGTGTCTGCCTCCATCAAGACTGTCTCGTTTATTTTCTTTGCTGTCCATGGAACTCTCAACATTCTTCTTAGAAACCACACCTCGGCTGCCTCAATCTTGTTCTGGCTTTGCTTGTTGACTGTCCACGCCTCACAACCGTACAACAGTATTGGTTCTATATAACATTCAAGAACTCTCTTCCTGATGTTAATTGATAGGCATCTGTTGGTAAGAATGTTTTCATCTTCTTGAATGCTGTTTTGGCGTGGCCGATTCTGCTGGCTATTCCTGATGTGCATCTGCCGCCTGGTGCAATGATCGTTCCCAGGTATTTAAACTTATCAACCTGTCTCAAGGTTGTGCCGTTTGCTGGAGATTTCCTATGCCGGTTTTGCCAGAGAACCGTAGCGATGTGGACGAGCTGCTGTGTATTTTGTCATTGTACTTATGTTTCTTGTTTTCTAACACGCACTGTCGCCTTCTTCTTCGGTCTTTTTATGAAGATCTACTGTCTTCATCTTCTTTTAAGGAAGATCGTGTATTGTACTCTTCTTCTTCTTCTATGAAGACTTGTTATTTTGTTGTTTTTTTCATCTCTTACCTGTTTGGTTATCTACATACTCCTTTATCTTTGCATTTATTTGTTCACCTACTTAATAACTTCTTAATCACTTACTCACTCACTCATTCACTCACGCTTCCTTGCTTGCTTGCTTACCTTGCTTACCTATCTATCATTAAGAAAATATTGTCTTCACCTAGTTGATAGACAGCTGGGCATTTGGGCATTGACTGGGGGGGGGGGTCTGTTATGTGGGACGAGTTTATACAGCATAGCTTGTTGTGTTGTGATTCAGACCTTTTATCATTTGTTTATTTACTTTATATAGTATTTGTTCCTTTTTGAAGGTAAGATACACACATACAAAACAAAGTGCGACTGCCCGCGTTCAAGCAAACAGGAACCAGAAAAAACACGAAAGAAGAATACGAACGCGTATTTAATACAACAAGACAAGACAGGCGCAAATTTTCGGCCAACTGGCCTTTGTCAAGCGTAAGATTAAAAACAAACAAACAAACATCAGATACAAAAATTTTGTGAAAAAGACTGAGAATTTTTGTATCTGGTGTTTGTTTGTTTGTAATCTTACGCTTGACAAAGGCCAGTTGGCCGAAAATTTGCGCCTGTCTTGTCTTGTTGTATTAGATACGCGTTCGTATTCTTTCGTGTTTTTTCTGGTTACACATACACATGTCATTTACATGTAACCAATACTATTCCAGTGCAAGGCTGATAAAATACCAGTATAGGTAAAACAGTCTAGGTAGAGCCTCAGGACCTGGCCAGCTCATGAGTTTATGTGCAGGCTTAAGGCTTGTGCTACTGTCACCATACACGTGGCACCCGTGACGTTACTCGTACATATGGAATTCGTTCGGAGCGCAGAGACGTCATCTTGAAAAACTGAAACTGAAAACTGAAACTACGAAGACTATTTCCACTGCTGTTTGTCTTCATCCGGTGAGAACTCGTGCACATGTAAATAAAGTTTGAGAACTACCATCCTGGCTTTACGTGTGTTGGAGTGGAAGTGTCTTTTGTCTGCCTCTGACTTTGGGGATGTTGTCGGTTTAAATCCACAAAACTATTTTTTTTTAAAATTTTAAAAGCAAAAACAAAAAAACGCTCCTCTTGACTGAGATATAATAATAATAATAATAATAATTACAATATTTATATAGCGCAAAATCTCGATAAAAATCAAATCTAAGCGCTGATAAGATAAGATGTGATTATAATATGGCATGCGTCAAATCTGCAAAACATTGGTTTAGATTCGATCAAGATTATGACTGAAATCTGAATCAAACTGACTGTCAGCGTTTAAGCAAATAGGAACTAGAAAAACACAAAAATAGAAGTAGAACGCGTATTTCATGTTACACAACAAGACAGGCACACGTTTTCGGCCAGCTGGTCTTTGTAAAGCGCACGCAACACACACACAACACCACACACACACACACACACCACACACACACACACACACACACACACACACACACACACACACACACACACACACACACACACACACACACACACACACACACACACAAACACACACACACAACACACACACACACACACACACACACACACAACAAACACACACACAACACACACACACACACACACACACACACACACACACACACACACACACACAAACACACACACAAACACACACACACGCTCGCACACACACACGCACATACACACACACACACACACACACACACACACACACACACCACACACAACACACACACACACACACACACACACACACACACACACACACACACACACACACACACACACACACACCACACAGCTCGCACACACACACACACACACACACACACACACACACACACACACACACACACACACAAAGGAATAAAAGTCTTCGTTAATTATTTTATTTAATTAACGTCTATTCACATAATTTTATGTGCTTTTAGACGAAAAAAAAATAAAACAAAAATGAATAGACAAATAAATAGATAAATAAATAAATAAATAAATAAAGAAATATTTAAATAAGAAAGAAAAAAAGAAAGAAAGAAAGAAAGACAGAATATAGAGAGGTGACTATGGGATGGAGGAATCCATGAAGTCATATTGGCATTGTACCATATAAGGTATCATCATACGATTTAACGAGCAACAGAAAAGCATTCAGAACATTAGAACAGCCAAGCTTCATTAGTTTGTACAGGGTTGTATGTGTGTGTGTGTGTGTGTGTGTGTGCGTGTGTGTGTGTGTGTGTTTGTGTGTGTGTGTGTGTGTGTGTGTGTGTGTGGGTGTGCGTGCATGTGCACGGGCGCGTGTTTGAGAGCGTGTATGCCTGCGCCAGTGTACATGTATGTGAGTGTGTGCGTGCGGCGTGTGTGTATACGTCTGTTTCAGTATGTGTCTGTGGGTTTTTTTTTTCATCGTGTGTGTGTGTGTGTGTGTGTGTGTGTGTGTGTGTGTGTGTGTGTGTGTATGTGTGTGTGTGTGTGTGTGTGTGTGTGTGTGTTTGTGTGTGTGTGTGTGTGTGTGTGTGTGTGTGTGTGTGTGTGTGTGTGTGTGTGTGTGTGTGTGTGTGTGTGTGTGTGTGCGAAAATGAAAATAATAACATTATATCTAAACAGCTGAAATACAACAATTCTCGATGGCATCTCACACAGGTGCAATTGTTACCATATATGGAATCTCCCTCCCTCCCTCCCTCCCTCCCTCCCTACCCCCTCTCTCTCTCTCTCTGTCTTTCTCTCTGTCTCTGTCACTCTCTCTGTTTCTGTCTCCCTCTCTGTTTGTCTGTCTGTCTCTCTGTCTCTGTCTCTGTCTCTGTCTCTGTCTCTGTCTCTCTCTCTCTCTCTCTCTCTCTCTCTCTCTCTGCACATAGGGATTTGCGCAGATTCAGGGAGTCTATCAGACAACTGAACTGCTTTCAGATTTGAGTGAAGCGCGTATGGAATTTCTGAGTGCCACGAGTACCTCCTGAACAAACTCCAAACTCTTTCCCTCACTTCCAGAATTACATAAACTCTATGATAATAAGAACAATATTTGGAAGGCGCCAAATCTTCATATACACGAAGACCGCTTCGCTTTGGGGTTGAAAACAACGAGAATGGATACCGCGACAAACTTATAAACTGTTATTTGAATCGACATCACGAGTTTAATGACACTGGGCTGACAAGATTAGATCTGTTGTAAGCGGTATCAGATTGGATTTGGTTTCGTGGGCAAATCGAGGGTTGGAGGGCATTGACACTTCTCGTGATTTTACGGAACCGGTTATTGTAACCGGTTGACAACACTTGACATTTTTATGTCACACGAAGTGTGAGGTTGAATGCTTGTAGAAAAGCGATATCTAGATCTTAAAACATTTGATGATACAGTTAAAACGATACGTGAAGTTTTGTAGCCACCAGGCTCATATTTTGTTATTTCGTAAATAGCTCAGCATCATTATCGTTGGAAAAATATATTGTTAACTGATCTATGTGATTTGTCCGTTGAGCAAGAATGGAAACGAAGATGAACAACATTTTATTCTGAGCTGCTCTGTATCTTCTAGTTTGAAAGGACCATCATCATCATCATCAGGTGCCCTGCCGCATGGCGTTGGCGATCATGGACTTCCAGCTGTCTCTATCTCTCGTTGTCCCTAGCATCTCCCCCACCCTCCTCGTCCCCAACCACTCTGCAAGTCCGTCCAGCATTTTCTCCCTGGGTCTACCCGATGCTCTCTTTCCCTCCAGCTTTCCCGTTGTGACCAGGTGCTCCAAATCCCCCTTCCTCATAAAATGGCCTATAAATGTTGCCTGTCTTTTCGTAATCTTCCTTATGAGTGATCTACTTGTGTCTGCCTCCATTTGTTTTCTTTGCTGTCCATGGAACTCTCAACATTCTTTTTAGAAACCACATCTCGGCAGGCTCAATCTTGTTCTGGCGTTGTTTGTTGACTGTCCACGCCTCGCATCCGTACAACAGTATTGGTTCTATATAACATTCAAGAACTCTCTTCCTGATGTTAACTGACAGGCATTTGTTGGTAAGAATGCTTGTCATCTTCTTGAATGCTGTTTTGGCTTGGCCGACTCTGCCGGCTATTTCCGATGTGCATCTGCCGTCTGATGAAATGATCGTTCCCAGATATTTGAATTTATCAACCTGTGTCAAGGCTGTGCCATTTGCTGTTATAAAAGGACCATATATACATCGAAATCAGAAAACTTCCCAAGTCAATTTCTGCTTAGTTTGCTGCTGGTATCAG
>CM060312.1:87082984-87130484 GCA_030674185.1 Monoplex corrugatus
TAGGTATTGAGCTTAGTGCGTGGAAAGCGAAAAGTCAGAGGATCAGAGGCAGAGCGGAGGGTACGTGAGGGAACATAGATCTCAAGTAGGCTTGACAGGTAATCGGGGGGGGGGGGGTTGCGTTATTGAGGCTTTTGAAGCTCTAGAGGGTTTAAAAAACAAATCTGAGTACAAACGTAAACATAATCAAGGACACTTATATATAAAACTGGTATGAATACCTAACATTACTTTTACACTTCACATTTCCTTAGAGCCAAAAGCGCACATAATACATGTTCCCAGTTATCATTCGCAAGAAAAAGTATGTAAGACTTTATAGAGCATTCAGGCAAGTGGACCAGTGAGCAGAAAATGATAGCAAGAGATGACAGAAAAAGCAGAGAAGCAAGGCAGAAACAAAGAGAGTGACAGAAAAGAGAAATTCTAGCACAGAATTTCCAGAAGGTGGGGATACTATTTATACTGAAAGAACCCCCTGGCATCCCCGGGAGCGATGGGGAACAACTCTGGGTAGGAGTTGGAAAAGGGCCCAAAACTTTTGCAAGACTGACAGAGCTCCCGGCATTCCCACGGGAAGACAACTCTAGGTAGGAGTTACCAGTCGCCGTGGTGTTAGTGGTTAGCGCAATAGACTACCGACTGGAAGTTGTGGGTTCGAATTCACCATCAATCTTTCAAAAACAATTGAATTTGGCTTAACCGGCTCCTACCCAGAGTCGGGCGTGCTATGGGCTCATTGGGAAGACTGGGACCACATAATCAGTCTCATCCACTTCACGGATGCGTCATTGAGGATGTTGCTCAAATCTTATGACCAGCACCACAGGTATCTGCATCTCTTGGGCCTGTTTGGCGCCAGGTATATTATGATAGTAAACGTAGAGTACAGCCCTGTCACGCAGTCTCAATCCTGATGGAACTCCACAGCGTCTTGATTATCATCTCGTCGACATCATCATCATCGCATTGTAAAAACTGTTCCAGCTTCCGTGGCCATTAAGGTGGCGTAGAAAATGGGACCAAAAAAAAGTGAGCACAACGGTAACCTCCCTGAGTGCAAAGAGCCTACAATTTTTTTTTCTAACTGTAGGTAGGAGTTGGACAAGGCCCAGAAACTTCCACAAGGATTTGGGCTGACCCGGCTTGACCCTGCAAACTTCCAGTTTATCAGTTTCAGTTTCTCAAATGACGTCTCCGCGCTCAGAATGAATTCCATATGCTCTAACGTCACAGGTGCCACGTTTATGGTGATCGTGAACATGCCTTAAGCCTGCACATAAACCCTTGAGCTGGCCAGGTCTGAGGCCCTACCTCGACAGTTTTACCTAGTCTATATTTATACTGGTATTTTATCAGCCTACCACTGGAATAATCTTGGTTATATGTAAATGACATGTGTATGTGTGTATCTTACCTTCAAAAAAGAACATATATAAAAAGTAAATAAAAATTAAAGGGATCTGAATCACAACTAACTATTCTGTATTCCGGTTGTCAGAGCACTGTGCGTGACTCACTCGGTTTTTGTTTTATTGATTTGGTTGTTTTCACGTCGACACTCACCTCAGTGATATGGCCGACGGGGATAACCATCCCAGGGAAGTGGGGAAAGAGGGACTTATTTAATCCTATACTGAACCACTGATAGGACAGAAGCCGGCACTTATCTAATCCTATACTGACACCACAGAACACAATGAATTAAGATGGGACAGTTTGGCCAGTTTCAATGTAGCGCACCCCAGGATTCGAACCCACAACTATTTGCATGTGAATCCGACGCTCAACCAACTGAGCTACTGAGTCCTGCACTCACTTCACTCGGCCATTCTTGTTCTTGTTCTTGTTTCGTGTTATCGTCTCGGTGTGTTCAAGATTAGGGACTGTCTTGAAGATGAACCGTGTCATATAATTGAAAGTTTTTATCCGATATTGGTTGTGGAAATATATGCTGCATATTTTTGTCAGGGCAGACAGGAAAATCCCCTCTTTTCGATTTTCAGCTGCCGTGGGTTCGTGACGTGCGCAGACCAGAGCAATACGGGTCCAACTTATTTTTCGTCCCCATCCAACGGACTAGACGTTCAGTTCGATGTTCCGGTCAAACTGACGAGAAAGGGCGAGGCCTGGAATTGAACCCTGGCACCTCGATGTCAGCGAGGCAGCTGAACGTCTGAACCACTCGGCCACTGCGACTGTCCTTTATATAGAGGTTAAGTGGTGGAAGTACTTAACAGCCCTGCATGGAAGTTGACGTGTGATAAATGTAGCGGCTTTTTGCCGTACATATTGGACAGTATCATATCCGGGCCGACCGGGCCGATAACCTTTTGACCCTGCCGGCAATGGGCGCAATAGTAACGTGTGCAAAAATGGAGACACCTCCCACCTCACCCACCCCCCTTCCCCCTGCCCTCAGCCAGCATGAGATAAAATTGTCACCTACGCTTGTTCATGGCTCGGTTTTGTTCTGTTCTCTGTCTGTCTGTCTGTCTGTCCGTCCGCCTGTCTGCCTGTCTGCCTGCCTGCCTGTCTGTCTGCCTGTCTCTGTCTCTGTCTGTCTGTCTGTCTCTCTCTCTCTCTCTCTTTCTCTCTCTCTCTTTCTCTCTCTCTCTCTCTTCAGTAATATTCAGTAATATAGTGTATGCCTCTCTCTCTCTCTTCTCTCTCTCTCTCTCTTCAGTAATATAGTGTATGCTGTCTGTCTGTCTGTCTCTCTCTCTCTCTCTCTTCAGTAATATAGTGTATGCTGTCTGTTTGTCTGTCTGTCTGTCTGTCTGCTCTGTCTCTTTCTTTCTATGTCTTTCAGTAATATGGTATACGCTACAGTAATCCATTTTTATTATTGGAGTAGTTGACGAGTCTTCTCCCTTTCCTTGTTCTTAATTCTTCCTTGCCCTTGGTTCTTTTCCTTTCAGTCTGTGTCTGTGGTTTACCTGTGTAAGTATAATATTTATACAGCTACTTGGTATATCGTTACAACATTATTGGGGGCTTGTTGTTATTGTAATGTCTTGACATTTATTTATTTACATGTCTGTCTTTGTCGTTCACGCTTTAGTAAGGCGCATGAGCCATATGCATGTATAAAAAAAATCAATACATTATCCCAACTCATTTTATATAATTTGTTCGCTCGTCATTTCTGTTAACGGCTGTTCGCATATGTGCTTTCAGACGAAAAAGACTGCAACAGATGGCGCTATGTGTTTTCTACATATCTGGCTTAATAACGCATACATGCATGTTGTAAATGCATATTTTGGCTTAATAACAAAAGGTTTACCACGCACACACTACTCAGATAATGTAGGCTTCACTGGCTTGGCCAAGTGCCGAGGATGGAAGATGGCTGCATCCCAAAGGGTATCCTTTACGGTAAACTAGTCTCTGGTAACAGATCTGTTGGCCGCCCCCAGCTACGATACGATTGTTATTGTAACTGTTACTGTTGTTTAAAGCCCAGCCGACTGCGCAGAGCCATATCAGGGTTATAACCGCTTCAAAACATACAAAAACCTTACCAGGAAAAAAAAAAAGGAAATAAAATTAAATACACACATACACTCATCAATGCATTCGCACACATAATCTAAGGACATGCCCCAGGCGTTGACCACTCAGTCCAATTTATCGCACAGGGGATTTAAAAAAACACACCTAAATACAAATTTAAGCATACGTAAGGACACCAAAACATATATAAAAACAGGCATAAATTACCTAAAATTGCTTTCGCATATCTCATCTCCCTAGAGCTAAAAATGCGCATAATACATGTACCCAATTATCAGTCCTAAGAAAAACTATGTAAGTTTATCGAACACGTACAGGAGAACGGACCAACAAGGCAGAAAATGACAGGTAGAAATGACAGAAAACAAAGGAACAAGGCAGAAAATGACAGGTAGAAACGACAGAAAACAAAGGAACAAGGCAGAAAATGACAGGTAGAAACGACAGAAAACAAAGGAACAAGGCAGAAAATGACAGGTAGAAACGACAGAAAACAAAGGAACAAGGCAGAAAATAACAGGTAGAAACGACAGAAAACAAAGGAACAAGGCAGAAAATGACAGGTAGAAACGACAGAAAACAAAGGAACAAGGCAGAAACAAAGAACGTGACAGAAGAGAGGAAATTTTCCGACATTACCGTGGGATTTTTAACATGCGCCGAGTGCGTGTTGCGCGCGGCAGTTCGTTTTTTTTTTCCATTTCATCAGAAAGACTAGAACCCATATCACCACTTAAATTCCAGAGGAGAGGGTGGAGGTGGGGGGGGGGGGGAGGAAGAAAACGCCTACCGTATGCCATATGTTTCTCGAGAGCGAGTTTTTCGCGCCATAGGCAGTTCTGGTAACCGCTAGGTCAAGCACCTTATGTGAGTATGTGTGTCCGTGCCTGCCTGTGTGTGTCTCTGCACGCGTGCGCACGCGCGTCTGCGTGTGTGCGTGCGTGCGTGTGTGTATATGTGTGTCTTTACATATGTGCATTTGTGTTTGGGAGTGTATGTGGACGCGTGCGTCTCTGTCCCTGTCTGCCTGCCTGCCTGCCTGCCTGCCTGCCTGTCTGTCTGTCTGTCTATTCTCTCTCTCTCTCTCTCTCTCTCTCTCTCTCTCTCTCTCTCTCTTCTCTCCTCTCTCTCTTTCTTTCCTCTCCTCTCTTCTCTCTCTTTCTCTCTCTCTCTCTCTCTCTTTCTCTCTCTCTCTGTCTCTCTCTCTCTCTGTCTCTCTCTCTCTGTCTCTGTCTCTGTCTCGTCTGCTCCTCTCTCTCTCTCTCTCTCCTCTCTCTCTCTCTCTCTCTCTCTCTCTCCTCTTTCCAAGTTTTAAGCATCAGTTTTTGTTTTGTTTTGTTTTCTTTTGTTGTTGTTGTTGTTGCTATGTGTGTGTGTGTGTGTGTGTGTGTGTGTGTGTGTGTGTGTGTGTGCGCGTGCGCGCGTGCGTGCATGCATGCGTGCGTGCTTGCATGTGTGTGTGTGTGTGTGTGTGTGCTCGCGCGCGCGCATGTGCTTAAGCGGAATTTTTGGCTGTGTTGACAGAGCTGCGGACTCAAAGATCTGATGTCCGAGTTCAAATGTCAATCCACAACGTAAAACCTGGTCTGTTCATTCATCGCCCATTGAATGATCCAGTCACTGCGACAGTGTCAGACCCAATCATTCTCACTGTGTCAGACCCAATCATCCTTTACCGTGTCAGACCCAGTCATTCTTTACCGTGTCAGACCCAGTCATTCTTTACCGTGTCAGACCCAGTCATTCTTTACCGTGTCAGACCCAATCATTATTTACCGTGTCAGACCCAGTCATTCTTTACCGTGTCAGACCCAGTCATTCTTTACCGTGTCAGACCCAATCATTCTTTACCGTGTCAGACCCAGTCATTCTTTACCGTGTCAGACCCAATCATTCTTTACCGTGTAAGACCCAATCATTCTTTACCGTGTCACACCCAAGTCATTCTTTACCGTGTCAGACCCAGTCATTCTTACCGTGTCAGACCCAGTCATTCTTTACCGTGTCAGACCCAGTCATTCTTTACCGTGTCAGACCCAATCATTCTTTACCGTGTCAGACCCAGTCATTCTTTACCAGTGTCAGACCCAATTATTCTTTACCGTGCAGACCCAATCATTCTTACCGTGTCACACCCAATCATTCTTTACCGTGTCAGACCCAATCATTCTTTACCGTGTCACACCCAATCATTCTGACCGTGTCAGACCCAATCATCTCTGACAGTGACAGACCCAATCATCCTGACAATGTCACACCCAATCATCCTGACAGTGACAGACCCAATCATTCTGACAATGTCAGACCCAATCAACCTGACAGTACAGACCCAATCATCCTGACAATGTCAACCCAATCATCCTGACAGTGACAGACCCAATCGTCCTGACAGTGACAGACCCAATCATCCTGACAGTGACAGACCCAATCATCCTGACAGTGTCACACCCAATCATCCTGACAATGTCACACCCAATCATCCTGACAGTGTCACACCCAATCATCCTGACAGTGACAGACCCAATCGTCCTGACAGTGACAGACCCAATCATCCTGACAGTGACAGACCCAATCATCCTGAGTGTCACACCCAATTATCCTGACAGTGTCAGACCCAATCATCCTGATAGCGACAGACCCAATCATCCTGACAGTGTCAGACCCAATCATCCTGACAGTGTCAGACCCAATCATCCTGATAGTGACAGATCCAATCATCCAGACAGTGACAGACCCAATCATCCTGACAGTGACAGACCCAATCATCCTGACAGTGTCAGACCCAATCATCCTGACAGTGTCACACCCAATCATCCTGACAGTGTCAGACCCAATCGTCCTGACAGTGTCACACCCAATCATCCTGACAGTGTCACACCCAATCATCCTGACAGTGTCACACCCAATCATCCTGACAGTGTCACACCCAATCATCCTGACAGTGTCAGACCCAATCGTCCTGACAGTGTCAGACCCAATCATCCTGACAGTGTCACACCCAATCATCCTGACAGTGTCACACCCAATCGTCCCGACAGTGTCACACCCAATCATCCTGACAGTGTCAGACCCAATCGTCCTGACAGTGTCAGACCCAATCATCCTGACAGTGACAGACCCAGTCGTTCTGACACCCCCATCCCGCTGTCCATTCAAACCTGTTCGCTTCTATGTCAAGACCTTCTCAAAACGTACGGTTTTTGCGCAGGCTCGAGTAATCTTCCAGGTTAACGATGATAAGTTTAGGTGGAGCACATGAGGAATTGCGCCATTGTGTTGAATCCCTCTTGAACAAACTCAAACTCTATCGTTTCCAGAAATCCCTATCCCCGGCCTGCCCAAACTCAAACTCTGTCGTTTCCACAAATCCCTACACCCCCCCCCCCCATCCCCAAACTCAAACTCTGTCGTTTCCACAAATCCCTACCCCCCCACCCCCCCATCCCCAAACTCAAACTCTGTCGTTTCCACAAATCCCTACCCCCCCCCCCCATCCCCAAACTCAAACTCTGTCGTTTCCACAAATCCCTAATCCCCCCCCCCCCCCATCCCCAAACCTCAAACCTCCTCGTTTCCACAAATCCCTACCCCCCCCCCCCCATCCCCAAACTCAAACTCTCTCGTTTCCACAAATCCCTAATCCCCCCCCCCATCCCCAAACTCAAACTCTCTCGTTTCCACAAATCCCTAATCCCCCCCCCCCCATCCCCAAACTCAAACTCTCTCGTTTTCACAGATCCCTAATCCCCCCCCCCCCATCCCCAAACTCAAACTCTTTCGTTTCCACAAATCCCTAATCCCCCCCCCCATCCCCAAACTCTCTCGTTTCCACAAATCCCTAATCCCCCCCCCCCATCCCCAAACTCAAACTCTCTCGTTTCCACAAATCCCTAATCCCCCCCCCCCCATCCCCAAACTCAAACTCTCTCGTTTTCACAAATCCCTAATCCCCCCCCCCCCCATCCCCAAACTCAAACTCTCTCGTTTTCCACAAATCCCTAATCCCCCCCCCCATCCCCAAACTCAAACTCTCTCGTTTCCACAAATCCCTAATCCCCCCCCCCATCCCCAAACTAACTCTTCGTTTCCACAAATCCCTAATCCCCCCCCCCATCCCCAAACTCCTCGTTCCACAAATCCCTATCCCCCCCATCCCCAAACTCAAACTCTCTCGTTTCCACAAATCCCTAATCCCCCCCCATCCCAACTCAAACTCCTCGTTCCACAAATCCCTAATCCCCCCCCCATCCCCAAACTCAAACTCTCTCGTTTCCACAAATCCCTAATCCCCCCCCCCATCCCCAAACTCAAACTCTCTCGTTTCCACAAATCCCTAATCCCCCCCCCACCCCAAACTCAAACTCTCTCGTTTCCACAAATCCCTAATCCCCCCCCCCCCATCCCCAAACTCAAACTCTCTCGTTTCACAAATCCCTAACCCCCCCCCATCCCCAACCAATCTCTCGTTCCCAACCCTAATCCCCCCCCCCCACCCAACTCAAACTCTCTCGTTTCCACAAATCCCTAATCCCCCCCCCCATCCCCAAACTCAAACTCTCTCGTTTCCACAAATCCCTAATCCCCCCCCCCCCCATCCCCAAACTCAAACTCTCTCGTTTCCACAAATCCCTAATCCCCCCCCCCCATCCCCAAACTCAAACTCTCTCGTTTCCACAAATCCCTAATCCCCCCCCCTCCCCAAACTCAAACTCTCTCGTTTTCACAAATCCCTATCCCCCTCCCCAACTCAAACTCTCTTCCCCTCCCCCCCAACCAAACTCTCTCCTTCAAATCCCTACCCCCCCCCCCCCAACACACACATACAATCCTCTATTTCACCCCTTATCTCACACCTGTTTTCTTCTCTCTTTGTTTTTCTTTTGCCTTGAGTTATTGTTTTTGTTTTCTATAAAATTCTGATTCTTTTGGCAATATCTTTTTTTTTTCTTTTTCATTTTTAAATTTTTTTTTATCCCTTTTAATATAAGTAGATTAGCACCGGCGATGTGTAATTTGGCCTGTGCGCCGATATGTATACCGGTGGAAAACAGATTTATTTCATCCATTTCATTGCAAACCTCCCTCCCTCCATCTCTCCCTCTCTCAATGTCTCTCCCTCCCTCACGCTCTCTCCTTCCATCACTCTCTCTGCCTCCCTTCCTTCTCTCTCTCTCTCTCTCTCTCTCTCTCTTTCACGCTATCTTCCTCCCTCTCTGTCTTTCGCTCCCTCCATTCTCTCTCTCTCTCTCTTTTCTTTCACGCTGTCTCCCTCCCTCTCTGTCTCTCGCTCCCTCCCTCCCTCCCTCCTTTTCTCCCTCCGTTGTGAAATCGTGGTTGCTAAGCAAGTAAGGGAATCATTATTTTGGGGAGATAGAGTGTGGGAAGTGGGGATAAAGGGAGGGAGAGATGGAGAAAGTGAGAGAGAGAGAGCGAGTGAGTGAGTGAGTGAGTGAGAGAGACATAGTGAGAGAGTGAAAAAGAGAGAGAGAGAAAGAATGAGTGAGATAGTGAGAGAGAGAGAGATAGTGATTGAGAGGGAGAGAGTGAGAGAGACAGCGAGAGTGAGCGAGTGAGAGAGAGAGCGAAAGTGAGAGAGTGAGAGAGTGAGAGAGAGAGTGTGAGTGAGAGAGAGAGAGTGAGAGAGAGTGTGTGTGAGTGAGAGAGAAAGAGAGAGAGAGAATGAGAGAAAAAGAGCGAGAGTGAGAGAGAGAGTGAGAGAGAGAGTGAGAGAGTGTGTGTGAGAGTGAGAGAGAGACAGAGAGAGAGAGAGAGACAGAGACAGAGAGAGAGAGAAAAAGAGACAGAGAGAGAGACAGAAAAAATGAGTGAGATAGTGAGAGAGAGAGATAGTGATTGAGAGTGAGAGAGAGAGAGAGAGAGAGAGTGAGAGAGAGAGAAGGATTGATTATCTACGATTATAAGACGCACAGACAGACAGACAGACAGGCAGGCACACACACAGAAAACAGACACACAGACAGACACGCACACAGACAAACAGACAGGCAGCCACATATAGACACACGGAGACAGAGAAAGGGACAGAGAGACAGACTCAGAAACTCAAATTTCATACAAAGCCGCCGATTTACCGATGTCTATGCACACACATAAACAAAAAAAACTGACTAAGCAAAATAAATAAAACAGGAGGTGCACAGGGACGTGGAGAAACTGAAAGATGTTATAATCAGCACACACACACACACACACACACACACACACACACACACACACACACACACATACACACACACACATACACACACATACACACACATACACACACACACACACACATACACACACACACACACACACGCACACACATACACACACACACATACACACACACATACACACACACACATACACACACACACACACGCACACACACATACACACACACACACACACACACATACACCGACATATACATAGAGCGTTGGTGTGCGTTAAGAAAGAGAAGGGGAAGAGGAAGGTAAGAGGGAGACAGAGACACAGAGAAAGAAAGAGAGAGAGAGGGGGAGAAAGAGAGAGAGAGGGGGGGAGAAAGAGAGAGAGAGAGGGGGAGAAAGAGAGAGACTGAGAGACAGAGAGACAGAGAGAGAGAGAAATACAGAAAGAGACAGAGAGAGAGAAAGAGACACACAGAGAGAAAGAGAGAGAGACAGAGAGAGAAAGACAGAGAGAGAGACAGACAGACAGAGAAAGAAAGAAAGAGAGAGAGAGAGAGAGAGAGAGAGAGAGAGACGCAGGAGGACGCATTAGAGATGCTCACAACACACACACAAACACACACACAAACACACACACACATAAACACACACAAACACACACACACACACAAACACACACACAAACACACACACAAACACACACACACAAAACACACATACACACAAAACACACAAACACAAACACACACACAACACACACAACACACACACATACACAAACACACATACACACAAACACACAAACACACACAAAAACACACACAAAAACGCACACACACACAAAAAAACCCATACACACACACACACACACAAACACACATACACATACAAACACACATACACACACAAACGCACACGCACACACGCACACACACACACACACTCTCTCTCTCTCTCTCTCTCTCTCTCTCTCTCTCTCCTCTTCTCGCTCTCACGCACGCACGCATGCACGGGCAAAGAGAGAGAGACAGACGGACAGACATATTGACAGCCAGCGAAAGAGAGAAATAGGAAGGAGGGGCGGGGTGGATGGAGTGAGGGGGGGACATATTACAAGGGGAAGGAGGGTGTGGGTGGATAGGTGTATCGTGCACGTTGTGAACATGTGACCAGGTGTGTGCCGTTCATCTTCAGCCATCTTGTTTTTTTTCTCCACCAAGTATACTTGTACTGACAGTGTTGCTTGTTTTTGTTGCGTTTTGTTTTGTTTTCTTGGTCGTGTGTGTGTGTGTGTGTGTGTGTGTGTGTGTGTGTGTGTGTGTGTGTGTGTGTGTGTGTGTGTGTGTGTGTGTGTGTGTGTGTGTGTGTGTGTTTATGTTTCAAACTTGTTTTCAATTCGTTTCAGAAAAGACACAAAGACAAACATGAGAACAACAATGGTGTGTGTGTGTGTGTTGTGTGTTGTGTGTGTGTGTGTGTGTGTGTGTGTGTGTGTGTGTGTGTGTGTGTGTGTGAGTGTGTGTGTGTGTGTGTGTGTGTGTGTGTGTGTGTGTGTGTGCGTGACTATGTCTGTGTGTGTGTGTTGTGTGTGTGTTTGTGTGTGTGCGTGTGTGTATGTGTATGTGTGCGTGCGTGCGTGTGTGTGTGTGTGTGTGTGTGTGTGTGTGCGTGCGTGCGTGTGTGTGTGTGTGTGTGTGTGTGTGTGTGTGTGTGTGTGGTGTGTGTGTGCGTGCATGTGTGCGTGTGTGAGTGTGTTTGTTTCAAACTTGTTTTCAATTCGTTTCAGAGCAGACACAGAGACAAACACGAGAACAACATTGGTAAAACGTAAAAGCAACAATGAGAAGATTAAAAGAAAATTAATAAACACGCATTACTAATAGTAGTAATAGTACTACTACTAATAATAATGATGATGAATATAAAGATGAAGATGAAGACGACGATGATGATGATAATAATAATAGTAGTAATGATAATAATAGTAGTAATAATAATAACAATAATAATAATAATAATAATAATAATAATCACAGTATTTATGTGGCGCCAGATCTTGACAATTCAAATCACAGCGCACTCATGCACAAAGTGCAGGCATGCCATCAACGTAGACTAGCTTACAACTTACAAACAAGACCTACACAAATTGAGGAAAAAAAGTAGTTGTAGAATTCGTTGTAGGGAAAAGAGATGAGCTTTTAAATTGCATTGCACAAAGGTGGGAGCCTGTTCCAGGCATACGGTCCTGAGACAGCAAAAGAACGTTGACCAACAGTTTATAGTCACGTAGAAATTACCTCCCATGTTGTGGAACTTCTCAAATCTAACATAGTTTGCGCTACCCATTCAGCTTAGCATAGAAGCAGATACAAAGCACAAAAGACCGTAAGCTCAGAACACTCCACGATATGTTAGATTTGAGAAGTTCCACAACATGGGAGATAATTCCTACGTGACTCTCAAGAGTTATGTCCTTTGGTCCCTGCTTCCCTCTTATTTCTTTGGTACAACAGTTTACAGTTTAAATAATCCAGGAACCTGAAGGGAAAGAGTATCTGAAGCTGAGCTCAAGGTGCCATTTGACCCCACAGATATTGATGTTGTCGCAAAGATATGATGGAACCGACTAGGTATCAAGCTTGTATCCAATTGTTTGTAACACAGGCAACTCGTGAAGAGAGCGAAGGACAGGACTGACATGATCAAACTTTTTCTTTCTGAAGACAAGACGAGCAGCTGTGTGTTGTATGTGTGGCAGACAGAGAACAGAAGAAGCCGGTAGTCTAGAAAGGACAGCATTACAGTACACGTAATCAACAAAAAACATGAGGCAATCACACCAAAAGTTATTGAAGTTATTTCAAGAGGAATTCACCGCCGCTCGGACAACTCCATATGCGCTCCACCCAAACCTGCCAGCAATTATCTGACAAATTTCCTGATACCAAAGAAATAAGAGGGAAGCAGGGAGAATTTTTATAATATAATCAAAGGACATAACTCTTGAGAATTGTCTCCCATGTTGTATAGAACTTCTCAAATCTAACACAATTGTCTCCCATGTTGTATAGAACTTCTCAAATCTAACACAGTTAGATTTGAGAAGTTCTATACAACATGGGAGACAATTGTGTTAGATTTGAGAAGTTCTATACAACATGGGAGACAATTCTCAAGAGTTATGTCCTTTGATTAGATTTCCTGAGTCTGCACATAACCCTATGCGCTGGCAAGGTCTTGAAACGGGGAAAGGGGGGAGGGGACCTATCAAACACTAAGTTCATCCTCTGCACCCACTACCCTCCAGTTTGGTGTGCCCCAAGGCTCTGTTTTAGGTCCCATCCTATTTGTGCTGTACACATAACCCCTCTCTGAAATTATGCGACTTCACTCTATGTCCCATCATAGCTTTTCTGATGACAACCAACTCTATACTTCTGGTTCCCTCCCACAACTGCCCTCTATAATCAGACAAACCCAAGGCTGCATTTCTGATGTTCACTCCTGGATGACTGTAAACAAACTTCAACTCAACCCCATTAAAACTGAACTTAGCCTTATCTCTCCCACCACATTGGCTAAGTGTTCTTCCCTTCCTCTGTCTGTCTCTCTGCTTGGATCTGACATTCCACTATCTTCCGCTGTCCGCAATCTTGGAGTCACTCTTGATAACACCCTGTCCTTTGAAAAACACGTCCAGAATGTTTGCAGATTATGCTATCTTGAGATACGCAGAATTTCTTCTATTCGCAATATCCTCTCTGTCGAAGCCACCAAAACTCTCCTCTGTGCCTTTGTTCTCTCTCGTCTCGACTACTGCAACTCCCTCCTCTCGGGCTGTCCTTTCTCTCTCATTCAAAAGCTTCAAAAAGTTCAAAACAATGCTGCTAGGCTCATCTTCAGAAAATCTCGTTCCTCTCATGTCACTCCTCTTCTCAAATCTCTTCACTGGTTACCTGTTGAAAAGAGAATTCGCTACAAGATTGCTTTGTTATGTTTTAAGTCTCTCAACGGTCTTGCACCCCCTTACATCTCTGACCTCCTCCATCTGTACACCCCCTCTCGTCAACTTCGTTCCTCGGCTGATACTCGTACCTTCCGCATACCATCCTGTCGCACTAAAACCTATGGTCAACGCTCCTTTTCCTATCAGGCCCCTGTAATCTGGAATCAGCTCCCTGTCTCTGTTCGCCACTCTGCAACTCTCACTTCTTTCAAGTCCTCTCTGAAAACCCATCTCTTCCAGTCCCTCTCATGATACTTATAAAGACTCTACCACCTAATTTCCCCAAATCCCCCCTTGTCTTTTGAGCCTTGAATGTCGGCTGGTGTGTGTGTGCGTGTGTGTTTGTGTGTGTGTGTGTGTGTGTGAGTGTGTGTGTGTGTGCGTGTGTGTTTGTGTGTGTGTGTGTGCGTGTGTGTGTGTGTGTGTGTGTGTTTGGTTGTGTCTGCGTGATACCTGTAAGCGCTTAGGGCTCTTGTTTCCATCAGATTAGGCGCTATATAAATGCTCTTTATTATTATTATTTATTTAAGCTGGCACCACCAGAATGATGTAAACATTAAGATGGGCAGTGAACAGGCCAGTTTTTAATGTTGCGGGCTGGGAGTGAACACAGAATATCAGATCTTGAGTCCACGGCACTACCAACCAGCCTGCTCGGCCCATTAGTTCAGTTAGTTAAAAGCATGAAGAAATGAACAGTAGCACACCTGGCCAGTTTGTTTCCATCATCATCATCATCATCATCATCATCATCATCATCATCATATGCCCTGCTGCATGGCGTTGGCGATCATGGCCATCCATATGTATCTATCCCATATTGCCGCAAGCACATCTTCCACCCTCTCTGTCCTCAGCCACCCTGTAAGTCCATCCAATATTATTTTTTTTCCCTGGGTCTACCTGGTGCTCTCGTTTCCTCCAGCTTTCCTGTTGTGACCAGGTGCTCTAAGTCCCCTTTCCTCATAAAATGGCCTATAAATGTTGCCTGCCTTGTCCTAATCTTCCTTATGAATGATCTTCCATCAAGACTGTCTCGTTTGTTTTCTTTGCTGTCCATGGAACTCTCAACATTCTTCTTAGAAACCACATCTCGGCTGCCTCAATCTTGTTCTGGATTTGCGTGTTGACTGTCTACGCCTCACAGCCGTATAACATTATCGGTTCTATATAACATTCACGACTGGAAACGCACATCACGACTGGAAACGCACAACGGACCATGATTAATGACCAGTTGGAATTTCCGTGTGCGTGTGGAAGGAGATTCACCACCAAACGCTGCATGAAGATCCACAGGACAAAAATGGGCTGTTTGAAGACACATACGAACCAGCAGCAGCGCACTGCGATAGCAGGTGAGACGTTGGATGACCAAGGCCAGGAATTAAACCATAGTGCCAAGGACATCCACGCTGACGGTTCTGATGCGGATTTTGCACAAGCTCTTAACGCCAAACGTGGAAAACTCAATTTGCCGCCTGCCGGTGCAAAAGAACAATGGGAGAAATTAGATGAGGAACTTGTCCTTAAGCTGAATGCGCTAATAGGAAACAGTACGCTGGAACACAAACTTGACACATACGGAGACATCATATACTCTATCTGCAGGGACACTTATGGAGTGAAGCAGCCAAAGACAAAAACGCCTCCCCAGAAATCCAGAAGACAGCAACAGATGGAGAGCATCCGGAGGGAGAAAAGGAAGCTTAAAAAGCGAATGAAAACTGCCTCAGAATTCGAGAAGCAAGGGCTCCTGGAACTCTGGAAAGATCTGAAGGCCAAACACAGTGCTCTCAGCAAAGTGGAATCAGCAAGGCGAAGAAAGAGCAAAAAGAAGAAGACTCAAGATCGTTTCTTCAAAGATCCCTTTGACTTTTCAAGAAAGCTGTTTGAACAACCCAAATCAGGGACTCTCACAGTGGGCAAGGAAACCCTAGAGCAGCATCTCAGGGAAACATATTCCGATTCTCAGCGCGAGGCACCACTTGAAATCCAGAATCTGGTTTGGCCTGCAGCGCCAGAAGGAAAATTCAATAACAAACCACCAACACTGGATGAAGTGAAGAACGTAGTAAAGAAAGCCAGAGCCAAGTCAGCACCTGGACCAAACGGAATACCATACCTGCTCTACAAGAAATGCCCAAAAGTGCTCGAGTGGCTCCACAAGATGATTCGATCAGCATGGAGGAACCAGAAGATCAGCGACCAATGGATGAGAGCTGAAGGAGTGTACATTCCGAAGGAGCAGAACTCCAGCAGCATCAATCAGTTCAGGCCAATATCACTTCTGAACGTCGAGGGGAAAATCTTCTTCTCTGTTATGGCAGCAAGATTGACAAAATACCTGACTGAAAACAAGTATCTGGATATGTCAGTCCAAAAGGGAGGCATACCAGGAATGCCTGGATGCTTGGAACATGCCACGTTGATTTGGGATGCCATCCAAAAAGCAAGAACAGAGAAGAGAGACATTGACGTAGTTTGGCTTGATCTGGCGAATGCATATGGATCAGTTCCACACGATATGATCCAGCTGGCTCTTGAAATGTATCACATCCCAGAAAACATCTGAACAATGCTGAGGAAGTATTTCCAAGGGTTCTCAATGCGGTTCTCTACCAAAGAATACACCACGGACTGGATAGACCTAGAGGTGGGCATTGCAATGGGCTGTGCAATCTCTCCCATACTGTTCGTGTTGGCAATGGAAGTCATCTTGAAAGCTGCAATGAAGAGTTCAGGTCCAGTGAATCTGGGAGATGGATACCAGATGCCTCCTCTGAAAGCTTTCATGGATGACACAACAGTCTTGTCCACGGATGAGGAAGAGACACACCAAATCTTAAAGCAGCTGGATGAGCTGGTGGCCTCTTCAAGAATGAGGTTCAAACCTAAGAAATCCCGAAGTCTCTCACTGCGAAAAGGAAAAGTGGCAGATTCAGTCAAATTCATGGTAGCCAACCAAGCCATCCCCACTGTCACAGAAGAGCCAGTAAAAAGTCTCGGAAGATGGTATGATGACTCCCTGAAAGACACACAAAGGGGATGTGAAACCAAGCAAACAGCAGAAGAAGGCCTGAAGAAAATAGATAACTGCGGACTGCCAGGCAAATACAAAGTCTGGTGTCTACAGTTCATGCTGATACCAAAGCTGCTGTGGCCACTGCTAATCTATGACATTTGCACCAGCACAGTCGAAGCAATGGAAGCCAAAATCAACAAATACACAAGAAAATGGCTCGGTGTCCCACCTGGTCTCACTGATGTTGCATTCTACTGTCGTCAAGCAATGCTGAAGCTACCTCTCAAATCCATAGTGGAGGAATACAAAGTTGGAAAAGCAAGACTGTTGAGCATGCTGGAGGAATCGGAAGACAATATCGTGAGATCAGTTCATCCAAAGCTGAGAACTGGCAGAAAGTGGAAAGTCCAAGAGGCTGTAAACAATGCCAAGAGAAACCTCAGCATCAAAGAAATAATTGGACACACGCAAACCAACAGACAGGGACTGGGAGCAACAAAAATGCAGTGGTGGTCCAAAGCCAAAGGGAAGGAAAAAAGAGACATGATCATACAGGAGTTGAAGGAAGAAGAAGATGTCAAAAGAGTGCAGAAGGCAGTCCAGCAAGGTCAACAGGGTCAATGGACAACATGGGACAGTGCACTCCAAAGAAGTCTCAGCTGGAACGATATGTGGCACATGGCTCCTCTAAGGATAAGCTTCCTCCTCAGATCTGTATATGACCTGCTCCCCTCGAATGCAAACTTAGTGAAATGGGGGAAAGCAGACGACCCAGCATGTCCGCTCTGTCAGAAGAAACAAACAGTGGAACATGTCCTAAGCTCTTGCAAAGTAGCGCTAGCCCAAGGAAGGTATACATGGAGGCACAACCAAGTTCTGAAAGTGATCACAGATGTGGTTAGCGAAAAAACCATGACCCCAAACGCACCAATTGCTATGACAACGTTCTACAAAGCAGGAGGGAAACAGGTCTGGCCCGAAAGGGCTATGACAACCAGCACATTGCCAAAGGGTCTTCTGGATGGAGCAGTCGACTGGGAGTGTACAGCAGACCTCCCAGAGTGGAGAAATTACCCAGATGTCATCAGCAAGACAGGCATGAGACCAGACATCGCTCTCCACTCTGACTCCTCGAAACAAGTGATTCTGATAGAACTCACTGTGCCATACGAAAGCAGAATGGAAGAAGCACATATCTACAAGACCGAAAAATACGCCGGTCTTGCCAGCACCCTGAAGAAAGCAGGTCTGCGGGTCAAAATCTTCGCCATAGAGGTCGGGGCAAGAGGGTTTGTGGGCACCTCCGCTTATGATCTCATGAAACAACACGCCATTTCTGGGAAGAAGAGGACTAGAGCCCTTAAAGCGATGGCAGAGGCAGCAGAAAGGAGCTCAAGCTGGATCTGGGCAAGGAGGAACGAAAAAAGTGAACTTCATAAGGATTAAATTCCCTACAGATGATGTGTGCCCCGTTAGCACATTGGTAAAACCGCGTACCGCAGTTCTGAAGCGCAGAATCGCCCAGGTTCGATCCCCGGCGTGGGAAAAAAAAAAAAAAAAAAAAAAAAAATAGACAACAGCAGAAGGGCATCCAGGAGTCATGACCTGGATGTGGCCCGGCCCCCCGAGAGTGTAAGGAATTCAGGGCCGAAACACTTGTCTAAAGGGGGTTATTTCTCTGAAGACCTTCTGTTGTCTAGCTCTCCCTAGAGTTTCTTTCTACCATTCAAGAGATCCCTTCCTGGTGTTAACTGATAGGCATTTGTTGGCAAGAGTGCCTTTCATTTTCTTGAATACTGTTTTGGCTTGGCCGATTCTGCTGGCTATTTCTGATGTGCATCTGCCGTCTGGTGAGATGATCGTTCCCAGGCTTATCTGTCTCAAGGTTGTGCTGTTTGCTGTTATTTTGCAGAGGGGATTTCATGTTTTTTACTGATTACCTTACTATCAGTATTATCTTACTTACCTTCTTTCCTTCTTTCATTCTTTTTTTCTTTCTTTCTTTCCTTCCCTTTTTCTTTCTTTCTTTCTTTTTTCCTTCCTTCTTTCTTTTTTTCTTTCTTTCCTTCTTTCTATCCTTTCTTCCTTCCCTCCTTCCATCTTTCCTTCCTTCCTTCCTTCTTTCCTTCGTTCTTTCTTTCCTTCCTTCCTTCCGTCTTTCCTTCCTTCTTTCCGTTTTTCCTTCCCTCCTTTCTTTCCTTTCTTCTTTCCTTCTTTCTTTTTTCCTTATTTCCTTTTTTTTCTTTTCTTCCTTCCCTCCTTCTTTCTTTCCTTCCTTCCCTTTCCTTCCTTTTTTCCTTCTTCTTCTTCTCCACCCCCCCCCCTTAACTCCGTGACCAATCGATCACCAGATTCCTCTGGTTCACGGCAAATAGTTTCTCTGTCCATTTGGCAATGTTGTCAATCCATCTGTTTGTCTGTTTTCCTCTCTTCTCCTCCCTCAACAATTTCCTGAAGGAGAGATTTCACAAGGCTAATGGATATATGACCATACAACGTAGGTTTCTTTTTCTAAATTAACCCTTTGACTCCCGCACCCTGTCCACAAGCATCCTGCATTGCCGACTATGCTAGCAAAGCAAAAACTTAACCCTTTGATTCTCCCATCCTATCCACCGGCTTCCTGCAGGAAGCTGATGGATAGGGTGAGGGAGTCAAAGGGTTAAGTTTTTGCAGTTTGGTGGATATGGCGCAGGAGTCAAAGGGTTAGCTGATGTGAGCAGCTCTTCATATTGTCCAGTGTGTTCTTGATGGTTCGGCGCAGGTGTTCATTGGTGGTATGGTCAGTGTACCTGATGTTTAGTGTTATTGCGATAAAACCTCATTTCCTTACCGTGGATTCGTCTTTCCAAATCGGCTGTGAGTGTTCATGTCTCACTTGCATACAGGAAGATGGAATATGTCAGAGCACATTAGAGTAAGAGTCAGATCGTGTGTATCATGCGGGCATCAATAGCTCAGTTGATCGAGCGTCGGATTCACATGCTAATGGTTATGGGTTCTCATCCCCGGGGTGCGTTATATTAAAACTGGCCTTCTCACTGTCCCATCTTAACATCATTGTTGTTCTGGTGGTGTCGGTATAGGATTAGATAAATCCCCCTTCCCCACTTCCCTGGGATGGTTATCCCCGTCGGCCATATCGCCTGAGGTGGGTGTCGAGGTAAAAAAATGAGCCAAATCAATCAATTATCTGTGTTTAATGGAAATACTCT
The DNA here is from genome assembly GCA_030674185.1 of Monoplex corrugatus. Classification (NCBI taxonomy): domain Eukaryota; kingdom Metazoa; phylum Mollusca; class Gastropoda; order Littorinimorpha; family Ranellidae; genus Monoplex; species Monoplex corrugatus. The sequence goes on from CM060312.1 coordinate 87,102,932, forward strand.
TGTCCTTCCATACAGGTTTTTACCGTCCGTTCATCGATACTAATGGATCCCACGTAAGTGAGTTGTTGAACAGTTCAGTCCGTGGATAGTTATACCAGCGGCGATGGTAGTGTTGTGGCTGGCCATTAGCTTGGTCTTCTCGACGCTGATTTCCATGTCATACCTCCGACGATTTTCGTCGACCCTTTTAACAAACTTGGCCAGATCTTGCTTACTGCCTGCTAGGCCATCAGTATCGTTTTTGAAGCGAAGTTTCATTGTGGTCCTTCCTCCAATGCTGACCGTGTTGATATGGTCTTCAAGGGCGTCAGTTAGGGTTGTGTTCCTGGAGTATGTCGAAACATGTGGGAGACAGAAGGTAGCCCTGACGAACTAAAACCAAAAGTATGGAACTACTCTCGAACAGCATCCTATGTAATACTGCACCGGTTCTTTTGAAGTGCATTTGCTGGATGGAATTGATTCCTTTTCGCCAGACGCTGAAGTCTTTTATTGTGGCCCAAGTGTCTCCTGCAAGAATCTGTCAAACGCCTTTTTAAAGTCTGTGATGATGCTACCGAACTTCTTGTGGTGTTAAGAATTTGGTTTTTGTTTGCTTGTTTGTATATATTTTTGTTGTTTTGTGTGTGTGTGTTTGTTTTTTGTTGTTGTTTTTCTTTGGGGGGGGGGGTGTTTTGTATTGTTTGTTTTTGTTTTGTTTTTTGTTTTTGTTTTTTGGAAAGAGGTATGCAATTCAAAAGATCCAGTCTGTTCTGTAACAATAATATTATCTGCTTGCGGCAGTAATCTATTCAAAATGTTATCGAGCATTACTTTGTTGGTGTGACTGTTCAAACTGATAGTACAGCAGTTCTGGCATTGAAGGAGATTTCCCTTCTCGGGAATGGAGATGATCAGTGACTGGATCTATGGTGGGAGCCCACTCGCCTGTCTGCGAGATTTTGTTACCACCTCTCAGTCATGTTTCAGAAAACGTTCTGCAGGGATACTGTCGATGCCTGCAGCCCTACTACATTTCAGTGACTTCATAGCTGCCACAATTTCTTCAAGGGAAATCATCTTCAGTTGATTAATGCTGTTCTGTAAACACATCCGGGTCTCTTTTGCTCCGTCTGTTGTACAGTTCAGAGCAGTACTCAAGTCCACCTTTTTTGTCTTTTTATGTCCTGAGCCAGACAGTTGTAACTGTTATTTTGTTTACAGCCCAGCCGACTGCGTAGAGCCGTATCAGTGCTAGACCCGTTTCAAAACATACACAATACTTCAACAGGACAAAAAAAAAAAAAAAGAAAATTAAGTACATATATGAATGCATTCACCCATATAATCTAAAGAGATGCCCCAGGCTTTGACCACTCTGTCCAAATCATCACACAGAGGATTAAAAAAAAACCACACACACACACACACCCCACACACACACACACACACACACACACACACACACACACACACACACACATGAATATAAATTTTAACATACATAATAATAATAATAATAATATATTTTATTTATATAGCGCAAAATCTTGACAAAATCAAATCTAAGCGCTGAGCGTATACATGCATACATACCTACATACATATGAGCGTATACATGCATACATACATGCTTACATACTTACATACATAAATCTAACTGAGCGTATACATGCATACATACATACATACATAAATCTAAGCGTATACATACATACATACATACATACATACATACATACATACATACGTACGCACATGCATACATAATAATTACAATATCTATATAGCGCAAATCTCGACAAAATCAAATCCAAGCGCCGAAAAGACACACACGCACACACGCACGCACGCACGCACGCACACACACACACACACACACACACACACACACACACACACACACACACACACACACACACACACACATGGCCACAAATGGGGAGAAAAGAATAAAAGCAATAAAAGCAAGAATAAAACCAATGGAAAACCACAGAGAGCACATCATATACAATTATATATTAAAACAAAGTGATTCCCCTCCGAGCGGAGACAGGCTGCAGAGGGGGGTTGAGTGAGGTTAGGATTTTATGCAGAGGAGAAAAGGTGAGTTTTGAGAGCGGACTTGAAGGAGGCAAAAGTAGGTTGCTGACGGACTGAGAGAGGAAGTTTGTTCCAGGAGAGTGGACCAGAAACAGAGAAGGCTCGTGGACCATAGGTATTGAGCTTAGTGCGTGGAAAGCGAAAAGTCAGAGGATCGGAGGCAGAGCGGAGGGTACGTGAGGGAACATAGATCTCAAGTAGGCTTGACAGGTAATCGGGGGCTGCGTTATTGAGGCTTTTGTAGCACATGGTGTCTAGTTTGTACTGTATGCGCTTTGATACAGGGAGCCAGTGAAGTTGTGCCAGGAGAGGAGATATGTGGTCAGCTTTTTTTCTTTTTGAGTACAAGTCTTACAGCATTGTTTTGAATGCGCTGTAGGATGTGAATGGTGGAGGCAGGAAGACCAGACAGGAGTGAATTGCAATAGTCAATGCGAGACATTATGAAGGAGAGAACGAGTTTTGCAGTTGTTTCGACAGAGAGATACTTCCTGATCAGGCTTATACGATGGAGATGATAGTAGCAAGATCTGGCAGTTTGAGAAACAAAGTTGTTCATGGACAGGGTAGAGTCAATGCAGACACCAAGGTTTTTAGCTGAATCAGAAATTGGGACTGATGTGTTACATAATGGGAGAGAAAGAGGAGGCAGCTGGGAAAGTTTCTGACGGGTGCCTATACCTAAAATTGCTTGTGCATATCTCATTTCCCTTGAGCCAAAAAAAATGCGCTTAATACATGTACCCAATTATCAATCCTAAGAGAAAGCACGTAAGAAATTATGGAACATACAGGTAAATGGACCAGCAAGACAAAAAATGATCGGAAAAAATAACAAATCAAAGCAGCAAGGCAGAAACAAAGACGGTGACAGAAAAGAGAAAAATTCTAACAAAGGATTTCCACAAGTTAGGGGTACGACTTGTACTGAAAGAGCTCCCGGCATGGTTACCGACATTCCCATGGGGGAACATGTTATCAATTGTGTGAACATCAAGACAATAAAGCCTACTGATGTGATCATATTCACTTCAACCACTTGAAAAAATGAAATAACCATTCGAACTTTTCCTCGTGATTAGATCCATAAGATGGATTCCTTACTTCGAGTGATCTAACTATGGTGATCTAATTACGAAGATGTAATTACGACGACCTAATTACGATGACCTATTTACAGTGATCTAAGTTCGAAGATCTAGTTACAGTGACCTACGTACGTTTATCTAATTACGAAAATATAATTACAATGATCCACTTACAGTGATCTAATTACCATGATCTGATTACAGTGATCTAATTATGATGAATTATTTATGGTGATTTAACCACTATGACCTATTTACGGTGATCTAAGTTCGAAGATCTATTTACGGTGACCCAAGTACGTTGATCTAATTACGAAGATCTAATTACAGTAATCTAATTATGTTGATCTAAGTACGATGACCTAATATCGATGATCTAACTACGAAGATACAAGTACGATGATCTAATGACCATGATCTAATTGCGATGATCTAATTACCATGATGTAATTGCGATGATCTAATTACCACGATCAAATTACGATGATCCAATGACAGTGATCTAAGTACGGTGATTTAATTACGATGCATCTTTATACTTCAACTCTTCAACATGTTCACGGAGCAGGTTGTGAAAGCAGCACATACTGAAAACATGGGAATAAGCCTAAAAATTCGAGGTAACAAACCTACGATATGCTGATGATACTGACGTCAGACAATATCGATAACTCGCAGGGAAATAATTCTGTACAGAGTAGATGCAGCGGGCAAGAAAGCAGGTTGAATTCTAAACACAAAGAAAACAAAAAGTAACGAATCTATATGTAGAGAGAGAAGAAAGTCAAGCATAACGAGATATCGAGATATTCAAATCATCATGACTGCAGTAGGAAAAAAATGTTAGTGGTATTAAATGTTTACCCTCAGTTAAAAGCTGATCGTGGCACCTGTACGAAAGACATCAAAACAAGAGTTGCAAGCACATAGACCCTTTGTTGAAGATGTAGACGTTTTGCATGTACTTTCATTTTTAAATTTGATACAAATGATCTTACTTTACTAGTTTGTTTGTCGCTAAATTTTGCTGAAAACGAATACAAATAAAACAAACAAGCAAACAAACAACCAAACAAACAAACAACCAAACAAACGAACAAACAAACTCAAATCTGAAAATCTATAAATTAAATGACTTTGTATTGTTTAAAAAACGTAACAGACTAGTAGATATGACGCATGTACATGAGTTTTGCTCAATCCATTGTATACACATCTTGTTCAGTTTTCTCACTGATGTCGTAATAATGTTCAGCAAACATTGTTTTTATTTGTGTTTTATCAAAAACGAATCAAAATTAAGTTTAAAAAAATAAGAGTGGGAATGGTAAAATTGAAAACGATCCAATTCAGTGACATTTGTAAAGACAGAAGCATACTAACAGACCTTTCTTGTTGTTGTTCTACCGCCATTGTTGTTGTTCTTCGGCCGCCATTCTTGTTGTTGTTGTTTTTTTGCCGCCATTTTAGTCGTCGTTGTTCTTCTGCCGTCAATCTTGTTGTTGTTGTTGTTTTTTGCCGCCATTCTTATTGTTGTTCTGTTGTCATTCTTGTTGTTGATGTTCTTCTGCCAAGATTGTTGTTGTTCTTCCAACGCCATTCTTGTTGTTGTTGTTCTCCTACCGTCATTCTTGATGTTGTTCTTCTGCCGCCATTTTTGTTGTTGTTCTTCTGCCACCATTCTTGTTGTTCTTCTTCTTCTGCCGACATTCTTGTTGTTGTTGTTATGCCGTCATTCTTGTTGTTGTTGTTCTGCCGTCATTCTTGTTGTTGTTTGTTATGCGTCATTCTTGTTGTTGTTGTTCTATGCCGTCATTCTTGTTGTTGTTCTTATGCCATCATTCTGTTGTTGTTGTTTTTTCTGCCGTCATTCTTGTTGTTGTTGTTCTTTATGCCGTCATTCTTTTGTTGTTGTTCTTATGCCGTCATTCTTGTTGTTGTTTTTCTTATGCCGTCATTCTGTTTGTTGTTCTTCTGCCGTCATTCTTGTTGTTGTTCTTATGCCGTCATTCTTGTTGTTGTTGTTCTTAGCCGTCATTCTTGTTGTTGTTCTTATCGCCGTCATTCTTTGTTGTTGTTCTTCTGCCGTCATTCTTGTTGTTGTTCTTATGCCGTCATTCTTGTTGTTGTTGTCTTATTGCCGTCATTCTTGTTGTTGTTGTTTGTTATGCCGTCATTCTTGTTGTTGTTGTTCATGCCTCATTCTTGTTGTTGTTGTTCTTATGCCTCATTCTTGTTGTTGTTCTATGCCTCATTCTTGTTGTTTGTTCTTCTAGCGTCATTCTTGTTGTTGTTCTTTGCCGTCATTCTTGTTGTTGTTCTTTGCCGTCATTCTTGTTGTTGTTTTCTGTTTTTTTTTTTTTTTTTCGCATTCTTGTGTTTGTCTTGCCTCATCTTTTGTTTCCTATTTTTTGTTGTTTTCTGCCTCATTCTTGTTGTTTTGTTTTTGCCTCATTCTTTTTGTTTTTTTGCCTCATTCTTGTTGTTGTTGTTCTGCCGCATTCTTTGTTTTTTCTCCTCCATTCTTGTTGTTGTTTTTGCCTCATTCTTGTTGTTGTTTTCGTCCATCATTCTTTGTTGTGTTACGCCTTTCTTGTTGTTTCTCCGTCATTCTGTTGTTGTTCTTCGCCGCATTCTTGTTTTGTTTTTTTCGCCATTCTTTTGTTGTTTTATGCCGTCATTCTTGTTGTTGTTGTTTGCCGTCATTCTTGTTGTTGTTGTTCTTATGCCGTCATTCTTGTTGTTGTTGTTCATTGCCGTCATTCTTGTTGTTGTTCTTCTGCCGTCATTCTTGTTTGTTGTTGTTCTGCCGTCATTCTTGTTGTTGTTGTTCTTGCGTCATTCTTGTTGTTGTTTTCTGCCGTCATTCTTGTTGTTGTTGTTCTTGCCGTCATTCTTGTTGTTGTTGTTCTTGCCGTCATTCTTGTTGTTGTTGTTCTTCCGTCATTCTTGTTGTTGTTGTTCTATCCGTCATTCTTGTTGTTGTTGTTTTGCCGTCATTCTTGTTGTTGTTGTTCTTTCCGTCATTCTTGTTTGTTGTTCTTGCCGTCATTCTTGTTGTTGTTGTTCTTCCGTCATTCTTGTTGTTGTTGTTCTTGCCGTCATTCTTGTTGTTGTTGTTATGCCTCATTCTTGTTGTTGTTGTATCTTCCGTCATCTTTTGTTGTTGTTGTTGTTTTGCCGTCATTCTTGTTGTTGTTGTTTGCCGTCATTCTTGTTGTTGTGTTCTATGCCGTCATTCTTGTCGTCTTGTGTTTTGCTGCCGTCATTCTTGTTTTTTGTTGTTTATGCCGTCATTCTTGTTGTTGTTCTGCCGTCATTCTTGTTGTTGTTTTTATGCCTCATTCTTGTTGTTGTTGTTATGCCATCATTCTTGTTGTTGTTGTTCTGCCGTCATTCTTGTTGTTGTTCTTTGCCGTCATTCTTGTTTTGTTTTATGCCTCATTCTGTTGTTGTTGTCTGCCTCATTCTTGTTGTTGTTGTTCGCTCATTCTTGTTGTTGTTGTTTGCCTCATTCTGTGTTTGTTTGTCATCTGGCCGTCATTCTTGTTGTGTTGTTTACTGCCATCATTCTTGTTGTTGTTGTTCTGCCATCATTCTTGTTGTTGTTGTTCTGCCATCATTCTTGTTGTTGTTTTTGCCATCATTCTTGTTGTTGTTGTTCTGCCTCATTCTTGTTGTTGTTGTTCTGCCATCATTCTTGTTGTTGTTTTATGCCATCATTCTTGTTGTTGTTGTTCTGCCATCATTCTTGTTGTTGTTGTTCTGCCATCATTCTTGTTGTTGTTTTATGCCATCATTCTTGTTGTTGTTGTTATGCCATCATTCTTGTTGTTGTTCTTTGCCATCATTCTTGTTGTTATTCTTATGCCATCATTCTTGTTGTTGTTCTTATGCCATCATTCTTGTTGTTGTTCTTTGCCATCATTCTTGTTGTTGTTCTTTGCCATCATTCTTGTTGTTGTTCTTATGCCATCATTCTTGTTGTTGTTCTTATGCCATCATTCTTGTTGTTGTTCTTTTGCCATCATTCTTGTTGTTGTTCTTCTGCCATCATTCTTGTTGTTGTTCTTATGCCATCATTCTTGTTGTTGTTCTTACTGCCATCATTCTTGTTGTTGTTCTTTGCCGTCATTCTTGTTGTTGTTCTTATGCCGTCATTCTTGTTGTTGTTCTGCCGTCATTCTTGTTGTTGTTGTTCTGCCGTCATTCTTGTTGTTGTTCTTCTGCCGTCATTCTTGTTGTTGTTCTTCTGCCATCATTCTTGTTGTTCTTCTGCCGTCATTCTTGTTGTTGTTCTTATGCCATCATTCTTGTTGTTGTTCTTCTGCCGTCATTCTTGTTGTTCTTCTGCCATCATTCTTGTTGTTGTTCTTATGCCATCATTCTTGTTGTTGTTCTTATGCCATCATTCTTGTTGTTGTTCTGCCGTCATTCTTGTTGTTGTTCTTATGCCGTCATTCTTGTTGTTGTTCTTATGCCATCATTCTTGTTGTTGTTCTTATGCCATCATTCTTGTTGTTGTTCTGCCGTCATTCTTGTTGTTGTTCTTATGCCATCATTCTTGTTGTTGTTCTTATGCCGTCATTCTTGTTGTTGTTCTTCTGCCATCATTCTTGTTGTTGTTCTTCTGCCGTCATTCTTGTTGTTGTTCTTATGCCGTCATTCTTGTTGTTGTTCTTATGCCATCATTCTTGTTGTTGTTCTTATGCCGTCATTCTTGTTGTTGTTCTTATGCCGTCATTCTTGTTGTTGTTCTTCTGCCGTCATTCTTGTTGTTGTTCTTATGCCGTCATTCTTGTTGTTGTTCTTATGCCGTCATTCTTTTTTGTTGTTCTTTGTCTATGCCGTCATTCTTGTTGTTGTTCTTATGCCGTCATTCTTGTTGTTGTTCTTATGCCGTCATTCTTTTGTTGTTCTTATGCCGTCATTCTTTTGTTGTTCTTATGCCGTCATTCTTGTTGTTGTTCTTATGCCGTCATTCTTGTTGTTCTTCTTATGCCGCCATTCTTGTTGTTGTTCTTATGCCGTCATTCTTGTTGTTGTTCTTCTGCCATCATTCTTGTTGTTGTTCTTCTGCCGTCATTCTTGTTGTTGTTCTTCTGCCATCATTCTTGTTGTTGTTCTTATGCCGTCATTCTTGTTGTTGTTCTTCTGCCATCATTCTTGTTGTTGTTCTTCTGCCGTCATTCTTGTTGTTGTTCTGCCATCATTCTTGTTGTTGTTGTTCTGCCATCATTCTTTTTGTCGTTCTGCCGTCATTCTTGTTCTTCTTCTTCCGCCATTCTTGTTGTTGTTGTTCTTCTGCCGCCATTCATGTTATTATTGTTTTGCGGGCATTTTCGTTGTTATTGTTATTCTGCCGCAACTGCTGTTGTTTTTGTTGTTCTTCTGCAATCATTGTTGTTGTTATTCTTTTTCTGTCGCCATTGATATTGTTTTCGTAGTTCTTCTACCGCCATTCTTGTTCTGTTGTTCTTCCGCCATTCTTTTCTTTTTATTGTTCTTCCACCATTCCAGTTTTTCTTCTGCAGCCATATTTGTTGTTCTTGTGCCGTTATTCTTGTTGTTCTTCTTCTGTCGCCATTGTTCTTGTTTCTCTGCCGCCATTGTTCTTGTTTCTCTGCCGTCATTGTTTTTGTTTCTCTGCCGCCATTGTTCTTGTTTCTCTGCCGTCATTGTTTTTGTTTCTCTGCCGTCATTGTTCTTGTTTCTCTGCAGCCATTGTTCTTGTTTCTCTGCCGCCATTGTTTTTGTTTCTCTGCCGTCATTGTTTTTGTTTCTCTGCCGCCATTGTTCTTGTTTCTCTGCCGCCATTGTTCTTGTTTCTCTGCCGCCATTGTTCTTGTTTCTCTGCTGTCATTGTTTTTGTTTCTCTGCCGTCATTGTTTTTGTTTCTCTGCCGTCATTGTTTTTGTTTCTCTGCCGTCATTGCCTTGTTTCTCTGCCGTCATTGGCCTTGTTTCTCTGCTGTCATTGGCCTTGTTTCTCTGCCGCCATTGTTTTTGTTTCTCTGTCGTCATTGGCCTTGTTTCTCTGCCGCCATTGTTTTTGTTTCTCTGTTGTCATTCTTCTTGTTTCTCTGCCTCATTGTTTTTGTTTCTTGCTGTCATTGGCCTTGTTTCTGCCGCCATTGTTTTTGTTTCTCTGCCGTCATTGGCCTTTGTTTCTCTGCCGCCATTGTTTTGTTTCTCTGCTGTCATTGGCCTTGTTTCTCTGCCGCCATTGTTTTTGTTTCTCCGCTGTCATTGGCCTTGTTTCTCTGCCGCCATTGTTTTTGTTTCTCTGTCGTCATTGGCCTTGTTTCTTTCACGTCATTGTTTTTGTTTCTTCCTTTGGTCTTTTTTTTCCTTTGGTCGTTTCTTCTGTGCCCGTTTTGTGTCTTCTGGTGATCGTTTGTTTCTTTTCTGACTGTTGTTTCTTTGTCTTTTTCCTTTTTTGTTTCTTTTATTTTTGTTTTTTCTGTATTGTTTCTTAATCTTCCTTTGGTCGTTTCTTTTGACTTTTTATTCTGTGGTCATTTTTTTAATTCATGTTGTTTCTTCCTTTGGTCGTTTCTTTCTTTGTTTCTTTGTTTGCTAGTTTGTTTCTTCGTTGTTGTTTTTTTCTTTTTTGTGATTATTATATCTTTGTTGTTTCTCTCTTTAGTCGAATGTTTATTTTTTCTTTCTTTCTTTTGGTCGTTTGTTGCTTTTTTTTTTTTTCGTCAGCATTTCTGTGGTTTTTTTGTTTGTTTCTCTCTTCGGTCATTTCTTTCTGTTTTTTATTTCTTTTTTTTTTTTTTTTTTTTTTTTTTGTCGTTTGTTTCTACCTTGGTGAAAGCTTTGGGGGTTTTTGTTTTTGGGTTTTTTTTTTTTTTGTCGTTTGTTTCTACCTTGGTGAAAGCTTTGGGGTTTTTTGTTTCTTTTTTTTTTTTTTTTTTGTCGTTTGTTTCTACCTTGGTGAAAGCTTTGGGGGTTTTTTTGTTTGTTTTTTTTTTTTGTCTTTTGTTTCTACCTTGGTGAAAGCTTTGGGTTGTTTTTTTTATTTTGTTTTTTTTGTCGTTTGTTTCTACCTTGGTGAAAGCTTTGGGTTTTTGTTGTTGTTGTTGTTGTTTTTTTGTCGTTTGTTTCTACCTTGGTGAAAGCTTTGGGGTTTTTTTTGTTTTTTTTTTGTCGTTTGTTCTACCTTGGTGGAAGCTTTGGGTTTGTTGTTGTTGTTTTGTTGTTTTTTGTCGTTTGTTTCTACCTTGGTGAAAGCTTTGTTGTTGTTTTTTTTGTTTTGTTTTTTTTTTTTTTTTTGTTTTTTTGGTCGTTTGTTTCTATCTTGGTGAAAGCTTTGGTTTTTGTTTTGTTTTTTTTGTTTTTTTTTGTCGTTTGTTTCTACCTTGGTGGAAGCTTTGGGGTTTTTTTGGGTTTTTTTGGTTTTTTTGTCGTTTATTTCTACCTTGGTGGAAGCTTTGGTTTTTTGTTTTTTGTTTTTTTTGTTTTTTGTTGTTTGTTTCTATCTTGGTGGAAGCTTTGTTTGTTTGTTTGTTTTTTGTGTTTTTTTTTGTCGTTTGTTTCTACCTTGGTGGAAGCTTTGGTTTTTGTTTTTGTTTTTTTTTTTTTTTTTTGTCGTTTGTTTCTACCTTGGTGGAAGCTTTGGGTTTTTGTTGTTGTTTTTTTTGTTTTTTTTTTTTTTTGTCGTTTGTTTCTACCTTGGTGGCAGGTTTGGTGGGGGTTTTTTGGGATTTTTTTGTGTGGTTTTTTTGTCGTTTGTTTCTATCTTGGTGAAAGCTTTGGTTTTTTTGTTTGTTTGTTTTTTGTCGTTTGTTTCTACCTTGGTGGAAGCTTTGGTTTTTTTGTTTGTTTTTTGTCGTTTGTTTCTACCTTGGTGGAAGCTTTGGTTTTTGTTTTTGTTTTTTTTGTTTTTTTGTCGTTTGTTTCTACCTTGGTGGAAGCTTTGGGGTTTTTGTTTTTTGTTTTTTGTTTTTTGGTTTTTTTTGTCGTTTGTTTCTACCTTGGTGAAAGCTCTGGTTTTTGTTTTTGTTTTTTTTGTTTTTTTTGTCCTTTGTTTCTACCTTGGTGAAAGCTTTGGGGTTTTTTTTTTGTTTTTTTGTTTTGTCGTTTGTTTCTACCTTGGTGAAAGCTTTGGTTTTATTTTTTTGTTTTTTTGTTTTTTGTCGTTTGTTTCTACCTTGGTGAAAGCTTTGGTTTTTTTGTTTTTGTTTTTTTGTTTTTTGTCGTTTGTTTCTACCTTGGTGAAAGCTTTGGGGTTTTTTTTTTTGTTTTTTTTTTTTGTCGTTTGTTTCTACCTTGGTGGAAGTTTTGGGGGTTTTTTTTTTGTTGTTGTTGTTTTTTGTCGTTTGTTTCTACCTTGGTGAAAGCTTTTGTTGTTGTTTTTTTTGTTTTGTTTTTTGGTTTTTGGAGGGTTTTTTGGTCGTTTGTTTCTATCTTGGTGAAAGCTTTGGTTTTTGTTTTTGTTTTTTTTTGTTTTTTTTGTCGTTTGTTTCTACCTTGGTGGAAGCTTTGGGGTTTTTTTTGTTTTTTTTGTTTTTTTTGTCGTTTGTTTCTACCTTGGTGGAAGCTTTGGTTTTTGTTTTTGTTTTTTTTGTTTTTTTGTCGTTTGTTTCTACCTTGGTGGAAGCTTTGGTTTTTGTTTTTGTTTTTTTTGTTTTTTTGTCGTTTGTTTCTATCTTGGTGGAAGCTTTGGGTGTTTTTTTTGTTGTTGTTGTTTTTTGTCGTTTGTTTCTACCTTGGTGGAAGCTTTGTTTTTGTTTTGTTTTGTTTGGGTTTTTTTTTTGTCGTTTGTTTCTACCTTGGTGAAAGCTTTGGTTTTTGTTTTTGTTTTTTTTGTTTTTTTGTCGTTTGTTTCTACCTTGGTGGAAGCTTTGGTTTTTTTGTTTTGTTTTTTGTGTTTTTTTGTGTTTGTTTCTACTTGTGAAAGTTTTGGGTTTTTGTTTTGTTTTTTTTTGGTTTTTTTTGTGTTTGTTTCTACCTTGGTGAAAGCTTTGGGGTTTTTTGTTTTGCTTTGTTTTTTTGTCGTTTTGTTTCTAACCTTGGTGAAAGCTTTGGGGGGGGTTTTTTGTTTGTTTTTTTGTCGTTTGTTTCTACCTTGGTGGAAGCTTTTGGGGGTTTTTTTTGTTGTTGTTGTTTTTTGTCGTTTGTTTTTTACCTTGGTGAAAGCTTTGTTGTTGTTTTTTTTGTTTTGTTTTTTTGTTTTTTGGGTGGTTTTTTTGGTCGTTTGTTTCTATCTTGGTGAAAGCTTTGGTTTTTGTTTTTGGTTTTTTTGGTTTTTTGTCGTTTGTTTCTACCTTGGTGGAAGCTTTGTGTTTTGTTTTTTTGTTTGTTTTTTGTGAGTTTGTTTCTACTTGGTTTTTTTTTTTTTTTTTTTTTTTTGTGGTTTTTTTTGTCGTTTGTTTCTACCTTGGTGAAAGCTTTGGTTTTTTTGTTTGTTTGTTTTTTGTCGTTTGTTTCTACCTTGGTGGAAGCTTTGGTTTTTTTTTGTTTTTTTTTTGTTTCTTTGTCGTTTGTTTCTACCTTGGTGGAAGCTTTGGGGGTTTTTTTTTGGTTTTTTTTGGTTTGTTTTTTTTGTCGTTTGTTTTTCTTACCTTGGTGAAAGCTTTGGTTTTTTTTTGTTTTTGTTTTTTTGTTTTTTTGTCCTTTGTTTCTAACTTGGTGAAAGCTTTGGGTTTGGTTTTTTTTTGGTTTTTTTTTTTTGTCGTTTGTTTCTACCTTGGTGAAAGCTTTGGTTTTATTTTTTTTGTTTTGGTTTTTTTTTTGTCGTTTGTTTTCTACCTTGGTGAAAGCTTTGGTTTTTTTTGGGGGTTTTTTTTGTCGTTTGTTTCTACCTTGGTGAAAGCTTTGGGGGTTTTTTTTGGTTTTTTTTTTTGTCGTTTGTTTCTACCTTGGTGGAAGCTTTGGGGTTTTTTTGTTGTTGTTGTTGTTTTTTGTCGTTTGTTTCTACCTTGGTGAAAGCTTTGTTGTTGTTTTTTTTGTTTTGTTTTTTGTTTTTTTGGGGGTTTTTTTTGGTCGTTTGTTTCTATCTTGGTGAAAGCTTTGGTTTTTGTTTTTGTTTTTTTTTGTTTTTTTTTTTTTTGTCGTTTGTTTGTACCTTGGTGGAAGCTTTGGTTTTTTTTTTGTTGTTGTTGTTTTTTGTCGTTTGTTTCTACCTTGGTGAAAGCTTTTTTTTTTTTTTTTTTGTCGTTTGTTTCTACCTTGGTGAAAGCTTTGGTTTTTGTTTTTGTTTTTTTTGTTTTTTTTGTCGTTTATTTCTACCTTGGTGGAAGGTTTGGGGTTTTTTGTTGTTGTTGTTGTTTTTTGTCGTTTGTTTCTACCTTGGTGGAAGCTTTGGGGGGGTTTTTTTGGGTTTTTTTTTTTTTGTCGTTTGTTTCTACCTTGGTGAAAGCTTTGGGGGTTTTTTTGGGGGGGGGGTTTTGTCGTTTGTTTCTACCATGGTGAAAGCCTTGGTTTATTGTGTCTTTGGTCCTTTCTTTGTTGCTTTGTTTCTTTTCCTTGATTGCTGTACTTTGCTGTTTTGTTGTTGTTTTTGTTGTTGTTGTTTTTGTTGTTGTTTTGTTTTGTTTTTTCGTTTTTGTTGATTCCTTTGGAGATTTGTGTCTTTTTTTTTTATTTGCTTCCTTTTATTTCCTCTGTCACTTTTTTCTTTTTGTCATTTGGTCCTCTGATCGTTTGTTTACTTCCTTGATTGTTTCTTTCTTTGGTCGTTTGTGGTTTTTTCTTTGTTGTTTTCTTTCTTTCTTTGAACATGTTTCCTTCGTGGTTGGTGTCTTCTTTGCTTTGGACTGTTGTTTATTTGTTTGACTGTTTCTGTCTTTTGTCTTTTTATTCTTTCTTTGGTCCTTTGTTGTTTTCTTTTTCTGTTGGTAGTTAGTTTCGTCTTTTGGTCGTTTGTCTTTGATGTTTCTTTCTTTGGGTATCTGTTTCCTTCTTGGTTTGTTTCTTCCTTCCTTCGGGCCGTTGATTGTTTGTTTGTTTCTGTCTTTGGCCTTTTCTTTTTTTTTTATTGTCTTTTTTTTGTTAATTTGTTTTTGTTTTTTGTTTTTGTTTTGTGTTTGTTTGTTTTTTTTGTGGGGGTGTTTTTTTTTTCCTTTGGTTGTTTTTGTTTCTTTGTAGTTTCTTTCTCTCGTCGTTTCTGTTTTCCTTTTGTTGTTTGTTAATTCTGTTATTTTTTTCCATTTGGTTGCTGTTGTTTTATTTTTCTTCAGCTGTTGTGCCTTTCTCTGGTTGTCGTTTGTTTTTTCTTCTTCTCTCTTCTTTTTTGTTTGTTTGTTTGTTTGTTTTTATATTTTGGTTGCTTTTTCTTCGGATAGCTGTTTTTTCTCGTTTTTTTTTGTTTTTTTTTTGTGGGGGGGGGGTTGTTTGTTTGTTTTGTTTTTGTTTTTTTTTTGTTTTGTTTGTTTTTTGTTTTTGTTTTTTTTTGTTTTTTTGTTTGTTTTTTGTGGTTGCTTTTTCTTTCTCTGGTTGCTGTTTATGTGGTTGCTGTTTCTTTTGTTTGTTTTTTGGTTTGGGTTTGGTTTGGTTTGGTTGGTGTTTTTTCTTTTAACTGTTGTTTCTTTTTCTCTGGCTGCTGTTTCTTTTCTCTCTTTTTTCCGTTTCTTTGTTCAGTTGCTATTTTTGTTTGCTGTTTCTTTGGTTGCCGTTTCTTTCTTTGGTGCAAGTTTTGGTTATTTGTTTCTTCCTTCGGTCGTTTGGTTTGTTGTTGTTGTTGTTGTTGTTGCTGCTGTTGTTGTTGTTGCTGTTGCTGTTGTTTTGTTTGATTGTTGTTTCATTGGTCGTCCGTTTGTTCCTTTGATCGTTTGTTTCCTTGATATTTGTTTGGTCGTTTGTTTCTTCCCTTTATTTTATTTCACTGTTGTTTATTTCTTTGCTCGATTGTTTAATTATTTTTTATTTCTTTGATCACATGTTTCTCTCTTTGTCCTTTGTTTCTGTCTTTGGTCGTTTGTATATTCCTTCTTCCTTTTTAGTTTTCTTTGGTCTTTTGTGTCTTATCTTCTTCTTCTGCTGGTTCTTTGGTCATTTGTTTCTTTAGCTGTTTGCTTGGCTGTCTTTTTTTCTTTTCTTTGGTCTTTGTTTCTTTTAGCTGTTTGCTTGGCTGTCTTTTTTTCTTTCTCTTTCTTTTTCTTTGGTCATTTGTTCTTTAGCTGTTTGCTTGGCTGTCTTTTCTTTCTTTCTTTCTTTTTCTTTCTTTGGTGCGTTTGTTCTTTTCTTTGCTTGTTGTCTTTCTTTTCTTTTTCTTTCTTTTCTTTCTTTGGTCATTTGTTTCTTTAGCTGTTTGCTTGGTTGTTTTTTTTCTTTTCTTTCTTTCTTCTTTGGTCATTTGTTTCTTTAGCTGTTTGCTTGGCTGTCTTTTTCTTTTCTTTTCTTTTGGTCATTTGTTTTCTTTAGCTGTTTGCTTGGTCTTGTTTTTCTTTCTTTCTTTGGTCTTTGTTTCTTTAGCTGTTTGCTTGGCTGTTTTCTTTTTTTCTTTCTTTGGTCTTTGTTTCTTTACTGTTTGCTTGGCTGTCTTTTCTTTTTTTTTTCTTTCTTTCTCTTTCTTTCTTTGGTCATTTGTTTCTTTAGCTGTTTGCTTGGCTGTCTTCTTTTTTTCTTTCTTTGGTCTTTGTTTCTTTAGCTGTTTGCTTGGCTGTCTTTTTTTCTTTTCTTTCTTTCGTCTTTTCTTCTCTTTGTCTTTTGCTTTTTAGCTGTTTGCTTGGTGTCTTTCTTTCTTTTCTTTGGTCATTTGTTTCTTTAGCTGTTTGCTTGGCTGTCTTTTTTTTTTTCTTTGTCTTTGTTTCTTTGCGTTTGTTTTTTGTCTGTTTTTCTTTTTCTTTTTTCTTTTCTTTTTTCTTTGGTCATTTGTTCTTTAGCTGATTGCTTGGCTTCTTCTTTTCTTTTCTTTCTTTTCTTTTTTTTCTTTTTCATTTGCTTCATTAGCTGTTTGCTTGGCTGTCTTTCTTTTCTTTCTTTCTTTGGTCTTTGTTTCTTTAGCTGTTTGCTTGGCTGTCTTTTTTTTTTCTTTCTTTCTCTTTCTTTCTTGGTCATTTGCTTCTTTAGCTGTTGCTTGGCTGTCTTCTTTTCTTTTCTTTTCTTTCTTTTTCTTCTTGGTCATTTATTTCTTTTAGCTGTTTGCTTGTGTCTTTCTTTTCTTTTCTTTCTTTCTTTTCTTTCTTTCTTTGGTCATTTGCTTCTTTAGCTGTTTGCTTGGCTGTCTTTCTTTCTTTTCTTTCTTTCTTTCTTTCTTTGGTCATTTTGCTTCTTTAGCTGTTTGCTTGGCTGTCTTTTTTTCTTTCTTTGTCTTTGTTTCTTTCTGTTGCTGGCTGTTTTTTCTTTTCTTTCTTTGGTCATTGTCTTTTCTTTACTGTTGCTTGGCTGTCTTTTTCTTTCTTCTTTCTTTCTTCTTGGTCATTTGCTTCTTTAGCTGTTTGCTTGGCTGTCTTTTTTTTTTTCTTTCTTTGGTCATTTGTTTCTTTAGCCTGTTTGCTTGGCTGTCTTCTTTTTTTCTTTTCTTTCTTTGTCTTTGTTTGTTTGCTTTTGCTTGGCTGTCTTTTTTTTCTTTTTCTTTCTTTGGTCATTTGTTTCTTTAGCTGTTTGCTTGGCTGTCTTTTTTTTCTTTTCCTTTCTTTGGTCATTTGTTTCTTTAGCTGTTTGCTTGGCTGTCTTTATAAAAAAAAAATTCTTTCTTTCTTTGGTCATTTTGCTTCTTTGTTTTGGCTGTTTTTTTTTCTTTTTTCTTTTCTTTCTTTTCTTTTTTCTTTTGTCGTTTGTTTGCTTTATTACTGTTTTCTCTCTTTGGTAGTTTGTTTCTTTTTGCTGTTACTCTGTTTCTTCCTTTGGTATTTGCTTTCTTTTGTTGTTTTGTTTTTTTTCTTTCTTTGTGTGTTTCGTTTTTATTCTTTCATTGATTTGTATTGTTTTCTTTCTTTCAGTCGTTTTTTGTTTTCTTTGTTTCTTCGTTTTATTCTTTCATTGATTTGTATTGTTTCTTTCTTCAGTCGTTTTTTTGTTTTCTTTGTTTCTTCGTTTTATTTCTTTCATTGATTTTTATTGTTTCTTTCAGTCGTTTTGTTTTCTTTGTTTTCGTTTTTTCTTTTTGATTTTTTTTTTCTTCACGTTTTTTTTTTTCTTTTTCTCTTTTTTCCCCGTTTCTTTTCCTTTGGTCGTCCATTATTTTCTTTGTTGTTTCTTATTTCGGTCGTTTGTTTACTTTTTTTAAATCGTTTCATTTCTTTCTATTACCGTTTCTTTCTTACCGTTGTTTCTTTGTTCGTTTCATTCTTTTCGTTCTTCATTTGATTCTTTCTTTTAGTTTCTTTCATTTGATCGTTTCTTTCCTTCCTCTTTCGTTTCTCTCTTTGATTGTTGGTTCTTTCTCTTTGGTCGTTTGTTTCTTTGGTCGTTTGTTTCTTTGGTCGTTTTGTTTCTTTGGTCGTTTGTTTTTTGGTCGTTTGTTTTCTTTGGTCGTTTGTTTCTTTATGTCGTTTGTTTCTTTAGTCGTATGTTTCTTTGGTCGTTTGTTTTCTTTAGTCGTTTGTTTTTTTTTGGTCGTTTGTTTCTTTGGTCGTTTGTTTCTTTGGTCGTTTGTTTTTTTGGTCGTTTGTTTCTTTGGTCGTTTGTTTCTTTAGTCGTTTGTTTCTTTGGTCGTTTGTTTCTTTGGTCGTTTGTTTTCTTTGGTCGTTTGTTTTTTTGGTCGTTTGTTTCTTTGGTCGTTTGTTTCTTTAGTCGTTTGTTTCTTTGGTCGTTTGTTTCTTTAGTCGTTTGTTTCTTTGGTCGTTTGTTTCTTTAGTCGTTTGTTTCTTTGGTCGTTTGTTTCTTTAGGTCGTTTGTTTCTTTGGTCGTTTGTTTCTTTAGTCGTATGTTTTTTTGGTCGTTTGTTTCTTTGGTCGTTTGTTTCTTAGTCGTTTGTTTCTTTGGTCGTATGTTTCTTTGGTCGTTTGTTTCTTTGGTCGTTTGTTTCTTTGGTCGTTTGTTTCTTTCTTTGGTTGTTGGTTCTTTCTTTGGTCGTATATTTCTTTGGTCGTTTGTTTCTTTGGTCGTTTGTTTCTTTGGTCGTTTGTTTCTTTCTTTGGTTGTTGGTTCTTTCTTTGGTCGTATGTTTCTTTGGTCGTTTGTTTTCTTTGGTCGTTTGTTTCTTTCTTTGGTTGTTGGTTCTTTCTTTGGTCGTATGTTTCTTTGGTCGTTTGTTTCTTTGGTCGTTTGTTTCTTTGGTCGTTTGTTTCTTTCTTTGTTGTTGTTCTTTCTTTGGTCGTTTGTTTTTTTTGGTCGTTTGTTTCTTTGGTCGTTTGTTTCTTTGGTCGTTGTTTCTTTAGGTCGTTTGTTTCTTTGGTCGTTGTTTTTTTGGTCGTATGTTTTTTTGGTCGTTTGTTTCTTTGATCGTATGTTTTTTTGGTCGTTGTTTCTTTGGTCGTTTGTTTCTTTGGTCGTTTTTTTGGTCGTTTGTTTCTTTGGTCGTATGTTTTTTTGGTCGTTTGTTTTTTTGGTCGTGTTGTTTCTTTGGTCGTATGTTTCTTTGGTCGTTTGTTTCTTTGGTCGTTGTTTTCTTTGGTGTATTTCTTTGGTCGTTTGTTTCTTTGGTCGTTTGTTTCTTTGGTCGTTTGTTTCTTTGTCGTATGTTTCTTTGTCGTTTGTTTCTTGATCGTATGTTTTCTTTGGTCGTAGTTTCTTGGTCGTTTCTTTTCCTCGTTCCTTTCTTTCTTTGGTCGTTTCTTTGTTTTGTCGTTTCTTTCTTTGGTCGTTTCTTTCTTTGGTCGTTTCTTTCTTCCCTCATTCCTTTCTTCTTTGGTCGTTTCTTTGTTTCTTTGATTATTGTTTTACATGTCTTTGGTTTCTTTGGTCGTTTCTTTCTTTTTTCTTTGAATATTGTTATATTTCCTATGTAATTTCTTTCTTACTTCTGTCGTTTGTTTCTTTTTTTATCATTGTTTTTCTTTGTCATGTTTCTTTCTTTGTCATTTGTTTCTGTCTTTATTATTCCTTCATTTCTTTGGTCTTTCTGTCTTTTGTTTCTTTTGGTGTTTTGCCAGTCGTCGTTTCGTCGCAATTGTCATCAAAGTTTTTGTTTGTTTGTTTGCTTGGTTTCTCTGCTTCTTGTTATTTTGCTTCTTGTTCGTTTCGCTTTTGCTGTTCTCCTGGTTTCTCAAGACGACGTCTCCGCGCTCGTAACGAATTCCATACGTACTAACGTCACAGGTGCCATGTGTATGGTGATCATGGCACAAGTGATGAAAACTATGGATGTTCTTTATAATATGTATTCTTCTGCAGTGATTTTTTACTTACTCATTTTCTGCGCTTTTCTTTTGTTTTCTTTGTGTTGGTACGTTCTCCAGTTTTCTTGTTCTGGTCATCCCTGTTGTTGTTCCTCTTTTGTTTATTTGATTTTCTCCTTCTCCTTTTACTATTCTTGTTGTTCTTGTTCTCACTGGGTTTTTGTTTTGTTTTTTTAAACTTGCATCTTTGTCATTTTCTCTTCTTCTTCTTTCCTGTCTTCTGTCTTCTTTTTATTCTGTATGTTCATGTTTGTTTTGTTTGGTTAGTTTTGTCGTGGGTTTTGTTTTCCTTTGTTTTGTTTGTTTGATTTCTGTAACTCAGTGGAAGGCTTACTTGTTCCAGTTGATCCTGCTGCTGCTGCTACTACTGTCGCCGCCGCTGCGGCCGCTGTTAAGTGGTGCTGTGCGTATGGTTGTATCCTCGTGAGGTGTAACGTCTTTACTGGCAAACTGAAACAAACCAAGACCAATACTGTATTACAAAGACTAAAAATGAATGTGTCAGTTAATTAATAGAGAAATTATTAGGTCTCAATGAAATAGTGAACTAAAAAGTAAACGGACATAGATATGTAATATGGATAGAAAAAGTAGGTCTAAATGAAATAATGAATTCAAAAATATATGGAAATGGATATGCAACAACGATAGAAAAATTAGGTCTAAATGAAATAATGAATTAAAAAATACATGGACATAGATATATGATGTGGATAGAAAAAGTACATGTAAACGAAACTGAATCCAAACGTGAACGGACATATATATGCAATATGGATAGAAAAAGTAGGTCTCAATGAAACAATGAATTCAAAAATAAATGGAAATAGATATGCAAAATAGATAGAAAAATTAGGTCTGAATGAAATGACGAATTCAAAAATACATGGACATAGATATATGATATGGATAGAAAAAGTAGGTCTACATGAAAGAATGAAATCAAAAATAAATCGACATAGATATCATGCAACATGGACAGAAAGAGTAGGTCTAAATGAAACAGTGAATTTAAAACTAAATGGACATAGACATAGAAGATGGATAGACAGAGTGCAGAGAGACGGACAGACGTTAAAAATTACACGACAACAAAAACAGTGTCCCTGTAAAATTCTGTCGAAGAATCGGCTTTCACAGATAAAACAAAATCACGAGCACGGGCAGGAAAAAAAACCCACAAAAATTGGCTATGTGCATGCACTAAGACTGTAAGAATCACGCTGAACGGTTGCAGTCACGCGAAATCTGTGACAGACTGTAGAGTAAACGGCAGATATTGGATTTTTGTTCTGGAAACTTGAGCATTTGAGGTCGCTACGATTCAAATTATGAATTATTTCCTTTTGCGTTTACGTATGTCGGAACTGCTTTCAGATCGCAGGTATGTGCCATTTTACGCGTTATGACTGACATTTCTGAAAAAGGCAAAAGCTCAATTGCACAAATTTGTCGTCGCTGTAATCAAGGTACATTGGACTGGATTGGATTGGATTTCATTGCAGTGGGTGTTTTGTTTGTTTGTTTGTTTGTTTGTTTGTTTGTTGGTTGTTGGTTTTTTGTCACAACAGAGCTTATTACATGAAATACGATTTGCCCTTCACGAAGAAATGGTGTCTATATGGTAAAACGCCACCTAATTTCTTTTCTTTTCTATCATGCGTATGTTTTTGTTCACCTGTAAGAGTGGATTCTTTTCTACAGAATTCTGCCAGGAGTACACTTTTGTTGCCGAAGGTTTGTTAACATGCTGAAAGTGATTGCCTCACACGATATCTCCATTTATTGTGTCATGTAAAAGACTTGTATCCTGGCCACTGATCAGGGTCTGGTGTAATGTTAGTTTCAGTTTCTCAAGATGACGCTTCCGCGCTCGGAATGAACTCCATACGCACTGACGTCACTGGTGCCATGTGATGGAAAAGATCTAGAATCATCATGGCACAAGCCTCAAGCCTGCACATAAACCCATGAGGTCCTCAGGTTCTAGCTTGCCTATGGGTGTTTTATTTTGTTTTATACTAGTATGTGTATCAGTCTATCGCTGGAACAATCTTGGCAACACTGTAATGATCACTTTTTGTAATCCTTGGTATTACAAATCAATCAGTCAATCATGTCGAGCTTGCTCGGCTATCCATGACACGTTTCCTCCATCCTTCTCTGTCAGACATTGCAGTAGGTAGTTCATCATACTGACAGCCCGTATCATCGATCAGTTGGTCGATGAAAGTCGTCTTTGGACGTCCTGGTCTTTGTTTGCCGTGACTGGGTTTCCATAGTAGAACATCTCCCACAGTGGTCAGTATTACCGCATGTCACGCAAGAGATCGGGGTTCAGATCTCCACCAGCGAGATTTTTCGTTTAGTTAGGTAGAACTTCAGGAACTCGCCAATGCCCAGGGTTTGTGCACAGATCTTATCACTTATGCCACGATCATTTTGGGACATGTTTACATCGCATGGCATTTACAGAGTTGATGAATACAGGGATTTTCCTAATGCGGAGACCATCTTCACAAAGCTGAAAACTGAAAAACCAGATTCCTTGATTGATTTTGTTGTTGTTTGGGTTGTTGCTGTTGATGTTGTGTTGTGTGTGATGCCATATACACATGTTGACTTACCTCTCAAGATCCGTGGTATCATGTCTCTAACAGCTGATTGTGTTCTGTGACGGCTCTCAGTTGACATTTCTGTGACGTCAGGTCCACCACAGCTCTCTGTATTCGTTATCCTGACGCAAAGTTTCTTCCTCCTGTTTGAAGAAAAGGAGTTACAAAATAGCTGTAAATGTGATCCACAACTACGTTAAGGGCGTTTGCCTTTAATACCTATTAATTATTTTTCAGTTTCATGTTTCACTTTCATTTTCATGACCTTCCAGTCTTTCACTGCCTATAGTATCTCTCTCTAAAAACAATGTAGGGCCTTTAATATATTACTGTCAACATCTGTACAGTGTCTTCCTGGATAAAAGAAAGTCGTGAAGGAGGAGATTTCTTCTTGGAGCTATTGTTGTTATTTTTATTTAAAGCCCAGCCGACTGCGTAGATCCATATCAGGGCTATAACCCGTTTCAAAACATACTACTACAACAACAAAGAAAAAAGGAAATTAAGTACACGTATCGATACATTTGAGCACATAATCTAAGGACATGCCCCCGGCATTGATCATTATGTCCAATTTATCGCACAGGGGATTTTTAAAAAAAACACACCTGAATACAAATTTAAGCATACCTAAGGACACTAAAATATATACAAAACTGGGCATAAACTACCTAAAATTGCTTTCGCATATCTCACCTCCCTATAACCAAATAATGCACTTAATACATGTACTTAATAATTTATCAATCCTAAGAAAACGTATGTAAGACTTTATAGAACACATACAGGTGAATGGACCAGCAAGGCAGAAAATGATAGGAAGAAATGACAGAAAGCAAAGGATTAAGGCAGAAACGAAGAGAGTGACAGAAATCCTGGGGTGAGCTACATCAAAACTGGCCTTCTTACCGCCCTATCTTAACCTTTGACTCCCGCACCCTTTCCACCTTGTGCAAAACGTTAACCCTTTGACTCCCTCACCCTATCCTATGGATAAGGTGAGGGAGTCAAAGGGTTATGTTTTTTCTTTGCCAGCATGGTTGGCAATGCAGGATGCTGATGGACAGGGTGTGGGAGTCAAAAGGTTAACATACGTGTTGTTCTTGTGGTGTCATCCCTGGGATGGTTATCCCCGTCGGCCATATCACCTGAGGTGGGTACTGACGTAAACCTGAATCAACTCAATCAATCAAATCCCGGGTTCCGGCACGGAACATGATCCGGCGGTTGACACCTCTATTTCCCCCTAGCGCAGTGGATAGCGCGCTGGACTTCTAAAAATTCAGAGATCGGAGGTTCGATACCCGCCAGGGATGCCATAAGCTAGGTAGGGCCTCAAGACCTGGCCAGCTCGTGGGCTTATGTGCAGGCTTAAGGCTTGTGCCATGATCATTCTGGATCTTCTCCATGACATAGGTTTATGTGCAGGATTAAGGCTTGTGCCATGATCATTCTGGATCTTCTCCATAGCATAGGTTTATGTGCAGGCTTAAGGCTTGTGCCATGATCATTCTGGATCTTCTCCATGGCATAGGTTTATGTGCAGGCTTAAGGCTTGTGCCATGATCATTCTGGATCTTCTCCAGTGACAAAGGTTTATGTGCAGGCTTTAAGGCTTGTGCCATGATCATTCTGGATCTTCTCCATGACAAAGGTTTATGTGCAGGCTTAAGACTTGTGCCATGATCACCATACACATGGCACCCGAGACGTCAGTGCAGAAGGAATTCGTTCCGAACGCGGAGACGTCGCCTTGAGAAACTGAAACAGAGAAAATTTGAGGTCCCCACCATCTCACAATCCTACTCCGGCACCTCCCCTCCCCCATCCCTCTCCTTTCTACAATTTCCCCCTCCCCCCTTCCCCCCCCCCTTCCCGTTTTTCCCAAGTTCTAAGTTTACATCTGGGCACTTGCTTACTTACCGATACTTGAGGAGGTCGGGTAAAATTTCCAGGTGAAAGGTTATGTGTAAATGACACGTGTGGTGTCTTGGGGTGTTGACACGGGCCATGGATAAGCACGGCTTAATCAAGTCCACCAAAGGCATAGTACAGGAGGATCACAGTCGCTGTCGCCCTTCTGCAAGACATAGGAACTTTCATTAGAACGTGTGACATATCTGCAAAAGTTTTAATTATTCTTCTGGTCGAGTGTCGATTGTGTCCGGGATTAAAAAGGGGTCACTGTTCTGGATAATGGTATATCCAATGGATTGAACCGAACTGGATCAGACTGGATTAGATTATGATCCAGAAAAAAAAAACCCACGAAAACAAGAATATGAACACGTATTTAATACAAGACAAGACAGGCGCAAATTTTCAGCCAGCTGGTCTTTGTCAGTGTAAAATCACAAACACCAAATACTGGACGAAGTAGCAGGAAAGTTTTAGTCTTTTTCTCTTATTTTTTGTATGTGGTGTTTGTTTGTTTGTGATGTTACGCTTGACAAAGGCCTGCTGGCCGAAAATTTGCGCCTGTCTTGTCTTGTATTAAATACGCGTTCTTATCTTTTTTTAGTGTTTTTCTGGTTACTGTTTGCTTGAACACGGGCAGTCGCACTTGTTTTGGATTTTGGATTAGATTATATTATGGTCATAACCAAACTGTATCATGCGGCACGTGGGCAGGTTTTCCCCGCAGAAAGAGCCCCCGGCATCCCCACGGGAGAAGGGCGGACAAATCCAAATCCTACTACCAGTCACCATGGTGTAGTGGTTAGCGCAACGGACTACCAACTGGAAGCTTGTGGGTCCCAATCCCCATCAGTCCCTTCACAAATCATTGTGGGATTTTTCGGCTCTGACCGGCTCCTACCCAGAGTTGGGCGTCCTATGGGCTCATAGGGAAGACGGGGACCACTCAGTCCAGTCTCATCCACCTCACGGATGTAACATTGAGGGTGTTGCTCAAATCTTCTGACCAGCACCACAGGTGTCTGTATGTCTCGGACCTGGTTGACGCCAGGATATATTATAAAAGTAAGCATAGAATACAGCCCTGTCAAGCAGTCTCAATCCTAGATGGAATTCCATAGCATCATGGTTATCCTCCTCATCGACATCAGACGTTCAGTTCGATTTTCCGGTCATCCTAAGAAGGAAAGTCGAGGCCTCTACGGTGAGCGAAGCCTGGAATCCCGAGTTTAGTTATTAGCAGGCGAACGTCTGAACCGTTCTGCCACTCTTCTCCCTAAAATGTCACTGGAGTTACTGACAGTCATTGTACCAATGTTTCTATGTCCTGCATTTACCGCTGTTGTGGATGATGCTAGTTACAATGATCATAATGGCCACAGCGACCATCCTGTTGCTTCCATGTTGCTGCTGAAAACGGTGACGAGTACGAAAAAGACCCCCCCCCCCCCTTTCTCTCTCTCTCTCTGTCTCTCTCTCTCTCTCTCTCTTGTTATTGACAAGCAGCTTTTTGGAATAGAAAAAGATATCTTGTATGTTTGTTCATATATTCAACCAGAAGGTTCTACATTTTATACTCACTTTGGTTATGATAATGGAATCACTGTGCTTGAGGAATGTTTGATGGACTTCTTACTAGAAAAAGATGTTCATGTTATTCTTAATGGTGACTTGAATAGTCGGACTTCCGACATCTCCCAAGGTTACACTGTAAACAATGTTTTTGATGTACAAAGCAAAAGTCAGTCACCTATTACCAATCGACATTCAGAGGACTCTGTTGTGAGTAACTACGGCAAGTTGCTATTAAATATGTGCACTGCTCTAGGTTTGTGTATTTTAAATGGTGTGTGTAAAGGTGACCTGGGAGGTCACAATACATATATATCAGAGGCGGGATGCAGTGTTGTTGATTATTTCATATTTTCAAATGATCTCCTTGCATTGTTATATGACTTCTGCGATTTATCCATTGTTGAACGAGTGGAATCTGATCATTTACCTGTGACAGTTCGTGTTGTTTTTCCATGTGAAAACAAAGCTTATAAGGATAAAGGAAATCATGATCAATTCATTGAAAAATTTATGTGGAATAATACATATGTACATGTATATAATGATTCATTATGTCGGGAAGAATGTCGTAGAACGATAGATTATGCTATGAGTTTGATAGATGTTGATGTGAACGAGGCACTAAATGCGTTTAATGTTTGTATTAGAGAAAGTGCTGAATGCATGAAGAAACGTGTATTTGTGAAAGATAGATATCTACTTGGGGATTGGTTTGATCATGAATGTGTAATTAGTAAAAGGAATGCTAGAAGACTGCTTAGAATATGTCGACGCTCGAAGAAAACCGAGGACCAACACAATTATTCAGTTGCTAGGCGTGAATATAAAAATTTACTTAAGAGAAAGAAAAGGCAGTATAATGATACAAAACTGACTAAGCTTGTAAACTCTATAAAGAGCCAAAAAGAATTTTGGAATGAAATTCATAAAGTTTCTTTCAAAAGAAAACAACCTAGAAGTAACATCACTATTGATAAATGGTACGAGCATTTTAAAGCCTTGTTAGATGCAGACATGGACAGTACATTAAGTGAAGACTTGCCATTTGATGAGGGTGATGATTATATGAATCGTCCAATATCTATTAAAGAAATACATCTTGCACTCAAAAACCTTAAGAATGGTAAGGCTGCTGGACCTGATGGAATTATAGGTGAACTCTTTAAAAATTCATGTGAACAAGTTGTACAGTTTCTTTTAAAATTGTTCAACACTCTTTTTGATAAGGGTCAATTTCCAAGGAACTGGACTGAATCTGTTATTTTGCCACTCTATAAAAAAGGAGATATCAATAATCCAAACAACTATAGAGGAATTTCCCTTAGCGACATAAGTAGTAAATTATTCAGCATAATCATGAATAACAGATTGCAGGAGTGGGTACAATTAAATGACATAACAGGTGACCATCAAGCCGGGTTTAAAAGGGGATATTCAACAATAGACCATATGTTTACTTTATTAGCTATGGTACAGAAACAATTTTGTGGTAATCGTAAATTATATGTTGCATTCATAGATTTTGAGAAAGCATTCGATTCTATTAACAGACATTTACTTTGGCCTATATTGCTTAAAAATGGTATTAGAGGCAAGTTGTTTCGGTGTATTAGAAGTATGTATGACATGGTGAAATCCAAAGTTAGATGTGGTGACCAAATGACTGAATTAATTAATTGCTCAGCGGGACTAAAACAAGGTGATGCATGCAGCCCTGTACTTTTCTCTCTTTTTATAAACGAATTAGCGATTGAAGTAATTAAAAATGGAAGGCATGGTGCACTTTTTACACGGGATGCTTGCGAATTGTTTACACTTTTGCTTGCTGATGATGTTGTCTTGATGTCAGAAACAATCATTGGATTACAGACACAGTTGAATAGTTTACAACGTGCATCAGCAGCACTTCAGTTAAAGGTTAATTTATCTAAAAGTAATGTTATAGTATTTAGGAAAGGTGGATATTTGGGTGTGAGAGAAAAGTGGACGTATGATGGCAATGTAATGCCCGTGGTAAATGTATATAAATATTTGGGAATAATGTT
>CM060312.1:87145484-87180484 GCA_030674185.1 Monoplex corrugatus
TGTGTCTGCCTCCATCAAGACTGTCTCGTTTGTTTTCTTTGCTGTCCAAGGAACTCTCAACATTCTTCTTAGAAACCACATCTCGGCTGCCTCAATCTTGTTCTGGCTTTGTTTGTTGACTGTCCACGCCTCACATCCGTACAACAGTATTGATTCTATATAACATTCAAGAATTCTCTTCCTGATGTTAATTGATAGGCATTTGTTGGTAAGAATGCTTGTCATCTTCCCGAATGCTGTTTTGGCTTGGCCAATTCTGCCGGCTATTTCTGATGTGCATCTGCCGTCTGATGAAATGATCGTTCCCAGGTATTTGAATTTATCAACGTGTAAACATGACTAAGGACACTAAAACATATAGAAATACGGGCCTAAATTACCTTAGTTTCCACACATTCCACTTCCTAGAGCCCAAAATGCACTTTACACAAGTACCCATTCATCAATCCTAAGAGAAAGTACGTAAGACTTTATCGAACACATACAGGTGAATGGACCAGCAAGGCAGAAAACAGGAAGAAATGACAGAAAGCAAAGGAAGAAGAAAGAAACAGAGAGTGACAGAAAAGAGGAAACTTTTAGCACAGAACTTCCGGGTGGT
Organism: Monoplex corrugatus; assembly: GCA_030674185.1. Taxonomy (NCBI): domain Eukaryota; kingdom Metazoa; phylum Mollusca; class Gastropoda; order Littorinimorpha; family Ranellidae; genus Monoplex; species Monoplex corrugatus. The sequence continues at coordinate 87,146,086 of CM060312.1, forward strand.
GGCGATACTATTTATACTGAAAGAGCCCCCATCATCTACATGGGGATCCTACCTCCGTCAACACGACGTACAGTGATTGGTCACAACACTAACCCTACCCTATGACCCTAACATTTTTTTTCCAGTTGAAGAATTGTGTGTTTTGAAACGGTCATAACCCTGTATGGCTCTACGCAGACGGCTAGGCTTTAAACAAAAGCAAGAATAACAGCCAGGTAGGCAGAACAACCTGATTTCCAATACTCAGAAAAATGTGATGGTAAAGGTCACATCTGTCTGAAGACTTTTTTCTTTAGATCATCGCACTCAGGGAGGTTACTTTCGTGCTTTTTTTGTTTTTGTTTTTTTTTTTGGTCCCAATTTCTACGTCACCTTAATGGCCACAGAATCTGGCACAGTTTTTACAATGCGATGATGATGATGTCGATGAGGATGATAATCATTATGCTATGGAGTTCCATTTAGGATTGAAACTGCGTGACAATGCTGTACTCTACACTTACTGTCATAATATATCCTGGCGTCAACCAGGCTCGAGAGACAAACGCTTGTGGTGCTGGTCAGAAGATTTAAGCAAGACCCTCAATGAGGCATCCGTGAAGTGGATAAGACTCGACTGTGTGGTCCTAGTCTTCCCAATAAGCCCATAGCACACCCAACTCTGGGTAGGAGCCGGTTAGAGCTGGAAAATCCCACAATGATTTTTAAGGGACTGATGGGGATTCGAACCTACAACCTTCCAGTCGGTAGTCCGTTGCGTTACCCACTACACCACGGCGACTGGTTGTCGGAAGATCTACACCGACGATGGAAAAGGAGACCCTGACATGCCATTCTCTGTCTTCTCTTCAAATCTTCCATCTCGCAATTGACGTCAAGTTTCTGCTTTCCTCGACACCCGTAATGGTACCAAGGAGCAACAACACCTGGAGCTACCTACATCAGACTGATTGGTTCTTCGGAAGATGCCACCTCCTCTTCTTTCCTTTGATCTGGCTCTGCAGAGACAGTTTCTTCACCCGTTCTTCAGCGCTTGTAGATTTATTTTTTAAGTACACATTGTCAGTTGAGTCAGTGTCTTCGGACAGAAAGCACTCGTAGATTTATACTTTTTTAAGTACACTTTCTCAGTTGAGGCAATGGCTTCATACAGAATGTTCACTTCCTAGTTTTCTTTATTTCAGCAGATACTACATAATAATGAAAACTTCTGAAAGCCATACAGCGGGCGAACAAATCACGATGGCGGCTAGAAATGATGCAGCCAACTTCCGTCGTTTAGGCAGTTCCAGATAGTCGCATGTCAAGGTGTACAGATATAAAAGCAAAAGAAAAAAAAAGGAAAAAAAAAAAAACAGGTTGGGCTAGTCACATGGACAGGAAAACTAAACTGTACATGTTCCACATTTTTTAAGTTTAACCCTATGACTCCCTTGCCCTGTGCGTTAGCATCCTGTATTGTCAACCATGCTAACAAAGCAAAAACCTTAACCCTTTCACTCCCGCACACCTGCTCATTAGCATCCTGCATTGTCAACCATGCTAACAAAGCAAAACCTTAACCCTTTGACTCCCTCACCCTATCCACCAGCTTCCTGCAGGAAGCTGGTGAATAGGGTGAGGGAGTCAAAGGGTTAATTTTTTTGCAGTTGGTGGATAGGATGCGAGAATCAAAGGGTTAAACACATAAACTCAACATACCCCCTCCTCCCTGCCCCCTTCCTCGCTGCAGCCCCATCTGCCCCCCCCCCCCCTTACACACACTGACACAATGACACTGACATCACTCACACACACACACACACACACACACACACACACACACAACACACACACACACACAACACACACACACACACACACACACACACACATCTCCCTGTCTCTGTCTCTGTGTGCGTGTGTGTGTATGTGTGTGTGTGCGCGCATGTGTGAGTGTGTGTGAGTGTGTGCGTGTGCGTGTGCATGTGTGTGTGTGTGTCTGTCTTTGCGTGTGTGTCTGTCTTTGTATGTGTGTCTGTCTTTTGTGTGTGTGTGTGTGTGCGTGTGTGTGTATGTTCTCTCTCTCTCTCTCTCTCTCTCTCTCTCTCTCTCTCTCTCTCTGTCTCTCTCTCTCGCTCTACTCTACCTCACTTTCACTCTCACTTTCACTCTCATTCTCTCTTTCTCTGTCAATAATCGGACAGTAACACAGGAGAAGGTACACACATTACACACAAACCGAGTATCTTTCAGACTTGTAGGACACAAGACGTTAACTAACCTTTCTGAAGCCATAGTGTAGACACATCTGTACCGCGAACTGCCAGCATTTCAAGTTGACACTGTGCCACATGTAACGGCTTATCATCATCATCATGTGCCCTGCTGCATGGCGTTGGCGACCATGGCCCTCCACACGAATATATCCCCTGTCCCTGCGAGTACATCTCCCCACCCTTTCTGTCTTCATCCACCCTGCAAGTCCGTCCAATATTTTCTCCCTGGTGTGTTTTTTTACCTCCAGCTTTCCTGTGGCGATGAGGTAGTCTAATTTCTCTTTCTTTTAATGGCTAGGGAGTGGGGGGGGGGGGGGAATGACGACTGTGTCAAATGCCCGACGATGACGGCAAAGGTCTATTCTTCATATGTAAGTGTTCACGCGCCGAATAGGCGTTGTTGCGCGAGCTCCTGTTTGTTTTTGTTAATTGAGTGATTAACCCGTGGTTGATTGACTTAAATCCGTGATAGTGTTGCTCGTAAGAATGTGGCCGTCCCGTTGGTACCATTTTTGTCTGGGTTTGCCCCTGCACGTCCGAGTCGTGGGAGTTGTTCTCTTTCTGCAAGTCTTGACTCTGCTATCAGTGTTACGCTTTTTGCCCCCGCCATTATTTGAAAGCTGCGCGTGCTGCTGTGAAAACTGCCGACAACCTTCCCACGTAGGCCGATATGAACGGGCCGTTTTGTTCCACGAAAGTGAAACTGAAGTGTGCTGTGCACGGGATTGTTGTGATCCTGTAATTCGACCGCGCTACTCGAGGCATGAACTTTTGTCTGTGAACACTACCACCACTCTTCCCCTCTCCCCCCAAGTGATCGCGCGTGTGAAGGAACTTGGCATTGCCAGCAACCTGCGGAAGAAGCCACGCCGATCCAAGAGAGAGGAGGACGAAAGAGACAATTTGGCGATTCCAATCCTCTCTCCTTCTCCCCTGGTCAACCTGGCGACTTGGGTCCTGTCTCTACCCCCTGTCAACCTAATGGCTCTGGTCCTCTCTCCTTCTCCCCTGGTCAACCTGGCGACTTGGGTCCTGTCTCCACCTCTTGTCAACCTGATGGCTCTGGTTCTTTCCCTGCCTCCCCTTGTCAATCAGTCGACTTGGGTCCTGTCATTGCCTCCTGTCAACCCAGTGACTCTGGTCTTCTCTCTGCCTCTCCTGGTCAACATGGCGATCTGGGTCTTCAGTCTTCTTCTACTGTTCGTCCTGCTGGTGACTGCATCCCTGCCTTCGTCCCTCCGTCTCCGTTCCAGCCTTCACCCGTCCGGCCCATCCGGCTTTCTTCTTCGACGGACAGCTGTATTATTGTGAATAAGAAGCCAACGCAAGTGGTGATGGGTGTGCTTAATGCTCGCTCAGTGGTGAACAAAGCGTTGGAAATCTGTGACCTGGTCGTTGAGAGTGATCTGGATGTTCTGTGTGTGTGTGAATCCTGGTTGCGTGAGTGTGGTGATGAAGTTACAATCAGTGAAATGACACCTCCTGAATATGCCTGTGTCCACAGTCCGCGTACGAGTGGCAGAGGTGGTGGTGTAGCCATCCTGTCCCGTAATTACTTAACGATTCGTGAGTGTAAGCGACGTTCTTTTATTACCTTTGATAACATTGAGGTGTGTATTTCGAGGGGCAAGAAGTCAGTGCGACTTGTTTGTATTTACCGCCCTCCCTCCTCTAGTAAAAATGGCTGTACTGTATCTAACTTTCTCATGGAGTTTGAGACCTTCTTGACTTGTTGCTGGTCTACCTGCAGAGAATGTTGTGATTGTCGGTGACTTGAATTTCCATCTAGATAAGCCTGATAACAGTGACACAAAACGTTTTGTGGATTTGTTTACATCTCTTGGGTTCATCCAACTTGTTAATGTACCCACCCATACTAAGAGCCATACCTTGGATGTTGTCATGGTTAGAAATGATAGCTTTGTAACTTCCATTGTTGTCGAAGATGTCCATTTGTCTGATCATTTTCTCCTTAAACTGGAAACAGATTTTTCGAGACCAAGAGTCCCACGCCAAACTATTCACTGTAGAAATGTTAAGGGCATTGATAGAACACTGTTTAGAGATGATTTGCCTCATTCCCTCCTTCTTTCTGACACTCATCATAATGTTGATGAGCTAGTACATAGCTACAGCACAGTTCTGTCTAATCTGTTAGACAAACATGCTCCAGAGAAAGAAAAGACTGTCCCGCATCGTCCCTCATCCCCTTGGTTAAATGATGTGATTCTTTCAGCTAAGCAGGCTAAACGTAGGGCTGAACGAAAGATGCGCAAAACAGGACTAGTGATTCATAGAGATATCTATAAACAGACAAGGAATGCGCTTACTCAAGAAATCAAAAACGCTAAAGCAGCTCATTTTCACAACCAGCTCGGTAACGCATCATCTGACCCAAGGAAAATGTTTCAAGTATTAAATTCTGTTTTAAATAATACTGATAAGTCGACCACTTTTCCTGATCTACCTTCTGAAGAAGCTGCAAACGCATTCTCTCAGTTCTTTTTTGACATGATTCAGAAAATCATGCAGACTTTCCCACAAATTCATCACAATCTAACTGCTGCATCCTCTGCTTGTGGTCCTGATGCAATGTCTGATTTTGAGCCCATCTCACTTGAAACCATCCAGAAACTGTTGTATAAGTCCAAACCAACCACTGCAGCTGTAGATCCAATTCCGACAACACTCCTAGAATTTTCGGACATTCTGCTTCCTGTAATTCAGGAAATCATAAATCTCAGCTTTCAGTCGGGAACCGTACCCAAACCTCTTAAGCAAGCTATTGTCAAACCACTACTCAAAAAGCCTGGTTTAGACCCTGAGATCCTAAATAATTACCCTCCAGTTTCGAACTTGCCATTTCTTTCAAAACTTATAGAGATAGCCGTTGTGGATCAGTTGACAGCACATCTTGTCTCATACAATCTCGAAGTGAAGTTCCAGTCAGCGTACAAATGTGGACATAGTATTGAAACTGCACTTCTCCGCATATTAAATGATCTCTTTTCTTTTCTTGACCACGGTGACAATGCCATTCTTGTTCTGCTAGACTTGAGCGCTGCTTTTGATACCATGGATCACACCCTTCTCTTGCAGCGTCTTCACACTGAAATCGGCCTGAACAAAACTGTCTTGTTATTGTTCACTTCATATCTTTCTGAGAGATCTCAAAAAGTTCTTGTCCAGTCTTCATATTCGAAAGAAACACCTCTTCTTACAAGCGTTCCGCAAGGATCGGTCCTCGGACCTCTTCTCTTCTCTCTATACACAAGACCCCTGGCTTCTCTGATTGAACAGTTCAATGTTGACTTTCATTTCTTTGCGGATGATTCCCAACTCTATTCCCGCCTTCCCTCCGACAATACTCTCGCTCTTGAATCAAAGAAAAATGTTGAATTGTGCTGTCTGGAAATAAAACATTGGATGTCTGCAAACCGGTTGAAGTTGAATGAAGAGAAAACTGAAGTTCTGCTGGTCGGAACTGCTCCTAAAAGAGAAATTGTCCCTTTTTCTTCACTTTCGGTCTGTAGTGCAGACATCCCTTTCTCGAAGAAAGTAAAAACACTAGGAGTGTTTCTGGATGCTAATCTCTCGATGCGTGATCAGATCAATTCAATCATCAGAACTTGCTACTGCCATATCCGATCTCTTGGTAAAGCCCGCCAGTACTTGACTATTCAAGCTGCTAAGACTGTTGCTGTCACACTAGTACTCTCAAAATTAGACTACTGTAATAGTCTACTTGCTGGTCTCCCTCAGGTGAAAATACAGCGTCTGCAGGCTGTACAAAACGCAGCTGCCAGAGTAATCTCTAGATGCAGGAAGACTGAACACATAACTCCCATCTTACGGAATCTGCACTGGCTCCCAGTTCAACAACGCATCAATCACAAACTATTAACTATCACCTACCGTGCACTCAACTCTAGTAGTCCTTCTTATCTTAAAGATCTTCTTTCTGAATATAAACCTGTTCGCAGTCTGAGATCTGCTTCCAAGTCTCTTCTTCATGTTCCTGGGACAAGGGATGTTAAAACCAAAAGATATGGTCAGCGAGAATTTAAATACCTTGCCCCTACCAAGTGGAACATGCTTCCCATGAGCATCAGGGAGAAAAAGACTCATTCATCCTTTAAATCTAGTCTCAAGACACACTTTTTCTAATGTTGTATGGGATTGCTTATTTGAATGTGAATACCTTGAATGCCTTTATGAATGTTGGTGCAAAGGCTGTGTGGAATTGTTTTTGTGCCCCCCCCTCCCCCCCACCGTGCGCCGCGAGCATGCTTTTATAGCATGGAGATTTTTGTTGCGCGATATAAATTTTCATTCATTCATTCATTCTTCAGGAAAAACTTCCTCTTCTATCCGAGTGATACACAGCTTCAAAAATCCGGACGAAACGAAGACGCTTGACAAATAGCGAATTCGTGCACGGATAATATCCAGAGCTTTGACTTCCTTGAGGTGTACTCAACGCTGTTTGAAACTGGTGAAAAAGATGCACGTGCTGTGACAAAAATAGATATGAACTTACTGTGATTGGTTCAGTGGGTTGTATGCAAAGTTAAGGGTTAAAGGTTACTTTATTTACGCGCCTCCATAGCTTTGATGGTTGCGTATCAAGTTCATATGTCAAGAGTTGAGTTATTGTTGTCGTTACTGTTATTTTGTTTAAAGGCCCAGCCGACTGTGTAGAGCCATGTAAGAGGGCTATGACCGTTTCAAAACGTACACAATACCTCAACAGGAAAAAAAGGAAAAGAAAATTAAGTACACATAGCAATGCATTCGCCCATGTAATCTAAAGAAATGCCCCTGGCGTGGACCACTCCGTCCAATATATCATATAGGGGGTTTAAGAAAAACATACCTGACTACAAATTGAAACATAACTAAGGACACTAAAACATGTACAAAAACGGGCATAAATTACCTAAGGCTGTTTCGGCATATCCCATTTCCCTAGAGCCAAAAATGCACTTAATACATGAACCCAGTTATCGATCATAAGAGAAAGTATGTAAGACTTTGTCGAACAAATACAAAGTGAATGGACCAGCAAGGCAGAAAATGATAGGAAAAATGACAGAAAGCAAAGGAACAAGGCAGAAACAGAGAGATTGACAGAAAAGAGGAAATTTCCAGCACAGAATTTCCAGCACAGAATTTCCAGAAGGTGGGGATACTATTTACATTGAAAGAGCCCCCGGTATCCCCACGGGGGACAATAGTTGAGTATTAGGTTCATGAAAGACTGGCTGTCTTGACGGCGAGCAGAAAAAAACTTCAAGATGTAAAATCCTATTCACATACTTAAGTTCACTTGGGAGGTGAAGACCATGAACAAAAGAAAAAAAGAAAACAGAAAAGAAAAAAAAAACGGAAAAACAGGGATGCACCACACGAAATTGCCCATCTTAACATAAACTACTAAAAAAAGTGAAAGGTCACTGTCAGTTTATTTCAACATGATATAGACAATTTGTCATTGCAAAGAAGCAGAATAAAGTAATACTATATAACATAATGGTGACCCTTAACTTTTTATGAGTAGTATATTGTTATAGATTGAGTCTGCAGGAATGCAGATTCTGAAAAGAATGAGAAGAGTTCCGTGGACAGTGAAGAAAACAAACGAGGCAGTCTTGAAAGAGGCAAACACAAAAATAACATTAATCTTCGAAGAAGACTAGGAGAAAAACAAACAACATTTATTGGACATTTTATGAGACGAGAAATGTGAACACCAAGTGGTAACAGGAAACTTAGAGAGGGGAAAAGAGCACCAGGTACACCCAGGGACAAAATATTAGACAGTTTTGCAGAATGGATGAGAAGAGAAAGGGTAGGGGATACACTTGCAGCGACAAAAGATAGATTCGTATGAAGGGCCGTGATCGCCAATGCCATGTGGCAAGGCACATAATGATAACATTGTTCTGATGGTGTCGGTATAGGAGTAGATAAGCCCTCCTTTCCCCCATTTCCCTGGGATGATTAGTCCCGCCGGTCATGTCACCTGAGGTGGATGTTGATGTTAAACTGAAAATCAAATCAATCAACTGACCAGTCAATCCATCTGGTCAAATTGAAAATCCAGTCGGAAGCTTTTGATTCGACTTGTGCGTGTGAAAGGTGGAGATTTTTTCTCCCTGTTTCAGTTTGTTTCAGTTTCTCAAAATGACGTCTCCGCGCTCGGAATGAATTCCATAGGCACATACGTACACTGGTGCCATGTGACGGAAACGATCCAGAATGGATCCAAAATGATCCTGGCACAAGCCTCAAGCCTGCACATAGACCCAGGAGCTGGCCAGGTCCTGAGGTCCTACCGATATAGTTCCATAACCCTGCAGTCGTAGGGGAGTGAGGTGGCAGAAGACCTCAACTTTTCCCGGGGCCAGAACCACGAAGGCGGCGCCTATCCCTAACTCCCTCGATTCAAATTCATATTCATATCACTTTTTTTTAAACCAAGACTTTAGAAAGGCAAGGATAATTGGTCTTCAAGGGGTGGGACCTGGGAAATCAACCTATCTCTCCAATGTTTTATACCAAGGCAGCTGGACAATGCCCTGCTCTTCATGATTTTCAACTGCCGTGGGATCATTACTGTGCACAGCCAGAGGGCACACGGGTCCGACTCGTTTTTCGTCCCCTTCCGAAACACTAGACGTTCAGTTCCATTTTCCGGTCAAACTGAGGAGAAAAGTCGAGGCTAAACTCCAATCTTTCAGGTAAACGTACGAGCAGTCTCACTAGTGCCTCGCTTCACTTTGTGTAGACACGCACATTGAACATTCTATGGGCTTACTCGAACGCAAAAATAAAGGGTTGGAGCTTAATAGCAAGAAGACGGAAGTCATGGTAATCAGTAAAAAAGACATGAAATCCCCTCATGCAAAATAACAGCAAACGGCACAACTTTGAGACAGGTTGATAAGTTAGAATATCTGGGAACAGTCATCTCACCGTCTGGGCAGATGCACAGCAAAGTCGGCCAAGCCAAAACAGCATTAAGAAGATGAAAAGCGTTCTTACCAACAAATGCCTATCAATTAACATTAGGAAGAGAGTTCTTGAATGTTACATAGAACCGATAATGTTATACGGTTCAGAGGCGCGGACAAACAACAAGCAAAGCCAGAACAAGATTGAGGCAGCCAAGATGTGGTTTCTAAGAAGATTGTTGAGAGTTCCATGGATAGCAAAGAAAACAAACGAGACAGTCTTGATGGAGGCAGACACAAGTAGATCATTCATAAGGAAGATTAAGAAAAAAAGACAGGCAACATTTACAGGACATTTTATGAGGAAAGGGGAATTAGAACACCTGGTCACAATAGGAAAGCTGGAGGGAAAGAGAACACCAGGTAGACTCAGGGAGAAAACATTGGACGGACTTTCAGGGTGGCTGAGGACATCGAGGGTGGAGGATGTGCTTGCGGCAACAAGGGATAAATACATATGGAGGGCCATAATCGCCAACGCCATGCGGCAGAGCACTTGATATGATGACTCGTATGCACGTTAAAGATCCTGTAAGCCACGTCAGTGTCAGATAGCTCGTAAAAAGAAAAAGAGAAGAAAACACGTGCAGAATATACTTCCTATACATGGTTGGTTGCTGGTTGGTTATTTCGTTTGGTGGTTTAGTTGATTGATTGATTGATTGATTGAGTTGATTGATTGAGTGAGTGATGAGTGAGTGAGTGGTTAGATGTTGGTTGGTTGATTGATTGAGTGAGTGAGTGAGTGAGTGTGTGAGTGAGTGGTTAGTTGGTTGGTTGATTGATTGATTGATTGAATGATTGATTGATTGATGATGATTTGATTGATGAGTGATTGATGACTGATGATTGATTGATTGAATTGATAGGCTAGTAGGTGGGTTGGTTGGTTGGTTGGTTAGATGGATGGCATCGTCACAATGATGTTTTTCTGCGTAATTGCCTTTCTGTCTGGTTTTTTTTTTCCTGTGTTTCAGCCTTCCTTTCTTCTTCATTTTCTTTCTTTCTCTTTTCCTTTCTTCTGTCCTTTGTTATGTTTTCGTTCTTCCTTCATTCTTGTTTTTCTTTCTTTCTTTTTCAATTTTTTTTCTTCTTTCTTCCTTATTTCCTGTCTTCCCTTCTTTGACGTTTCCTTCCTGTCTTCCTATCTTTATTTTTTTCATGCCTTTCTTCTTTTCTTTTCTTTCTTCCGTCTTTTTCTCTCCTCTCTTTCCTCTCTCTCCCTCTCTCTCTCTTTCTATTTCTCTCTCTCTCTCCCTTTCTTCCTCTCTCATCTCTCTCTCTCTCTCTCTCGCTTTTTCTCCCTCTCTCCCTCCCTCTCTCCATCTCTCCCTGTCTCTCCATCCCTCTCCCTCTCACCCTCTCTCCCTCTCTCCCTCATTCTCTTCCTCCCTCCTTCTCTTCCACTCTTTTTCTCTCTCTGCCTCTGTCTCTCTGTCTCTCTGTCTCACTGTCTCTCTGTCTGTCTGTCTGTCTGTCCTCTTCCTTTCTCTTCTCTCTCTCTCTCTCTCTCTCTCTTTCACAACGTGTTAATGTTTTGGTTTATATGAAATTCGCGGCGTTCTCCTTGGAAACTGCATGTTGCCATACATAGCATAGCGTCATCCGTTCTGTTGTCTTTTGTACTTTCCAGTATGCATGTGTTTTTGTTTATCTATGACAGAAGATTTTGTTTAAAAAAACAACAACTAATTTTGCCAGGAGTAGGTCTTCTGAATTCAAGAAGATGACAAGCATTCTTACCAACAAATGCCTGTCAATTAACATCAGGAAGAGAGTTCTGGAATGTTATATAGAACCAATACTGTTGTATGGATGCGAGGCGTGGACAGTCAACAAACAAAGCCGGAACAAGATTGAGGCAGCCGAGATGTGGTTTCTAAGAAGAATGTTGACAGTTCCATGGACAGCAAAGAAAACAAACGAGACAGTCTTGATGGAGGCAGTCACAAGTAGATCACTCATAAGGAAGATTAGGAAAAGACAGGCAACATTTATAGGCCATTTTATGAGGAAGGGGGATTTGGAGCACCTGGTCACAACGGGAACACTGGAGGGAAAGAGAGCACCGGGTAGACCCAGGGAGAAAATGCTGGACGGACTTGCAGAGTGGATGGGGACGAGGAGGGTGGGGGAGATGCTAGGGGCAACGAGAGATAGAGGTAGATGGAAGTCCATGATCGCCAACGCCATGCGGCAGGGCACCTGATGATGATGATGAGGTCTTCTGTTGCCGTGGGATCTCTAACGGGAGCTTGCTGCTCACGGGACTGGATTTATAGTATCTTATCTGAAACACTTGTACCAAGCCCCCTGGGGAAGGACAAATCCCTGTTTGACCAGCAATGGAACTCAGGTCGTTGGTGGCTGGCTGGTCCACTGGGCCACACACTCCTCTTTTCCAATTGAGTTTCCTCGTTTTGTTTGTGTTGTTGGTTGGTTGGTTGGTTGTTGGTTGGTTGGTTGGTTGGTTGGTTGGTTGGTTGGTTGGTTGGTCGATGATTGGCAGTTGGTTGGTTGTTTTGCAGACGGGGTAGTGGCGAGGGAATGCCACATAAAGAGAGGAGAGAGAGAGAGTATGGAGGGGGCGTGTGTGTGGGGGGGCATATAGTGTTGTGTGGTGGTGTGTGGTGTGTGTGTGTGTGTGTGTGTGTGTGTGTGCCCGCGTGCACGCACGCGCGCGTATATGTGTATGTGTGTCCCTCTGTGTGTGTTGTTGTTGTTATCATTGCTGTTGTTTGTTGTTGTTGCTGCTGCTGCTGCCGTTATTGTTGATGTTTTCTCCATCTATTGTCTTTGAAATTTAGTAGAGACATAGCTTGGAGACAGGTGGACAGCAGAAAATCCTTAGAGGAGCCCTCTGCCTCCACCCATCTCCCCACTCCTTAAGCAAGTGTTTCTTTCATCAATTACCTTCCAAATTCATATTCATGATTGTGCACCATTCGGCACAAATACGATTAAACTCTATTCCCCGGGTTTCATCAAACTGACAGTGATCTTGCTTCTATCATCTTCTGCATATTTATATGAATACATAGCAGGTCTTTCAGGAATCCTGCAAAAAAAAAAAAAGAGAAAACAATATTGATTAATAAACGACCCAGGCAATATGCAAATGACGATGGCAATTACCGCAATAACCGCAGTGCTTGTCACACTGGAGAATTCAAAACAGAGTGTAGATGATGAAAATATGCATGTATTTGCATAATGAATGAAATATGCATACATTTGCATAATAAGTTAAGATTACTGTCAAAAAGATATATGGATTTAGAGGAAATAATATTCTCCTTCTTCATTGTTTCTTTTTAAGGCTTCCTTTGCTCGTTACTTTCCCTATGATTCCGTGCCTGTAATTTACTTTTTGTAAAAATATTGATACAGCTACTAACAACAGTATTGTTATATTATTTTTTGTTTGTTTTTGTTTTTGTTGTTTATGTCTACCTTTGTCTCTCTTGCTTTTGTAAAGTGCATAAGATTTTAGCGTATGTGCAGAAGTCAATAAAATTATGACAACTCCTTCCATAACTTGTTTCACATTTTATGCGCTGTGGTTCATTTTTTGTTATCATATTTTTGTGTGTTGAGTAGCTAGGACTAGCTGTAAGACAGGTCAAGTGGGACCTACTGCTACTATCTTTGAGTAATAAAGCGTTCTGAAGTCTGAAGTTTCTTCTTCTTCTTCTTCTTCTTCTTCTTCTTCTTCTTCTTCTTCTTCTTCTTCTTCTTCTCTTCTTCTTCTCTTCTTCTTCTTCTCCTTTCCTTCTCCTTCTTCTACTTCTTCTTCTTTGCAATTCTTCTTCTTTGCAATTCTTCTTCTTTGCAATTCTTCTTCTTTGCAATTCTTCTTCTTTGCAATTCTTCTTCTTTGCAACTCTTCTTCTTCTTCTTCTTCTTCTTCTTCTTCTTCTTCCAATTCTTCTTCTTCTTCTTCTTCTTCTTCTTCTTCTTCTTCTTCGCAATTCTTCTTCTTCGCAATTCTTCTTCTTCGCAATTCTTCTTCTTCGCCATTCTTCTTCTTCTTCTTCCAATTCTTCTTCTTCTTCTTCTTCTTCTTCTTCTTTTCTTCTTCTTCTTCGAAATTCTTCGCAATTCTTCTTCTTCTTCTTCGCAATTCTTCTTCGCAATTCTTCTTCGCAATTCTTCTTCGCAATTCTTCTTCTTCCAATTCTTCTTCCAATTCTTCTTCTTCACATTCTTCTTCGCATTCTTCTTTGCATTCTTCTTCGCATTCTTCTTCGCATTCTTCTTCGCCTTCTTCTTCGCAATTCTTCTTCTTCTTCGCAATTCTTCTTCGCCTTCTTCTTCGCAATTCTTCTTCTTCTTCGCACTTCTTCTTCACCTTTTCTTCTGCAATTCTTCTTCTTCTTCGCAATTCTTCTTCTTCTTCGCAATTCTTCTTCGTCTTCTTCTTCGCAATTCTTCTTCTTCTTCGCACTTCTTCTTCACCTTTTCTTCGCAATTCTTCTTCTTCTTCGCAATTCTTCTTCTTCTTCACAATTCTTCTTCGCAATTCTTCTTCTTCTTCGCAATTCTTCTTCTTCTTCGCAATTCTTCTTCGCAATTCTTCTTCTTCTTCGCAATTCTTCTTCTTCTTCGCAATTCTTCTTCGCCTTCTTCTTCGCAATTCTTCTTCTTCTTCGCAATTCTTCTTCTTCGCAATTCTTCTTCTCTTCGCAATTCTTCTTCTTCTTCGCAATTCTTCTTCTTCTTCGCAATTCTTCTTCTTCGCAATTCTTCTTCGCAATTCTTCTTCTTCGCAATTCTTCTTCGCAATTCTTCTTCTTCGCAATTCTTCTTCTTCGCAATTCTTCTTCACAATTCTTCTTCTTTCGCATTCTTCTTCACAATTCTTCTTCCAATTCTATTCTTCTTCCAATTCTTCCAATTCTATTCTTCTTCCAATTCTTCCAATTCTATTCTTCTTCTAATTCTTCCAATTCTATTCTTCTTCCAATTCTTCTTCTTCGCAATTCTTCTTCTTCGCAATTCTTCTCTTTTCGCAATTCTTCTTCTTCGCCTTCTTCTTCGCAATTCTTCTTCTCTTCGCAATTCTTCTTCTTCTTCGCAATTCTTCCTCGCCTTCTTCTTCGCAATTCTTCTTCTTCTTTCTTCGCAATTCTTCTTCTTTTCGCAATTCTTCTTCTTCTTCGCAATTCTTCTTTCTCTTCGCAATTCTTTCTTCTTCTTCGCAATTCTTCTTCTCTTCGCAATTCTTCTTCTTCTTCGCAATTCTCTTCTTCTTCGCAATTCTTCTTCTTTGCAATTCTTCTTCGCAATTCTTCTTCTTCACAATTCTTCTTCGCAATTCTTCTTCTTCGCAATTCTTCTTCGCAATTCTTCTTCTTCGCATTCTTCTTCGCAATTCTTCTTCCAATTCTATTCTTCTTCCAATTCTTCCAATTCTATTCTTCTTCCAATTCTTCCAATTCTATTCTTCTTCCAATTCTTCCAATTCTTCAATTCTTCTTTCCAATTCTTCTTCTTCCCAATTCTTCTTCTTCGCAATTCTTCTTCTTCGCAATTCTTCTTCTTCGCAATTCTTCCAATTCTTCTTCTTCGCAATTCTTCTTCTTCTTCTTCGCAATTCTTCTTCATCTTCGCAATTCTTCTTCTCTTCGCAATTCTTCTTCTTCTTCGCAATTCTTCTTCTTCTTCGCAATTCTTCTTCCTCGCAATTCTTCTTCTTCTTCGCAATTCTTCTTCTTCGCAATTCTTCTTCGCAATTCTTCTTCTTCGCAATTCTTCTTCGCAATTCTTCTTCTTCGCATTCTTCTTCGCAATTCTTCTTCCAATTCTATTCTTCTTCCAATTCTTCCAATTCTATTCTTCTTCCAATTCTTCCAATTCTATTCTTCTTCCAATTCTTCCAATTCTATTCTTCTTCCAATTCTTCTTCTTCCCAATTCTTCTTCTTCGCAATTCTTCTTCTTCTTCTTCTTCTTCGCAATTCTTCTTCTTCTTCTTCTTCGCAATTCTTCTTCTTCTTCTTCTTCTTCACAATTCTTCTTCTTCGCAATTCTTCTTCTTCTTCCTCTTCCTCCTCCTCCACCTCCTCCTCCTCCTCTTCTTCTTCCATTTTCTTTTTCTTTTTCTTCTTCTTCTGCTTGCTTTTGTTGTTATTGTTGTTGTTCTTGTTCTTCTTGTTCTTCTTCTTGTTCTTTCTTCTTCTTCTTCTTGTTCTTTCTTCTTCTTCTTCTTGTTCTTTCTTCTTCTCTTCTTGTTCTTTCTTCTTCTTCTTCTTGTTCTTTCTTCTTCTTCTTCTTCTTCTTTTCCTCTTCTTCTTCTTGTTCTTTCTTCTTCTTCTTCTCTTCTTTCTTCTTCTTCTTCTTCTTCTTCTTTCTTCTTCTTCTTCTTCTTCTTCTTCTTCTTCTTCTTCTTTCTTCTTCTTCCTTCTTCTTCCTTCTTCTTCCTTCTTCTTCTTCTTCTTTTTCTTTTCTTCTTCTTCTTTTTTTTCATTTTCTTCTTCTTCTTCCAATTCTTCTTCTTCTTCTTCAATTCTGCTTGTTGTTGTTTGTTTTTCTTCCCCTTACTTCTCGTTGAAGGACAGGAGTGTTTTATCAAGTGAGCATGCCTAAAGAGTCTTGGCCAACTGGACAAAACTGACCTGACCAGTTATGGTCTACCTGGGCCTGTTTGTGTGTGTTTCTGCGTGCTTTTTGCACGTGTTTGTGAACAGTAGTCCTGTCAACTTATTGTGTTGGCGGGATAAGAAAAGAGGAGTCAGTTGATGCATTCTGCTACAGTCAGCTTGCAGTTAGGGTTGTTAGGGCCAGTCTCTCTGGTCAGCGTCTCACTTGTAGTTGGACTTAATGTACTAGAAGTGGAGGAGTTTCTGTGTGTCTGTGTAAAATGTGAAACCAGGAGTCAGTTGATGTCTGGCCCCTTCTGCTACAGTCGGTTGGCAGTTAGGGTTGTTAGGGCCAGTCTCTGGTCAGTGTTCACTTGTAGTTGGACTTGGTGTCCTATACATCTGTGTAAAAATGTGTAACCAGGAGTCAGTTCATGTCTGGCCCCTTCTGTTACAGTCGGTTTGCAGTTAGGATTGTTAGGGCCAGTCTCTGGTCAGTGTTCACCCGTAGTTGGACGTTGTGACCAAGAAGTGGAAGAATTTCTGTGCGTCTGTGCTTAAAGGCAGGAGTTTAAGTAAAGAGAAGAGAGTTGATGTCTGATGCCTATCTGCTACAGTCGGTTTGCAGTTAGGGTGGTTAGGGCCAGTTTCTGTCAGTGTTCACTTGTAGTTGGACTTTGTGTACTAGAAGTGGAAGAGTTTCTGTGTGTCTTTCGTTTAATGTGTAGTTTTCCTTATACCTCTTGGTTGGTAGGGGTAGGTTGCCTCTCTATTTCGTCTGTGTGGTGGATCAAAATCAGTAGTGTCCTTCATCATAGTTGTCGTTTATGTCCATGTTTGGCCCAAGGCTCTACGTGAAAGGCGAACATGTCCGAGCTGTTGTAACGGTGACGAGCGTGCAGAGCAAGTACAGCTGGTGGGCGTTTCCGGCAGCAGTTTCCTGCCTTCCTGTTTGCTCTCTGCTCCTGAGAAGGTCCCAAAGGATTGTGGGTGGTGAGTCAGACCATAGGCACGCTGCAGCCCTTGGGTCTCTTCAGTCTCCAGTGTCTGCCGCCCCATCGCTATCACCGGTCTTCTGTGAGCACAGTTGGTGGGCGCTTCCAACAGCAACTTCCTGCAGGATTCGGCAATTAAGTGCTGGCTTGTTGCCACTCCGACGGCCGCCAGGGTGTGGGGTGGCGAGCCAGTACTCACCACGCTACGAGCCTCCTGCCCAGCTGCTGATGATCTCGGTTCATTCCTCATCATCGTCCTGCTCGGGTTTTACCGTTCTACTGATTCGTAAGTCTTCTGTCTACATTCATCAATCGTTCAGTCAACATCTGTTCGCCATTCGTTCGTCTATGTGACCCAAGTGAAATTCGAAATCATAGTGTCGGAACGTTTGTGTGAGACAGCGAGCGTCACCTATCGTGGGTCTGTGTTATAAAGGTCCCAAAGGAGTGTGGGTGGCGAGTCAGACCATAGGCACGCTGCAGCCCTTGGGTCTCTTCAGTCTCCAGTGTCTGCCGCCCCATCGCTATCACCGGTCTTCTGTGAGCACAGTTGGTGGGTGTTTTCCTCCTCATGGGGGTTGATACATATGTGAAGCAGGGGACTGGAGTAATTAAAGACATTTACGTTGTTAAACTCATTTATTCATTGCTTGCACTGATCTTGTTTGGAATTTTTTTTTGTGTTTTGTTGTTGTTCCAAAGGATTCTTGGGGATGTTTTCCTTGAGGATTTGGAGTGTATGCCATGTCGTGTTCCTTGGTGCCACCTCAAGTGGTGCTATTATTTGTGTTTATGATATGTAAGTATGGTGCGTCATGTTGTATTGTTTGTGACTGAATAAAATTTATGTGAATGTATTTGTTCAAAGTTTTTCCTTATTTTAGTTAGTGAAAGGGGGCGTTAAAGCTGATAGGTCTGTTTCTCTGTCTCTCCATTCTAGCTCAAGCCTTAGCGAGCTTGACAATTGGTGGCAGTGGTGGGATGGTTAGGGAATAGGCAGAATAGGTTAGCGGGGCTTAGACGGTTAGGAGAGAATCTTGTGAGTGGTTGGAGGATGTGTGCCTAATCTTGGGTGGCAGTGACAAATAGATCCAGTGGAGCAATCAGGCGTGTAAGACCTGCTCCTTGCCGCTGTTCTGTATGAGTGTTGTTTTGTTTTGTTTTGTCTGGGTTGACGCAGCCTGTGTGTGCGTGCGAGTGTGTGTGTGTGTGTGTGTGTGTGTGTGTATGTGTGTGTTTGTGTGTGTATGTGTGCGTGTGTGTGAGAGTGTGTGTGAGTGTGTGTGTGATTTACATTTTCAATGTTCTGTACTCGACGTCTTTTATCACTGAACCCTTGTTCATAGTTACATTTGATATATTCTTCACGTTGTCTATTTTGGCTAACTCCTTTGTACAAAACCTGTACTATTATTTTTTTCAAAATAAAATGTGCAAATTAATAAATTTACAACCATTTGTTTTCCTTCAGCAACTTATAGTGCTTTGACATTGTACACGCACTTGTAGTTTTTCGATTCTTTCGTATATGTATCAGTCATCTGTAAATAGAGACATGGAAGTTTTACGGTGCTGAATTAGGTGCCAGAGCTTGAATACAGGCTTTAGGCAAACGTAATTTCAGACACTAAAACTGCTTTGATTATACACAAAATTGTGCTGTTCGTATTAAAGGGAAGCTGCAAATATGTGCACTCGGTCATAACGTTATGGGTTGGGCCTTACTGAGTGTATATAATCGAAAAACAAACTTACGTTTTCTGGAATGAAAGCCACAGCTTAAATGGTTTAAGAGAGAGAGAGACAGACAGACAGACAGACAGACAGACAGAGACAGAGAGACAGAGAGAGTCAAAGGATCAAGATTTAAGCTGGTGGATAGAGTGAAGGAGTCAAAGGGTTAAGCTTTTGCTTTGCTAACACGGGTGGCAATGGATGATGCTGGTATTTAGGATGCAGGAGCCAAAGGGTTAATGCTCAATCATTCTCTCCCCTCCCCATTTCAAGACCTTGCCAGTGAATGGGATTTTGTGCGGGATCAAGGAGTTTGCCAGACAATAACTGGCAGATCAGGTAACAATAATAATAATAATTACAATAATATATAGCGCAAAATCTTGATAAAGATCAAATCTAAACGCTGAACAAACACATACACGCACATGCACACACACACATGCACATGACTACAAATGGGGAAAGGGAAGAAAAGCAATGGAAAATTATATATAAGTGTACTCAAAGTAGAAAAAAACAGAAATCAATAGAAAACATTCATATACAAATACATATTACAAAGTGATTCCACACCGAGTGGAGACAGGCTGCAGTGGGGGTTGAGTGAGGTCAGGATTTTATGCAGAGGAGAAAAGGTGATAATGACTACCTGGCTGAACCAATCTCTCAGTGAAAAAAAAAGCTACTTACTGCGTAGCTTTCATCGGCGATCCGGCCGACTTCTTCAGCGCAACTGCTGGGTTGAGAACTGGATTCAGTGCGCACCGCCGTGAGCGAACTCACGACAGTGCGACTGAATAAGTGAAGAGTACACCGATGGCAGGTTGTGTCGGCCCCGGTCACGGTTGAGGGTGGGGTTCCTTGCGGCGATGTAAACTGCCTCCTTTACTCCCCTCTGGAACCATCTTTCTTCTTTGTCGAGAACTTGTCGAGAAAAGGTGAGTTTTGAGAGCGGACCTGAAGGAGACAAAAGTAGGTTGCTGACGGATTGAGAGAGGAAGTTTGTTCCAGGAGAGTGGACCAGAAACAGAGAAGGCACGTGGACCATAGGTATTGAGCTTAGTGCATGGAAAGGGAAAAGTGAGAGGATCCGAGGCAGAGTGGAGGTACGTGAGGGAACGTAGGTCTCAAGTAGGCTTGACAGGTAATCAGGGACTGCGTTATTGAGGCTTTTGTAGCAGATGGTGTCTAGTTTGTACTGTATGCACTTTGATACAGGGAGCCAGTGAAGTTGTGCCAGGAGAGGGGAGATGTGGGTAGAGGGCATATGGAGTTTTCCAAGTACGATGAATTAATTCTGAACAAATTTTGAACTCCAAACATTAGCCGTGGATGTCTTCAATTAGTGTAAGTTTGTTTGTTATAAACGTTTTATAATTAATTTCTGTGTTTCACAATACACAGACGTCAACATACAATATGGTAAGGAAAAATATCAATTCACATATATAGGAAAAAGTATAGTTGACATACAAACAACATATAAAATACAGAATATACATAATGATATTTCATACATTGGAGATTTAAAAGTGAACATCAAGACCCAAGCACATGTTAACATTTGTTGTGAATTTTGTTTTCAAATTACATTGCTTTGTTGTACAATAACCAAACATCAACGAACAATGTGGTAACAGAAATAATATCATTTCTAATTTAAGTGTGTAGGTTTTCTGAGAGTTTGTCAATAACTGGAACTTCTAGTCCTTTCAATTTGATATTATACTAATGAAACCACTGGTTCCACAGAGATGGGATTATCTGTAAAGCATCCAGTAGCCTAGGCAACAAGGGTCAGAGCCATACAAATTGTCTTCGTTATTAAGTATGACAGTATGGCCTGGTTTTAGAAAATTGTCAAAAAGTTCTAAACAGACCTACCAGGAAAGCAAAATGTCCCGTGCACCAATGCTGTATTAGGGACTGGAACGTGGAGTACATGTAAAAGATATACACAGTATCGAAGCTATTAGTTTGACATCAAAATGGTGCATTTCAGGAATCGGTTAAAACCAGCATGGATACAGTTCCTAATATGTCTCATGTGCCACTACCTGCAGTCTTCACAGCCACTACAGTTTTCATACGAAACATTGCTTTGAGGGTGGTCCGAAATTTAGAGCCAAATATATAATATATGGGGAAGTTGAAGGAGGAGTTTATACAGCCAAATTGTGTGGCAGTGATCATCAGGATGTTGTACATGTTGTTGTAGCGTCCTCCAAAACTGAGACCTTTGACCAAGAGCATGGCGATGCGCATACCAATGCGTGGGATAAAGCAGCCGATGTAGAGGACAGACGTTCCCACCAGCATCCTCGTCACGGCTATGTCACGGCTTGATATTAAGGCAGCAGATGAAGATGACTGTTTTCTCCATTTAGCCAATGACTTGAGTTTGATGACAATGATGATTGTAGCGATCGTGACTGTGATAACGCAAAACTGTGGAACGATTAAACCATATACCACACCGTCTAACGTGTTAATCAGGTCTTTGTTGTCTAGGAAAAACTTACTGGGATATATTATATTCTCCTGAGTCAAGTTGGCCATAGGATCGAATGTGCACACCATGCTCCACTTGGTGTTTATCACAAAGAGGATTGTAAAAAGGACAGCAGAGGGCAACAAGATGATGACCCACATGGTCCTTGTCTTCAGCACTGTCTGAGAAAGCAGTGGATTCACCACACAGAAACACCGCTCACATGCAATGATGGTGGTTATCCAGACTGAAACCCAGCTAAATCCAAACAAACCAGAAAGATGGTTGTTCAACATGAATTTTGATACCGCTCCTTGGTTTGATTTTTGGGTCAACAGAAGGTAGGTCTGGTCCGCAAAATGAAAGTAGGCCTGCCCCATGTGAAGCAAATCCGCTAATGACAGGAAAAACAAACACAGGTTGATACGTTCTTTGATGCCATGTTTGAAGAAAATCACAGCACTGATGATGTTACATGGAACGCTGATGAAAAGAAGTATAGGCAGGATAGCACCAGCCATGACTCTCCACCACATGTCTGTCACCAGTTTGCTGACTAAGTTGTCAGGGTTATTCAAAGGATCGAATTCTGCTGACAAATTTAGAACGATGCATCCTTTTGGAGTTTCACGTAGATGGTCATGAGAGTAATTGAGTTTCATAGTTAAAGTAGCATTAAGCATGCTGGCAGTTGAAAATGCTTCCGTGGCACTCAAGTGACCTTACAATGAAAGCCCCTGCACAATGTAGCACTAAACACAAAAACAAAAACGAGTTTTGACTTCTGGAGTAAAACCCGCTTCAAGCATTAACCACCAGTCTAGCCATGATTTTAAATTGTGAGTGTTGCGAGTGTTGCAAACACCAGTTGTATTTTCTGTTAATGTTTTGTTATTGTTGTGGTTGTTGTTGTTTGGTGTTTTCCCTTTTTCCTAACCCTGTTGTGGATGAAGTCAATAATATGTAGCTAATAGCACTGATATAAACAACAACACGTAACCAATACCTCTGACTGTTGTATTGTAAGTAAGCTATATATACACAAACAATATAGCTGATAAAAGTCACATATCTATAAATAAAATTAGGCGGTTGATGAGTATCAGACATTATACCTAGAATGAAATACCAGTAAAAGTTGAACAGAAATCTAAAGCACCAGTATCTTTACTATTATCACTGCTATGTTGCTGCTACATATGCTACTGTTTTGCTGCACTACATTACACTACACTAAGTGTTCTTTTTTTAAATAATTCCATGACCAGACAGGTCTTTGGGTGAAATCATGGGACGTAGCAGCAAACAGGTCCCTCTATCTCTGTGAGGTTTTGCAACAAGCAGTTCAGGCATGTTGAGATTGGTTCAGTGTTTGATAGCCATTACAGATTGGAGGGGTGGTTTCAAAGACAAAATGTTGTAACAGAGAGTTAAGAGATTCTTTTCTACCCGTGCATTGATTGGGAGCCACTAAAGCTTGTAAACAAGGAGCTGAACACGATCATCTTTTTGTGCCTTCTAACCTAGTCTTGTAGCATAATTTGACTGTTTATGGTCTGCCATGGGATGATATTCGTGTAGATAGCAGCATGGGGTGATATTCATGTAGATAGCAACATGGGATAATATTCGTGTAGATAGCAGCATGGGGTGATATTCATGTAGATAGCAGCATGGGATGATATTCGTGTAGATAGCAGCATGGGGTGATATTCATGTAGATAGCAGCATGGGATGATATTCGTGTAGATAGCAGCATGGGGTGAATTCATGTAGATAGCAGCATGGGATGATATTCGTGTAGATAGCAGCATGGGGTGATATTCATGTAGATAGCAGCATGGGGTGATATTCATGTAGATAGCAGCATGGGGTGATATTGGTGTGGATAGCAGCATGGGATGATATTCATGTAGATAGCAGCACGGGATGATATTCGTGTAAATGTGAACTGATCATGTAAATGTGTAAATGTGAACTGATTGCTATTCACTGTAACATGTATATAAGTGACGGTTCAGACAATGAGACAATGGAGAGCACCGGAAGCCAGCATCAAAACAACAAACCAGGCAAGCAACAGTAAACGACCATTCCACCAAAACAGACACAGGAACAAACCAGGCTAGCAACAGGAAACGACCATTCCACCAAAACAGACACAGGAACAAACCAGGCAAGCAACAGGAAACGACCATTCCACCAAAACAGACACAGGAACAAACCAGGCAAGCAACAGGAAACGACCATTCCACCAAAACAGACACAGGAACAAACCAGGCAAGCAACAGGAAACGACCATTCCACCAAAACAGACACAGGAACAAACCAGGCAAGCAACAGGAAACGACCATTCCACCAAAACAGACACAGGAACAAACCAGGCAAGCAACAGGAAACGACCATTCCACCAAAACAGACACAGGAACAAACCAGGCAAGCAACAGGAAACGACCATTCCACCAAAACAGACACAGGAACAAACCAGGCAAGCAACAGGAAACGACCATTCCACCAAAACAGACACAGGAACAAACCTCAGTGAAGCAGCCATCACAGACAGCTAACATGCAGAAAAAAGGAAAGAGAAAGAAAACAATTCACGAGTTGAACGGATTGATGTCAGGACTTCAGCGAAGTCATCTGTTCAGGATGCATCAGCGAAGTCATCTGGTCAGGATGTATCAGCAAAGTCATCTGTTCATGATGCATCAGCGAAGTCATCTGTTTAGGATGTATCAGCGAAGTCATCTGTTCAGGATGTATCAGCGAAGTCAGCTGTACAGGATGCATCAGAAAAGTCAGCTGTACAGGATGTATCAGCAAAGTCATCTGGTCAGGATGTATCAGCGAAGTCATCTGTTCATGATGCGTCAATGAAGTCATCGTTCAGAATGCATTAGCGACGTCATTGGTTCAAGATGCATCAGTGAAGTCATCTGTTCAGGATACATCAGATCAGCCATCTGTTCAGGATACATCAGATCAACTATCTGTTCAGGATACATCAGATCAGCCGTCTGTTCAGAATACATCAGATCAGCTGTCTGTTCAGGATACATCAGATCAGCCGTCTGTTCAGGATACATCAGATCAGCTGTCTGTTCAGGATACATCAGATCAGCTATCTGTTCAGGATGCATCAGGAAAGTCAGCTGTTCGGTATGCATCAGAGCAGTCATCTGTACAGGACGCATCAGAGAAGTCATTTGTTCAGGATATATCAGAGAAGTCATCTGTACAGGACGCATCAGAGAAGTCATCTGTTCAGGATACATCAGATCAGCCATCTGTTCGGGATATATCAGTGAAGTCACCTTACAGGATGCATCAGTGAAGTCATCTGTACAGGATGCATCAGTGAAGTCATCTGTACAGGACGCATCATTTATCTGTATAGGATGCATCAGTGAAGTCATCTGTACAGGACGCATCATTTATCTGTACAGGATACATCAGTGAAGTCACCTGTACAGGACGCATCAGAGAAGTCATTTGTTCAGGATATATCAGAGAAGTCATCTGTACAGGACGCATCAGAGAAGTCATCTGTACAGGATACATCAGTGAAGTCACCTGTACAGGACGCATCAGAGAAGTCATTTGTTCAGGATATATCAGAGAAGTCATCTGTACAGGACGCATCAGAGAAGTCATCTGTTCAGGATACATCAGATCAGTCATCTGTTCGGGATATGTCAGTGAAGTCATCTGTACAGGATGCATCAGTGAAGTCATCTGTACAGGAATCATCATTTATCTGTACAGGATGTATCAATGAAGTCATCTGTACAGGACGCATCAGTGAAGTCATTTGTATACGATGCATCAGTGAAGTCATCTGTACAGGATGCATCATTTATCTGTACAGGATGCATCATTTATCTGTACAGGACGCATCAATGAAGTCATCTGTACAGGACGCATCAGTGAAGTCATTTGTATACGATGCATCAGTGAAGTCATCTGTACAGGATGCATCATTTATCTGTACAGGATGCATCATTTATCTGTACAGGACGCATCAATGAAGTCATCTGTACAGGACGCATCAGTGAAGTCATTTGTATACGATGCATCAGTGAAGTCATCTGTACAGGATGCATCATTTATCTGTACAGGATGCATCATTTATCTGTACAGGACGCATCAATGAAGTCATCTGTACAGGATGCATCAGTGAAGTCATTTGTATACGATGCATCAGTGAAGTCATCTGTACAGGACGCATCAGTGAAGTCATCTGTACAGGACGCATCAGAGAAGTCATCTGTACAAGACGCATCAGAGAAGTCATCTGTTCAGGACGCATCAGCGAAGTCATCTGTTCAGGATTCATCAGCGAAGTCAACTGTTCAGGATTCATCAGCGAAGTCATCTGTTCAGGATTCATCAGATCAGCCACCAACCACCAGACAATCAGACAACCAGCAACAAGGAACCTGGTTTAGCCACAAAACAAACAAGGACAGTACAACCCGAACCAGTTAGTTCTCCTTGCAGAACAAGGTCTGGTAGACAGAGCAAGAAACCAGATTTTCTGAAGTATGAATGAAACATGGTCATGATGATGAGGGACAGTATACTGATCATGGATAAAATGATGTGAATGAATGAATGAGTCCTTGGAGGAAAAGAGTGATTGATTATTGAATAACAGTTGAAATAGAAATGGGGAAAACGGACATTTATTTCCTATGAGCTGAAAGATAGAATTAGAGGTATAAAGAAAATGTTTCATTGATTTCCTTCTCCTAGAGAAAGGTTTATGTGACGTGTATTGACCCTTTCATACCCGTTCAGCAGTTGGTGAAACTGATGTTGTCATTCCTGCCAACTGCTTAAGCGGTTAAGAGATAAGACTTTCTTTCTTCTGGCCAACCCTATAGCAGTTGTAGAGCTCTGTAAACTAACTGACCCTCACACCTTGTTAACTGGGGACTCCCATCTGCCTGCCTGGGTAATGGGCTATGACAGGTGTTTTGATAAGGGGCAGGGCGTTTTGGCAAGAAATGCTTAATAGTATCCAAAGTGTGGAAGAGTCAATGACACTGAGAATGTGGTATAGTTTTACCGGGAGTTGAGATGACTCTATACACTTGGTCAAGATGGAGGAAGAAGGATCAGACATTGACCAGTTTTGTGATAATGAATTTTACCAGATGACTTTGATGTTATGGACTTAACAAGATGGCAGAGGGCACAACTTGCAAATGTGCTGACAGTCCTTAAAAAGTGTCAAAACCCACAATGATGTGTGAAAAGTGCAGTGTGTACTCATGTTGCAACAATTGCAAAGCCTGTCTCAAAACTTGCCACACGCATGTGACATGCGTGACACTGACACATTCTTTTGTGACATTTCACACGGACATATGGGTGCTACACTTTGTAAACATAGTGTAGAAATGCGTAAGGATCAGTAGTGACTGGGTGTTGTAATTATTCTTAACTGTACATCTACAAAAAGACTGTGGTACCTCATTGTACAGTGTACAGTGTGACCCTATAACGCAAACAGAGAATTTACATTTTGAGACATCAAGACAGTGACAATATTCAAAGTGTAAGCAGTCATTCTGAATTGGATTTAGCAGTGCACACAAAGTTGTAAGTTTGAAGCATTTGTGTTGTACTGTTTGTTGTTTGTGTTATGGCATAATTGACTATCAGCTTACAATTAGAAGATAAGATAAAGTGTCACCAATACTGTCACCTGTATGTCACTGAAACGGAGCAGGACATCCAAGTATCATCAAACGCTTTGCCGTGCCACTGCTGCAACCGGTGATATAGGGTTTAGTATACCTATTATACACTGCAGAGTACTTGAATGTTATATAGAAGCAATACTGTTGTACGGATGCGAGGCGTGGACAGTCAACAAACAAAGCCAGAACAAGATTGAGGCAGCCGAGATGTGGTTTCTAAGAAGAATGTTGAGAGTTCCATGGACAGCAAAGAAAACAAACGAGACAGTCTTGATGGAGGCAGACACAAGTAGATCATTCATAAGGAAGATTAGGAAAAGACAGGCAACATTTATAGGCCATTTTATGAGGAAGGGGGAATTGGAGCACCTGGTCATAGCAGCATGGGATGATATTCGTGTAGATAGCAGCATGGGATGATATTCGTATAGATAGCAGCATGGGATGATATTCGTGTAGATAGCAGCATGGGATGATATTGGTGTAGATAGCAGTATGGGATGATATTCGTGTAGATAGCAGCATGGGATGATATTGGTGTAGATAGCAGCATGGGATGATATTGGTGTAGATAGCAGCATGGGATGATATTCGTTTAGATAGCAGCATGTAATGATATTGGTGTAGATAGCAGCATGTAATGATATTGGTGTAGATAGCAGTATGGGATGATATTGGTGTAGATAGCAGCATGGGATGATATTCATTTAGATAGCAGTATGTAATGATATTGGTGTAGATAGCAGCATGGGATGATATTCATGTAGATAGCAGTATGGGATGATATTGGTGTAGATAGCAGCATGATATTCATATAGATAGCAGTATGGGATGATATTGGTGTAGATAGCAGCACGGGATGATATTCGTGTAGATAGCAGCACGGGATGATATTCATTTAGATAGCAGTATGGGATGATATTCGTGTAGATAGCAGCATGGTATGATATTCATGTAGATAGCAGTATGGGATGATATTCGTGTAGATAGCAGTATGGGATGATATTCATGTAGATAGCAGTATGGGATGATATTCGTGTAGATAGCAGCATGGGATGATATTCATGTAGATAGCAGTATGGGATGATATTCATGTAGATAGCAGCACGGGATGATATTCGTGTAGATAGCAGCACGGGATGATATTCATGTAGATAGCAGTATGGGATGATATTCGTGTAGATAGCAGCACGGGATGATATTCATGCAGAAAATAGCACGGGATGATATTCATGTAGATAGCAGCACGGGATGATATTCATGTAGATAGCAGCACGGGATGATATTCATGTAGATAGCAGCACGGGATGATATTCGTGTAGATAGCAGCACGGGACGATATTCGTGTGGATAGTAGCATGGGATGATATTCGTGTGGATAGCAGCATGGGATGATATTCGTGTGGATAGCAATACGGGACGATATTCGTGTGGATACCAGCACCAGACGATATTCGTGTAGATAGCAGCACGGGACGATATTCGTGTGGATAGCAGCACGGGGCGATATACGTGTAGATAGCAGCATGGGATGATATTCGTGTGGATAGCAATACGGGATGATATTCGTGTAGATAGCAATGCAGGATGATATTCGTGTAGATAACAATACGGGATGATATTTGTGTATATAGCAGCATGGGATGATATTTGTGTAAATGTGAACTGATTGCTGTTCACTGTAACATACAAGTGTCAGTTAAGAATCGGACAGCATGTTGCAGTAAAGACGTAGAAGCATTGCTCTGTCTTCTGAGTCGACTGTTTAGAGAATGAAAGAGAAGCTAAGGAAGCTTGGCTGTAAACAAAGTGCAAAGAAATACAAGACCGACACAAAACAGATGCTCAAAGTGAAGAAATTGTCCACATGAAAAAGACATGCACATTAACTGGCTGCTTAAAATCGAAAGATGGTACGTTTATCATGGAAAGACACAAAATATTCGATAGATGGGAAGAGTAGGCCTACATTAAAGACATTTTTGACAATGACTGAAAGTAAGACCAAATTATAAGAAAGATCACTGAAGGACCACCCATAATGAAAGATAAAGTTAGAGCAGCATTAAAAAGATGAAACCGGGAAAATCCCCACGACCAGACGATATTACTAAAGAAATGATTAAGGCCCTGTAAGAATTCAGTATTGAAAAAATAACAGACCTCGTAAAGGAAATTGTGACAGCAGAAAAATCCTCAAAGATATGTCAAAATCAAATGTCATTGCACTTCCAAAGAAAACAGGGGCTATAGAATAGGAACTCTATCGCACAATCAGCTTCATGAGTAATTTAACAAAAATCCTATTAAGAATAATCATGATAAGGACAAGGAACAGAATCAAAAGAGACGTAGCAGAAGAACAGTGTGGATTTGTCAAAGGGAAGGGAACTACTAATACCATATACATCCTAGGAACTATTGTAGAGAAGTCTGTTGAGTTGAATAAGGATTTATCTTCATGCTCTGTGATTATACCAAGGGTTTTAGTTGGGTAAAACATGAATAATTGATCAACCAACTAGAAAGGCTCAATATTGATGGAAAAGATCTACGAATAATCAGAAATATGTATTGGGAACAAACAGCAGCAATGAGAAAAGTAAACGATGTAAGCCCTTTCCAAACCACCAAAAGAGGGGCCAGGCAGGGTTGTGGTCAGTCACCAGATCTGTTACAGTGAAACCAATATGAAAAACCTAGAAGAATACCCTGGGATAAAGGTTGGATGAAAAATGATAAACAACATTCATTATGCAGATGACACCGTGCTAATTGCAGAAAATGGAAAAGACCTACCAAACCTTGTGAATATAACAAAAATAGAGAGCAAATAAATAAATAAATAAATAAATAAATAATTAAATAAATAAATAATAAATAAATAAATAAATGAAATTAAAAAAAGGACTGGAGCTAAGTAAACAGAAGTAATGAGTAAAACGCAAGAAATTCCCTCGTGCAAAATAACTGCAAATGGCACAACTTTAAGACATGTTAATAAGTATGTTAAATATCTGGGAGCAGTCATCTCACCAGACAGAAGACGCACATCAGAAATAGCCAGCAGAATTGGCCGAGCCAAAACAGCATTCAAAAAAATGAAAGCTGTTCTTAAAAACAAATGCCCGTGGACCACAAAGAAAACAAACGAGACATTGTTAAAGGAGGCAGACATAAGAAGATCATTAATAAACAAGATTAGGAAAAGACAAACAACATTTATAGGACATTTGTGAGGAAAGGAAAATTAGAGTGCCTGGTCACAACAGGAAAGCTGGAGGGAAAAAGAACATCAGGCAGATTCAGGGAGAAAATATTGCATGGAATTTCAGGGTGGCTTGAGACAGAGAGGGTGGGAGATGTCCTTGCAGCAACAAGGAAGAGATTTGTATGGAGGGCCATGATTGCTAACGCCATGTGGCAGGGCACATGATGATTATGATGCACTGCAGAGAAGGTCTTCAAGCAGAGTTATTCTTATCAGAATTATCACCCATGTAGCTGAGTCTATCATATTTGAGTCTCATTGTGGTTTTCGTGTTGGAAGAGGAAAGAAAACACAGTGTTTGCCATAAACCAGCTTCAAGAGAAGTGTCCTGAACAAAATCAGAAAGTCCACAGACCGTTTTACTGGTTCCCCTATCACTGTTGGAATGGCTTGGTTGATGACGGTAAACGTTACAGTTTTGACTAACTTATCTTTCCTCAATGAGATGCTCCAACTGCGAAGGTACTGACCTTTACACTGACCAAGTTTCTGATAGGGAGGGGCAACGTTGGTAGTTTGCACATTATCATCAAGTGCCTTACCACATGGCGTTGGCGATCATGGCCCTCCATATGTTTCTATCTCTTGTTGCCACAAGCACATCGTCCACCCTCTCTGTCTCTGTCTTCAGCCATTCTGCATGCCCGTCCAATATTTTTTTCCGTGGGTCTACGTGGTGCTCTCTTTCCCTCCAGCTTTCCTGTTGTGACCAGGTGTTCCAATTCCCCTTTCCTCATAAAATGGCCTATAAATGTTGCCTATCTTTTCCTAATCTTCCTTATGAGTGATCTACTTGTGTCTGCCTCCATCAAGACTGTATCTTTTGTTTTCTTTGCTGCCCATGGAACTCTCAACATTCTTCTTAGAAACCATCCTGGCTGCCTAAATCTTGTTCTGCCTTTGTTTGTTGACTGTCCACGCCACACAGCCGTATAACATTATCGGTTCTATATAACATTTAAGAACTCTCTTCCTGATGTTAATTGATAGGCATTTGTTGGTGAGAATGATTTTCATCTTCTTGAATTCTGTCTTGGCTTGGCTGATTCTGCTGGCTATTTTCCGATGTGCATCTGCCGTCTGGTGAAAAGATCGTTCCCAGATATTAAAACTTATCAACCTGTCTCAAGGTTGTGCCGTTTGCTGTCATTTGGCATGAGGGGATTTCATTTTTTTTTTGCTGATCACCATGACTTCAGCCTTCTTGCTGTTTAGTTCCAACACATTACCTTTGCTTTCTATTTCTAGTATATTCACAAGGTTTTGTAGGTCCCTTTCATTTTCTGCAATTAGCACGGTGTCATCTGCGCATCGAATGTTGTTTATCATTTTTCCTCCAACCTTTAATCCAGGGTATTCTTCTAGGTTTCTCATGATGTTTTCGCGGTAAACTGAAAACAGATCTGGTGACAAAACACAACCTTGTCTGACTCCTCTTTTGATATTTTGGAAAGACCTTACATCGTTTTCTATTCTCATTGCAGCTGTTTGTTCCCAATACATATTTCTGATTATTTTTAAATCAATATTGAGTCTTTCTAGCTGGTTGATCAATTCTTAATGTCTTACCCGATCGAAAGCCTCGGTATAAACAACAAAGCATAAATACAAGTCCTTATTCATCTCGATCGACCTCTCTATGATAGTTCTTAGGATGTATATGGCATTAATAGTTCCTTTCCCTTCCACAAATCCACACTGTTCTTCTGCTATTTCTCTTTTGATTCTATTCCTTGTCCTTATCATGATTGTTCTTAATAGGATTTTTGTTACATGACTCATCAAGCTGATTGTGCGATGGAGTTCGCATTCTATAGCCCCTGTTTTCTTTGGAAGTGCAATGAAAATTGATTTTATCATATCTTTGGGGATTTTTCCAGTGTCATAAATCCCATTTAGGAGGACTGTTATTTTTTCAATACCAAATTCCTCCAGAGCTTCAATCATCTCTGTAGTAGTATTGTCTGGTCCTGGGGCTTTTACTGGTTTCATCTTTTTCAGTGCTGCTCTAACTTCATCTTTCATTATGGGTGGTCCTTCAACGTTCTTTCTTATATGTGTTCGTTTCTGTTATCTTCAAAAAGGTCTTTAATGAGCTCTCCCCATCTATCTAATATTTTGTCATTTTTCCATGATACGCGTACCATCCTTCGATATTAAGCAACTAGTTGATGTGCATGTATTTTTCCTGTGGAAAATGTCTTCAGTTCCCCTGTACATACCCTGAGGATCCATTTTCTGTTGGTCTTCTATTTCTTTGCATTTTGTTTTCAGCCAAGCTCCCTTAGCTTCATTTGCACCTATTCCTGATTTCTTTGTTTATCTTTCTGTATATCTTCTCCTTTCTCCTTTCCTTCCTCCATTCCTCCATCAATCCTAGAATTTCTTTTGTAAACCAGTTCTTGTTTGCTTTTCTATCTACACTTGGGATTTCTTCACAAGCTTCATTTATCGACTTTCTCAACTTTGTCCATTGTTCCTGACTGTCACCAACGTCTTCTAGAGCACTACATGTAAATTCGTTTTGAACATGCACGTTAATGTTTTTACGTATCACTTCATCTGTCGTTTGCACAATGCATATTAAACATTAGCAATAGGATTTGTCATGTACAGGTGTCATGAATATTTACTAAACATCTATTAAACATTTACTAAAACCTCATAAGTGTATTCTCATGAAATATGTTCTTCGCCAAGACGCAGTGAATAATGACTGTACATTATGTCTTTTCTTGTAAGGTTGACATCAGTGAAACCTTTAGCTTTAAGTCTGCATCTACTGACAGAAACTGTGAAAGGTATTCTGATCCTGTTATCTACAGAGCATTTAATCAGAAAGTCGTTTTTGTTTTCTATCACATCTGGACACAATGGACAAAACAGACATTTATGACTAGTTGGTGTTGCTTGTTGATATCTCTTGCATTGTGTACTGGTTATAGATGTAGCACCAACTGTCTGTCTGATGTCATTTGTTTCTGACCTGATTTGTTTTGTTTTTGTTGACTTAACTTGCGACATACAATCCCTTCTTTTCGTTGAGAGTGATTTGGTCGTCATGAAGAGCAGTTCGTTTAGGGCCTCTGAGTCAATTTGGTGTCTGTGATGATTTGTCCATGTATACGTTGAACAGTAACTGTGACAGTACGTAACCCTGTCACACCTCAGAACGTTCTGCATATTGGATGTTGGTGTACATCACGCTGATGCTGTCGAGAAGTTGCCCCTTTGCACTGTGCAGTTTCAGTATTTCACACAGTTTGTTCCTGTTGACCCCATCAAACGCTTTCTCTTAGTCAACAAAGACAAGATGGAACCGCTTTTAGTACTCGCATGCTGTCCTGCAAAATTTTTGGAGGACAAAGACAACGTTTTTACTTTCTGAAGCTAAACCAGGTCTCATTCAGCACTGGACCCACTTTTGCTGCTGTGTGCCATTCAGAGTCTTGGCAAAGATCTTGCAGTGTGACTGAGAGGGAGATACCTCTTAAGTGCCACTGTCTTTTTGCTTCCTTTTTTTTCGATACAAGCAGAACAACTGCTCTACATCACTTGTCCAAGACACAATCCTCTTCTCGTGTATGCTGGAATATGTTTGAGCCACATGACGCCAGTTTCTCCGCATACGATTATGGACTCCCTGTTTATTCTGAAATCACTGAACCCAAAACGTAATTTGATCAAAACGTCACTTAAGTTTTTTATCGTTGTGTTGTGGAGATAGCTTTAAGCTTGACGGTTACATTTAAACAATCTGTAAACTACAGACCGCTCACTACTTATGTTTTACCTTCCCATTCTTGATTGACGTGTGCTATAATTTTTGTTTTGCATGACAAAAGAAAGGTTCCTGCAAATCGTTTGATAAGTGTTCAACATTAAAAGAGGAAATACTAACATATGTGCACTTTTTGTCGTTTAATTTTCTCTCTTCTGATTTTTCAGTTGTGACTGCTGTTTTCCTCACGTACATGTTGCGATCTGAACTTGTGTGGAAGAGGATTGGCTTCATATGTGCATGAAATACCTTTAGGACAACAGATGCACACACAAGAAGAAAAATAAGAAAAAAAAGAAAAAAACAGTAAAAAAAAAAAAAAAAAAAAAAACTGTAATTTCCACAACATCTTGAATATGTCAGTAGTGCTGTCATGGTTTTTATTTGTTGTTGCTATTTTTTGGTTTTGGTTTTTGTTTTGCTTTTGTCTGTTTGTTTGTTTGTTTGCTTGGCTGCTTATCTAACTGTCTCATTAAGAGCTTTGCAACACGATAATCATCTATTAAAAGTAAGGAATAAAAGGTAAAGGCAGACACACAGAGAGAGAGAGCGAGCGAGA
>CM060312.1:87182984-87190484 GCA_030674185.1 Monoplex corrugatus
ATAAGTAGATCATTGATAAGGAAGATTAGGAAAAGACAGGCAACATTTATAGGCCATTTCATGAGGAAAGGGGAATTTGAGCACATGGTCACAACTTGAAAGCTGGAGGGAAAGAGAGCACCGGGTAGACCCAGGGAGAAGATACTAGACGGACTTGCAGAGTGGCTGGGGACAAGGAGGGTGGAAGAGATGCTTGAGGCAACAAGTGATAGAGACAGATGGAAGTCCATAATCGCCAATGCCATGCGGCAAGGCACCTGATGATGATGATGATGATGGCACTGAAGTGTTAAGGGGGGATGAAAATGGAACTGGTGAGCTGGGGTTTTGTTTCAGCCTTGTCCAAGGATGTGAAACGTGGACACTGACTGCTGACTTTGACAGAAAAAAACTGATATTCGTATTGATATTCTGCATGCATACAGACCACACATATAGATTGTTCAAAATCATGACTGTGAACAGACGTTAATCAAAGGTTTCCTTCCCATTCCATGACAAAATAAAACCATTGCATGCATACAGACCACACATTGATATTCATATTTGTATTCATATTCATTTCTTTCGCCACAGTGGATTTACCATGTGAAACTAAGGCTGCGCCACGCAGTGTTTTTCTTACTGGCCCAAATTCAGCAAGTCAAGAAGTCTAAAGGCCTTCAAGGGATGGGACCTGAGAAATCAACCTATCTCTCCGATGTTTTATACCAGGAGAGCCAGGCGAACACCCTGCTCTTCACAATTTTCAACTGCCATAGAATCTTTAGCGTGTGCAGGTTAGAAGGCGCATGGGTACGGGTCTGACTTGTCTTCTATCCTATTCTGAAGGACTAGACGTTCAGTTCGATTTTCTGGACAAACTGAGGAAAAACGTGGAGGCCTCAATAGGGAATGAACCCTGGAACCTCGAGTTTTGTTCTTGGCAGGCGAACATTGAACCATCCTGCCACTCTTCTCATTTGAAACCAAGTCCTTGAGGAAATAGCTGTGTATAGCTTACGTGGAACATAAGGCAAATGAGTACATACGGAACCAGATCAGCACCTTGGTGGGCACACAAGAAACGTTTCTGGAAATTGCAAAACGAAGTGTGATTGTTTGGTGTATTTGATCATATCACTCGCCATGACACTATACCTAAAACAGTGCTTTAGGAAACTGCCTTTAGAGACTGTCAGTGATGGCAACTGAGGACAGCGTGGATAGAAAATATCAACAGCTGGACCAGTTTGTCTGAACTGTCTGCTGCTGAATCCCTTTAGTAACCCCAACGATCACGCTGGGTGTGAGATTAGAAGAGGAAGATGAAAAACGTTCGCCGATTCAGAATTAACTTATTTCTGATATGTTTCAAAATATTTCGATTTTTTTAATGTTAATGTTGATCAATATGCTTATTTCTTGATTTATCTGTGTACAAATGATCTTGGACAAAATGTAGAAAACTGTTACTGCATTCGAGCTGTTAGAATAGGATTCTACCTGTGTTCGTAAAACATTATTTTCCCTTGGATCAATCTGCCACTGATTCAGATTAAGCACAAACAATAATGACATATTTCCCTCCGTCTGTAATACACAGTTAACTCTGTTGTGACTGGCTTGCTGCAGGGCTGTAGTTGTGCTGACCAGAATCTGCCTTCATAAAATTAGGGGGATATGGGTACTTGTCATTTTGGTTAAATAGCATCTCTCATTATTGACACAATTACAACAAATTTTACATACTTATGGTAAAACGATTGGGAAAGTTGAATCTGTCAAAACAGATCTGTAGATTGAAGTATTTGTGTAGTCTAAGTGGTTATTTGTCTTTTGCGTATTTCTTTTTTTCATAATCAATACATTTATCATGCCCATTCTTCTTCTTCTTCTTCGCATTCTTCTTCTTCTTCGCATTCTTCTTCTTCTTTCTCCCATTCTTCGCATTCTTCGCATTCTTCGCATTCTTCTTCTTCTTCGCATTCTTCTTCTTCTTCGTCTTCTTCTTCTTCTTCTTCTTCTCCTCCTCCTCCTCCTTCTTTTTCCTCCTGCTGCTCCTCATCTTCTTCTTCTTCTTCTTCCTCTCTTCTTCTTCTTCTTCTTCTTTCTTCTTCTTCTTCTTCTTCTTTTTCTGCTTCTTCTTCTTTTTCTTCTTCTTCTTCTTCTCCTCCTCCTCGTCCTCTCCTCCTCCTCCTCCTCCTCCTCCTCTTCTTCTTCCATTTTCTTCTTCTTTTTCTTCTTCTTCTGTTTGTTGTTGTTGTTAGTGGTGGCGGTCTCTCTTCTCTTTCTTTCTTCTTCTTCTTCTTCTTCTTCTTCTTCTTCTTCTTCTTCTTCTTCTTCTTCTTCTTCTTCTTCTTCTTCTCTCTTCTTCTTCTTCTTCTTCTTCTTCTTCTTCTTCTTCTTCTTCTTCTTCTTCTTCTTCTTCTTCGCATTCTTCTTCTTCTTCGCATTCTTCTTTGCATTCTTCTTCGCATTCTTCTTCTTCTTCTTCGCATTCTTCTTCTCTTCTTTCTTCTTCTTGACTGTCTTTTTATCACTTATATACCTGTAGTGAATCAAACTGTGGTCTTCTTCTTCGTCGTCTTTTTTCTTCTTCATCTTCTTTTTTCTTCTTCTTCTTCTTCTTCTTCTTTTTCTTTATTTCGTTCTTTCCACACGGTCAGACCACATTTGGCAGTGAATGTGGCCGGTTTTTTTGCCAGTAACTACCGTCTGCCATGGAGCTTGTTGATAACGAGCAGAATTGTCATCAGCCATAATTGTTGTCACTCCAATGGATAGAGGCGACATTGTGCACTATGTGTTCTGCTGTCTGATCCTCTTGACCACAGGGGCAGGCTGACGAAGACATCAAGGTGCATGAACTGGTTATGGCTGCTGTAGAGTCTCGTCTTTTTGCCAGTCCTGACGTAACAGTGCCAGACATGGACACTAACAAATGCCCTGGGGAAAAAATAACCACCTGTGAAATGAGGTTTCTCTGCATAGCAGCAAACAAAACGCAAAAGACAAAATAAGAAATGAGATCGTACGGGAAATGGTGGGAGCAACACCATCCCACCAGCACACCCAGCAGCAGAGAGTCAAATGGTTCGGCCACCTGATCGGAATGCCAGCTGACCAACCAGCGTTCAGAGCCTACAATCAGAGGTTCTCTGGTGTCCCAGCAAGAGGACGACCTCGAGACGCTGGATGGAAGGCGTCAGTCACAGACCCTCCATGTTCATAGGCCTGTCAGTCACAGAGGCAACCCACCTTGCACTTGACCTGTTGAGCCCATCAAACGCTTTCTCTTAGTCAACAAAGACAAGGTGGAACCGCTTTTAGTACATGTACACGCATGCTGTCTTGCAAACTTTTGGAGGACAAAGACGTTTTTACTTTCTGAAGCTAAACCAGGTCTCACTCTGCACTGGACCCACTTTTGCTGCTGTGTGCCATTCAGAGTCTTGGCTGTCACTGCAGTTTGTTTCTTCTTCTTCTTCTTGTTCTTCTTCTTCTTCTTCTTCTTCTTTTCTTCTTCTTCTTCCTCTTCTTCTTCTTCTTCTTCTTCTTCTTTTTCTTCTTCTTCTTCTTCTTCGCAATTCTTCTTCTTCTTCTTCTTCTTCTTCTTCTTCTTCTTCTTCTTCTTTTTCTTCTTCCGCTTCTTCTTCTTCTTCTTCTTCTTCTTCTTCTTCTTCTTCTTCTTCTTCTTCTTCTTCTTCTTCTTCTTCTTCTTCTTCTTCTTCTTCTTCGCAATTCTTCTTCTTCTTCGCAATTCTTCTTCTTTTTCTTCTTCGCAATTCTTCTTCTTCTCTTCGCAATTCTTCTTCTTCGCATTCTTCTTCTTCGCAATTCTTCTTCTTCGCAATTCTTCTTCTTCGCATTCTTCTTCTTCTTCTTTTTCTTCTTCTTCTTCTTGTTCTCCTCCTCCTCCTTCTTTTCCTCCTCCTCCTCCTCATCTTCTTCTTCTTTTTCTTCTTCTTCGCAATTCTTCTTCTTCGCAATTCTTCTTCTTCTTCTTCGCAATTCTTCTTCTTCTTCTTCGCAATTCTTCTTCTTCGCAATTCTCCTTCTTCGCAATTCTTCTTCTTCGCAATTCTTCTTCGCAATTCTTCGCAATTCTTCTCCTTTTTCTTCTTCTTCTTCGCAATTCTTTTTCGCAATTCTTCTTCTTCGCAATTCTTCTTCTTCTCTTCTTCTTCTTCTTCTTCTTCTTCTTCTTCTTCTCTTCTTCTTCTTTTTCTTTTTCTCTTCTTCTTCTTCTTCTTCTTCTTCTTCTTCTTCTTCTTCTTCTTCTTCTTCTTCTTCTTCTTCTTCTTCTTCTTCTTCTTCTTCTTCTTCTTCTTTCTTCTTCTTCTTCCTCTCCTCCTCCTCTTCTCTTCTTCTTCTTCTTCTTCATCTTCTTCTGCTTTTGTTGTGTTATGGTGTGGTCTTCTTCTTCTTCTTCTTCTTCTTCTCCTCCTCCTCCTTCTTTTTCCTCCTCCTCCTCCTCCTCCTCATCTTCTTCTTCTTCTTCTTCTTCTTCTTCTTCTTCTTCTTCTTCTTCTCCTCCTCCTCCTCCTTCTTTTTCCTCCTCCTCCTCCTCCTCCTCATCTTCTTCTTCTTCTTCTTCTTTTTCCTTCTTCTTCTTCTTCTTCTTCTTCTTCTTCTTCTTCTTCTTCTTCTTCTTCTTCTTCTTCTTCTTCTCTTTTCTTCTTCTTCTTCTTCTCCTCCTCCTTCTTTTTCCTCTCCTCCTCCTCATCTTCTTCTTCTTCCTCTTCTTCTTCTTCTTCTTCTTCTTCTTCTTCTTCTTTTTCTGCTTCTTCTTCTTTTTTTCTTCTTCTTCCTCCTCCTCCTCCTCGTCCTCTTCCTCCTCCTCCTCCTCTTCTTCTTCCATTTTTCTTCTTTTTTCTTCTTCTTCAGCTTGTTGTTGTTGTTCTTCTTCTTCTTCTTCTTCTTCTTCTTCTTCTTCTTCTTCTTCTTCTTCTTTTCTCCTCCTCCTCCTCCTCCTCCTCTTCTTCTTCCATTTTCTTCCTTTTTTCTGCTTCTTCTGCTTGTTGTTGGTTGTTCTTCTTCTTCTTCTTCTTCTTCTTCTTCTTTTTCCCCCTTCTTTTTCCTCCTCCTCCTCCTCATCTTCTTCTTCTTCTTCTTCCTCTTCTTCTTCTTCTTTTTCTTCTTCTTCTTCTACTTCTTCCTCTCCTCCTCTTCCTTTTACTTCTATTTTTTTTTCTTTTCGTGCACTAAATGCTTGCTGCACACGCGATATCAGATTATTCGGTAAATGAATTCATCCGAAGGACTGGATTACCTAGATTGGAAAGGATTTTTTTTTCTTCGTCACAATGATATTTTTCCTTGGTGAAATCCGGGCTACTCACAACAGGAAGAGCTCGTCGCCATAGGATAGCGCCACACTTTTTTCCTGTATGTGTTTTTGTTTACTTTCATCACACCTTACCTCATCTCTCTCCCTCGCCGGGATCGGCGGTAGGAGCCACGCTCGACGTCACAAGATATTTTTACGTACGTAAGTGGGTATTTCTACGGCATGTTACCAGGGACAACTTTATTTCTTTGTTACCATGGGATATTTTACGTGCGTTGATTGTGTGCTTGACACAGATCCTCGGTTCATAGTCTCTTTCAAAAGACTAGCACCCAGACCATAATTCGACCTGTAGTGGAGGAGGAGGGGGGGAGAAGAAATATCTGTCTCCGACATGTCACTGCTAGTACAGACCAGACTGTTGATTCTGTGTTGTAAAAGGTCTTTTTATTTTGTTTGAGTGTTTTGATTTGTATTTGTTTTGTTTTGTTTGTGTATTTTCTTTGCCGTTTGTTTGTTTCTTTCTTTCTTGTTTCTGTCTTCGTTTTGTTTGTTGTTTGTTTCGTTCGTTTGTTTGTTTGTTTGTTTGTTTGTTTGTTTGTTTGTTTGTTTGTTTGTTTGTTTTGTTTGTTTGTTTGTTTGTTTTGTTTGTTTGTTTGTTTGTTGTTTGTTTGTTTGTTTGTTTGTTTTGCTTGCTTGCTTGCTTGTTTGCTTGCTTATTTGTTTGCTTGTTTGTTTGTTTGCTGGCATATAGGATTTTCAATCAGGTTGGATGGGAAAAAAGTCCTTGATAACTGGCAAAAAGCAATTGTCATACCGCTGTGGAACAAAGAAAGGAGACAAGAGAGATGTAAGACATACCGGGGCATCTCTATTCTCAGCCATGTAGGTAAAATTATGCTAAACTACTGGGACAGAGAATTAGACCTATCGTAGAACTCCGACTGACCGAGGCACAGTTTGGATTTAGGAAAGGAAGAGGATGTGCAGATGCAATCTTCGTCCTTGGGCAGATGTCTGTAAAGACCGTTGAGTATGACAAAGAATTGAACATGGTATTTGTTGACCAAGAGAAAACCTTGGACAGAGTAGAGAGAAACATGCTGTGGGCAGTTCTAGAGACCTACGCTGTTCAAGGACAGTTATTAGAGAATGTCATGGCGATATTTCAACACAGTACCAGTGCAGTGAGAACACCAGACGGCCTCAGTGACTGGTTTGATGTAAAAACAGGGGTGCGCCAAGGTTTTGTTTTCTCCCCTTATTGTTCATTATTACAT
Source organism: Monoplex corrugatus (assembly GCA_030674185.1). NCBI lineage: Eukaryota > Metazoa > Mollusca > Gastropoda > Littorinimorpha > Ranellidae > Monoplex > Monoplex corrugatus. Next base: position 87,189,537 of record CM060312.1, read on the forward strand.
GGACAAGATCACAAAGGACTTAAATCCAAATCTTGAAGACATGAATGAATTGCTATTTTCTGATAACCAAGATCTATTTAATGAAGATGCAGAAGAGTTACAGGACACACATCATTGACTTGAATGCAAGCTATGAAGGTTATAACAAGAAAATCAGCGTGTCCAAAACAGGTTATGAAGGCAAGCTGGAACTACAGGTCAAGAACGTGGAACTGAAACAAGTTGAAGAATTCATATCTTTATGAAGCATTTTTGTACAGAATGGCAACACGGATGGGAAAATTGAAATAAAAATCCATAAAACAAATGCAGCTGGTCCCTCTGCTATCACATCTACACTTACCTATAGGCACAAAGCGTCAACTAATAAGCTCTATTTTTATACCAAGGTTTTGTTTTCAGTGCCCCAAATGGACACTTAAACAAAGACATAAAAGCAAAATAACAGCTTGCGAGATGAGGTATCTCAGAAAGACAGTGAATGTCACACGCAGAGACAAGGTCAGTGAATGTCACACGCAGAGACAAGTCAGAGTCACCAGACAGGTCAGAATGTCACACGCAGAGAAGCATAATGTCACAAGTTGAATGTCACACAACAGTCTGAAGTCGAGACAAGGTCAGGAATGCAAGAGTCATTAACGAAAACAACGGTGTAGGGAGCTGATGTGCCATGAATCATAAGACGACGCATTCAACTATATAGAGAAGCCAAGGCTGAAATGGTTCGATCACCTCATGGGGCTTCCAAGCGAACAGCCAGCACACAAAGCTTATAACACGAAAAAACATAGATTCAAAGGATGGGGGCGTTCTAGGAAAAGATGGACAGAAGGTGTGAAAGAAACAACTGAAAGACTCAACCTAACTATGGCAGACGCTACCCATCTGGCCAACGTCCGAAAACTGCATCTCCCCTCGACGTTTTACGGCACAAGAGGACAAGAT
>CM060312.1:87200484-87207984 GCA_030674185.1 Monoplex corrugatus
TTTCTCCTTCGTCACCAAGATCATCATCATCATCATCATTATCAAAGGGGTGGTGATGGCAGCAGTAGCGGCAACAATTGAAATAGTGGTTTCGTTGTTGTCGATATGGCAATTCTTGTTGTCATCCTTGTCGATTTTGTTTTTTATCGTTGATGATGGTGCAGGTGATGGTGGTGGTGATGGTGATGGTGATGGTGATGTGATGGCGGCGGCGGTGGTGGTGGTGGTGGTGGTGGCGGTGGTGGTGGTGGTGGTGGTGATGATGATGACGACGACGACGATGATGATGGATGCTGATGGATAATGATGACGACGATGACAACAATGATGATAACATTTTTATTGCTGTTGTTGCTGATTTCATTTTTTTTTTCTTTTAAGACAGCCGCAGCTGCTGGTATTGCCATAAACAATTGTAGACAGTCATCTTTACCAAAAAGAGAAATGCTTAAATCTCTCTGTCCTGTCTCTCTCTCTCTGTCTCTCTGTCTCTGCCTCTCTCTTCTGCCTGCTGTTCTGTGTTTGTCTCTCTCTCTTCTCTCCCCTTGTCTCTCTCTCTTCTGTTTCTCTCTCTCTCTCTCTCTCTCTCTCTCTGTCTCTTCTCTCCTCTCTCTCTCTCTCTCTCTCTCTCTTCTCTCACTGTCACTCTATCTCGCTCGATGGCTCTTTCTTTCTCTCGCTTTTCTTGCTCTCTCTGTCTGTCTCTCTCTCTCTCTGTCTCTCTCTCTCTCTGTTTCTGTCTCTTTCTCTCTCTTTTCTGTCTGTCCGTCTCTCTCTCTCTTTTTTTTTCTCTGTCTTGTCTCTGTCTCTCTCTCTTGTTCTCTTCTGTCTCTAGCTCTCTCTGTCTCTCTCTCTCTCTCTGTCTCTCTCTCTCTCTTCTTTCTCTCTTGTCTCTCTCTCTCTCTCCTCTCACTTTTTTGTCTTTGTTTTTATTTTGTTTGTTTTTTGTTGTTTGTTTTTTTTGTTGTTTTTGTTTGGTTGCGTGACTTTAATCAACCTTCGAGCTTTACCTTCCGAATTTATGCTTTCGCGACTCCTAAGCAGTCCACAGCTTTGACCGAACTTGGGTAAAGATCTTTTGTATACACACACACACACACACACACACACACACACACACACACACACACACACACACAACACACACACACACACACACACACACACACACACACACCACATACATAGACACACTGACACACACACACACACATACACTTACACAAAACACGGCACTCGCGCACGCACTCACGTAGACATACACACACGCGCGCGCGGCACACACACCACAACACACACACACACAACACACACAACAACACACACACACACCACATACACATACATACCCAAATATACAGACATATACACTCTTACACACACATAACACACAACACACACACACACACACACACACACACACACACACACACACACACACAAAAAACAAACACATAAACGTACACACACAAAGAACACACACAACACATACACAAAAGCACATAATGCGCACCACGCAGATACATATACATACATGCATACACACACACACACACACACACACACACACACACACACACACACACACATACACACACACCACACACACACACATATATATATATATATACACACCCACCCACTTACCCACCCCACACACGCACCCCACACACACACACACGCACATCCCTTCAGGGCAACACAAAATGATTTATTTTTAACATAAAGGACTTTTTTTTCGATAAAGGCAAAACAGAAATCAAAACATTAAGGGAAAAATGAAAAACAGAAAATAAACACAAAAATAAACTGCTCGTGCAGCCAGCAGTCAGTTCACCCACACACTGTGGACTATACGAACGGTCAGTGACCTTTGCACTGCTGTTGCCATAATAAATAGGAAACAAATGGATTAATGAGGTCAGGCACTCATTTTGGAATATTCCTTCTTTGATTAAAACATAAAGTGAAGAGGAGATGGGGGAGACGGGAAGTGCTTCTTACCGACTTCTGTGCGTGTGCGTTGCGTGTGCGTGCGTGTGGCTATCTGTATGACTGCAACAAAACAAAACAAGAAAAGAAGAAGAAAAAAATTATTGTTGCTGTTGCTGTTGCTACATATATTATCATTATCAGTAGTAGTAGTAGTAGTAGTAGTATATTATTATTTTATTTTCATCATCATCATCATAATCATCATTATAATTATTAAGATTATTATTACTATTATGATTATTATTATTATGATTATGATGATGATGATGATGATTATCATTATTATTATTACTATCATTATTATTATTATTGTTGTTGTTGCTGTTGTTGTTGTTGTTGTTGTTGTTGTATATATTATTATCATCTTCTTCTTCTTTTCATTGATCGTCATCATTATTATTATTATTATTTATCATTATTATTATTACTATTGTTATTATCATTATTGTTAATATTTCACGATGATGATGATGAGATAACGATACCAACAACAACAATAACAACAACGAAAACAATTATGATAATAATCATAATGACCATGATGATTATAATGTTAATTATAATGATGATAATAGTAATACTTAATCATAATTTAATAAAATCTAATACTACTATCATCACCAGTAACAACAACAACAATACCACCAACAACAAGAACAACAACAAAAATAACAGCAATAACAATAACAACAACAACAGCAATACCAAGAAGAAGAAAAACAACAACAACTCCAATAACAATAATAATGATTATGATGATAAGGATAATAAATAATAATAATGATAATAACAATGATTACGACGACGACGACGATGATGATGATGATGATGATGAACGACGACGACGACGACGACGACGACGACGACGACTGATGATGATGATGATGATGATGATGATGATGATGATGATAAAAACACACACACACACAATCACACACCACACACACACAAAACACACACGACACACACACACATACACACACGAACGACACACACAACACACACACACACACACACACAAGCAACACACCACACACACACACACACACCAGGAGGGGGAAGAAAGAAGGAGTGGACAAAAGGGTTCACACACAGAGGTTGAAAATCACTGCTGGACAAAAAGGTATGTCTCCAGTTAGACGTGAAGGAAGACAAGAAAGAGCACTGTATGTGAAGGAAGACAAGAGTACTGTATGTGAAGGAAGACAAGAGTACTGTATGTGAAGGAAGACAAGAGTACTGTATGTGAGGGAAGACAAGAGCACTGTATGTGAAGGAAGACAAGAGTACTGTATGTGAAGGAAGACAAGAGTATGAAGGAAGACAAGAGTACTGTATGTGAAGGAAAACAAGAGCATTATGTGAAGGAAGACAAAGTACTGTATGTGAAGGAAGACAAGAGTATGAAGGAAGACAAGATACTGTAAGTGAAGGAAGACAAGAGTACTGTATGCGAAGGAAGACAACAGTACTGTATGTGGAGGAAACAAGAGACTGTATGTGAAGGAAGACAAGAGTACTGAATGTGAAGGAAGACAAAGTCACTGTATGTGAAGGAAGACAAGAGTACTGTATACGTGAAGGAAGACAAGAGTACTGTATGTGAAGGAAGACAAGAGTACTGATTGAAGAAGACAAGAGTACTGTATGTGAAGAAGACAAAGTACTGTATGTAAGGAAGACACAGAGTACTGTATGTGAAGGAAGACAAGAGTACTCTATGTGAAGAAGACAAGAGTACTGTATTGAAGGAAGACAAGTGTACTGTATGTGAAGGAAGACAAGAGTACTGTATGTGAAGGAAGACAAGAAAGAGCACTGTATGTGAAGGAAGACAAGAGCACTGTATGTGAAGGAAGACAAGAGTACGGTATGTGAAGGAAGACAGAGATACATGTATGTGAAGGAAGACAAGAGTACTGTATGTGAAGGAAGACAAGAGTACTGTATGTGAAGGAAGACAAGAGTAACTGTATGTGAAGGAAGACAAGAGCACTGTATGTGAGAAGACAAGAGTATGAAGGAAGACCAAGAGTAACTGTATGTGAAGGAAGACAAGAGTATGAAGGAAGACAAGATATGAGGAAGACAAGAGCACATATGTGAAGGAATACAAGAATATGAAGGAAGACAAATACTGTATGTGATGAAGACAAGAGTACTGTATGGGAAGGAAGACAAGAGTAAGAAGGAAGACAAAGTACTGTATGTGGAGGAAGACAAGAGTACTGTATTGAAGGATACAGCATATGAATAATCACTTTGATTAGAAACAAAGGAAGGAAGAGACAGAGTGAACGGAAGACAACGAGACTGTCTGTGAAGGAAGACAGGCTACTTATGTCGCAACAAGACAAAAAAGAGAAGAAAAATAGTCTGTACTGTGCAGAAGACAAATCACTTATGTAAGAAGACAAGAATACGTAGTAGAAGAAAATATACTGTATGTCACACAACAACATCATAAAAACAAGATACTTATTAAAATAAGAGTACTTATGTGAAGGAGAAAGAGTATGATGAAGACAAAGTTACTACATTGAGGAGTATAAGATACTGTTGTGACAGTGAGTAAGTATGTATGTGAAGGAAGACAAGACTCTTATGAAGGAAACAAGATTACTGTATGTGAAGGAAGACAGTATGTTACTGTATGTGAAGGAAGACAAGATACTGTATGTAATAAGACAAAGACAATGAAAGAAGACAATGAGTATATGAAGGAAGACAAGAGTACTGTATGTGAAGAAGACAAGAGTATGAAGGAAGACAATGAGTAACTGTATTTGAAGGAAAACAAAGTACTGTATGTGAAGGAAGACAGAGTACTATATGCTAGAAAAGAAGAAACAAGAACGTATGAAGGAATAACAAGAGTATGAAGGAAGACAAGAGACTGTATGTCGAAGGAAGACAAAGAACTGTATGAAGGAAACAAGTACGTAAGTGAAGGAAGACAAGAGACTGATGTGAAGGAAACAAGTAATAGGGAAGGAAGACAAGAGTACTGTAGTGAAGGAAGACAAGATGTATGTGAAGGAAGACAAGAGCACTGTATGTGAAGGAAGACAAGATACTGTATGTGAATGAAGACAAGAGACTGTATGTGAGGAAGACAAGAGTATGTATGGAAGGAAGAAAGGTACTCATTAAGAAACCATACTATATAAAAAACAAGGAAATAAAACACAAAGCACATAACAAACACTTAAACAAACAAACAACTAAAAACAACAAAGAAACAAACAACACTATTAAACAAAACAATAAGAAAAAAACAGAAAAAACAATACAAAAAACAAACACAATAGAAACAAAACAACACATAAGAAACAAAACTGAAAAAGACAAAAGGAACAAAACAAAAAACAAACACAAAAAACACAAAACAAAAAACAAAAACATAAAAACAAAACGAAAGAACAAACGAAAGAAGAACAAAACACTAAGAAACAAACAAAAAAAAAAAACACTAGAAAACAAACAAAAACAAATACACTAAAAACCAAACAAACACAAAAGACAACAAAAAAACCAGAGGAGACAGAACAAAGCACAACGAGTGAAGACAGTGACAAAGACGTCATGTAGAAGACAGTACTGTATGTGAAGGAAGACAAGAGTACTGTATGTGAAGGAAGACAAAGACTGTTTGAAGGAAGACAAGAGTACTGTATGTGAAGGAGACAAGAGTACTGTATGTGAAGGAAGACAAGAGTACTGTATGAAGGAAGACAAGAGTACTGTATGTGAAGGAAGACAAGAGTACTGTATGTGAGGAAGAAAGAGTACTATTGAAGAAGACAAGAGATGTGAAGGAAGACAAGAGTACTGTATGTGAAGGAAGACAAGGTATGAGTGAAGACAAGAGTACTGTATGTGAAGGAAGACAAGAGTACTGTATGTGAAGGAAGACAAGAGTACTGTATGTGAGAAGACAAGAGTATGAAGGAAGACAAGAGTACTGTATGTGAAGGAAGACAAGAGTATGAAGGAAGACATAGTTTTGGAAGGAAGACAAGAGTACTATAAGGAAAGAACAAGAGAAAAGAAGGAAGACAAGAGTACTGTATGTGAGAAGACAAGAGTTGAAGAAGACAAGAGTATGAAGGAAGACAAGAGTACTGTATGTGAAGGAAGACAAGAGTACTGTATGTGAAGGAAAAAAGGTATGAAGGAAACAAGAGTACGTATGTGAAGGAAGACAAGAGTACTGTATGTGAAGGAAGACAAGAGTATGAAGGAAGACAGAGACTTATGTGAAGGAAGACAAGAGTACTGTATGTGAAGGAAGACAAGACTGTATGTGAAGGAAGACAAGAGTACAGTATGTGAAGGAAGACAAGAGTACTGTATGTGAAGGAAGACAAGAGTATGAAGGAAGACAAGAGTACTGTATGTGAAGGAAGACAAGAAGACTGTATGGAAGGAAGACAAGAGTACTGTATGTGAAGGAAGACAAGAGTACTGTATGTGAGGAAGACAAGAGTACTGTATGTGAAGGAAGACAAGAGTATGAAGGAAGACAAGAGTACTGTATGTGAAGGAAGACAAGAGCACTGTATGTGAAGGAAGACAAGAGTACTGTATGTGAAGGAAGACAAGAGTACTGTATGTGAAGGAAGACAAGAGTACTGTATGTGAAGGAAGACAAGAGTACTGTATGTGAAGGAAGACAAGAGTACTGTATGTGAAGGAAGACAAGAGTACTGTATGTGAAGGAAGACAAGAGTACTGTATGTGAAGGAAGACAAGAGTACTGTATGTGAAGGAAGACAAGAGTACTGTATGTGAAGGAAGACAAGAGTACTGTATGTGAAGGAAGACAAGTATACTGTATGTGAAGGAGACAAGAAAGAGTACTGTATGTGAAGGAAGACAAGAGTACTGTATGTGAAGGAAGACAAGAGTACTGTATGTGAAGGAAGACAAGAGCACTGTATGTGAAGGAAGACAAGAGTACTGTATGTGAAGGAAGACAGAGTACTGTATGTGAAGGAAGACATGAGTACGTATGTGAAGGAAGACAAGAGTACTGTAGTGAAGGAGACAAGAGTACTGTATGTGAAGGAAGACAAGAGAGAAGGAGACAAGTATGTGAAGGAAGACAAGAGCACTGTATGTGAAGGAAGACAAGAGTACTGATGTGAAGGAAGACAAGAGTACTGTATGTGAGGAAGACAAGAGACTGTATGTGAAGGAAGACAAGAGTATGAATGGAAGGAAACAAGAGTACTGTATGTGAAGGAAGACAAGAGTACTGTATGTGAAGGAAACAAGAGCACTGTATTGAAGGAAGACAAGAAGAGTACTGTATGTGAAGGAAGACAAGAGTACTGTATGGGGAAGGAAGACAAGAGTATGTGAAGGAAGACAAGAGTACTGTATGTGAAGGAAGACAAGAGTACTGTATGTGAAGGAAGACAAGAGTATGAAGGAAGACAAGAGTACTGTATGTGAAGGAAGACAAGAGTACTGTATGTGAAGGAAGACAAGAGTATGAAG
>CM060312.1:87212984-87217984 GCA_030674185.1 Monoplex corrugatus
CACTAAATGCTTGCTGCACACGCGATATCAGATTATTCGGTAAATGAATTCATCCGAAGGACTGGATTACCTAGGATTGGAAAGGATTTTTTTTTCTTCGTCACAATGATATTTTTCCTTGGTGAAATCCGGGCTACTCACAACAGGAAGAGCTCGTCGCCATAGGATAGCGCCACACTTTTTTCCCTGTATGTGTTTTTGTTTACTTACATCACACCTTACCTCATCTCTCTCCCTCGCCGGGATCGGCGGTAGGAGCCACGCTCGACGTCACAAGATTTTTTACGTACGTAAGTGGGTATTTCTACGGCATGTTGCCAGGGACAACTTTATTTCTTTGTTACCATGGGATATTTTACGTGCGTTGATTGTGTGCTTGACACAGATCCTCGGTTCATAGTCTCTTTCAAAAGACTAGCACCCAGACCATAATTCGACCTGTAGTGGAGGAGGAGGGGGGGGAGAAGAAATATCTGTCTCCGACATGTCACTGCTAGTACAGACCAGACTGTTGATTCTGTGTTGTAAAAGGTCTTTTTATTTTGTTTGAGTGTTCTGATTTGTATTTGTTTTGTTTTGTTTGTGTATTTTCTTTGCCGGTTTGTTTCTTTCTTTCTTTCTTTCTTGTTTCTGTCTTCGTTTTGTTTGTTTGTTTGTTTCGTTCGTTTGTTTGTTTGTTTGTTTGTTTGTTTGTTTGTTTCGTTCGTTTGTTTGTTTGTTTGTTTGTTTGTTTGTTTGTTTGTTTGTTTGTTTGTTTGTTTGTTTGTTTGTTTGTTTCGTTCGTTTGTTTGTTTGTTTGTTTGTTTGTTTGTTTGTTTGTTTGTTTCGTTCGTTTGTTTGTTTGTTTGTTTGTTTGTTTGTTTGTTTGTTTGCTTGCTTGCTTGCTTGCTTGTTTGCTTGCTTATTTGTTTGTTTGTTTGTTTGTTTGCTGGCATATAGGATTTTCAATCAGGTTGGATGGGAAAAAAGTCCTTGATAACTGGCAAAAAGCAATTGTCATACCGCTGTGGAACAATGAAAGGAGACAAGAGAGATGTAAGACATACCGGGGCATCTCTATTCTCAGCCATGTAGGTAAAATTATGCTAAACTACTGGGACAGAGAATTAGACCTATCGTAGAACTCCGACTGACTGAGGCACAGTTTGGATTTAGGAAAGGAAGAGGATGTGCAGATGCAATCTTCGTCCTTGGGCAGATGTCTGTAAAGACCGTTGAGTATGACAAAGAATTGAACATGGTATTTGTTGACCAAGAGAAAACCTTGGACAGAGTAGAGAGAAACATGCTGTGGGCAGTTCTAGAGACCTACGCTGTTCAAGGACAGTTATTAGAGAATGTCATGGCGATATTTCAACACAGTACCAGTGCAGTGAGAACACCAGACGGCCTCAGTGACTGGTTTGATGTAAAAATAGGGGTGCGCCAAGGTTTTGTTTTCTCCCCTTTATTGTTCATTATTTACATGGACAGGATCACAAAGGACTTAAATCCAAATCTTGAAGACATGAATGAATTGCTATTTTCTGATAACCAAGATCTAATTAATGAAGATGCAGAAGAGTTACAGGACACACCTCAGTGACTTGAATGCAAGCTATGAAGGTTATAACAAGAAAATCAGCGTGTCCAAAACAGAGGTTATGAAGGCAAGCTGGAACTACAGGTCAAGAACGTGGAACTGAAACAAGTTGAAGAATTCATATCTTTATGAAGCATTTTTGTACAGAATGGCAACACGGATGGGAAAATTGAAATAAAAATCCATAAAACAAATGCAGCTGGCCCCTCTGCTATCACATCTACACTTACCTATAGGCACAAAGCGTCTACTAATAAGCTCTATTTTTATACCAAGGTTTTGTTTTCAGTGCCCCAAATGGACACTTAAACAAAGACATAAAAGCAAAATAACAGCTTGCGAGATGAGGTATCTCAGAAAGACAGTGAATGTCACACGCAGAGACAAGGTCAGTGAATGTCACACGCAGAGACAAGGTCAGTGAATGTCACACGCAGAGACAAGGTCAGTGAATGTCACACGCAAAGACAAGGTCAGTGAATGTCACACGCAGAGACAAGGTCAGTGAATGTCACACGCAGAGACAAGGTCAGTGAATGTCACACGCAGAGACAAGGTCAGTGAATGTCACACGCAGAGACAAGGTCAGTGAATGTCACACGCAGAGACAAGGTCAGTGAATGTCACACGCAGAGACAAGGTCAGTGAATGTCACACGCAGAGACAAGGTCAGTGAATGTCACACGCAGAGACAAGGTCAGGAATGAAGTCATTAGAGACACGGTGGGGACTGTGCCATGTCTAAAACTATATAGAGAAGCAAAGGCTGAAATGGTTCGATCACCTCATGGGGCTTCCAAGCGAACAGCCAGCACACAAAGCTTATAACACGAAAAAACAGATTCAAAGGATGGGGCGTTCTAGGAAAAGATGGACAGAAGGTGTGAAAGAAACAACTGAAAGACTCAACCTAACTATGGCAGACGCTACCCATCTGGCCAACGTCCGAAAACTGCATCTCCCCTCGACGTTTTACGGCACAAGAGGACAAGATAAAGTAAAACGTAGTTAAGCTGGAACAGCGAGAAATTTTTGCTTGGAATTAAACTGAAGTTCTGCAGTTCAAAAATGACATCAAAACAGACCTATGGCTGTGGTATCCACGTATCTTTAAGACCACCCAGGAGAAGAAACTGGAGGCCCTTGACGCCAGGTGCCCACGTAAAACCCTGGGCATAAAATGGAATGAAAATTGTTAAATGAACACGTCAGAGACACATTACTCATCATCATCATCATCACCATCATCATCATCATCATCATCGTCGTCGTCGTCGTCGTAATCGACGTCATCATCATCATCATCATCATCATCATCATGTGCTCTGCCCTATGGCGTTGGTGATCATGGCCCATTATACGATTCTATCCATTGTCGCTGCAAGTACATCTCCCACCCGCTCCGTCTTCAGCCACCACGCAAGACTGAATTATTTTCTCCGTGGGTCTACCTGGTGTTCTCTTTCCCTCTGGCTTTCCTGTTATGACCAGGTGCTCTAATTTCTCTTTCCTCATAAAATGTCCTATTAACGTTGCTTGTCTTCTTTTTAGTCTTCTTTATTAATGATCATGTTGTGTCTGTCTCCTTCAAGATTTTCTCGTTTGTTTTCTTCGCTGCCCATGGAACTCTCAACATTGTTCTTAGAAATCACATTTCAGTTGCTTCAATTTTGTGACAGATCATTACAATTCCCTATGCCAACCACCATTTGCAGACGGCACCTCTGAAAGTTGGGGCAAGTCTGGAGGCCCCCACGCACCAACACCCGCAAAGTCAAGCCTTTAACCCTTTGACTCCCTCGCCCTTTCCACCAGTATCGAGCATCGTCAGGCATGCTAACAAAGCAAACATTTAACCCTTTAACTCCCATGCCTTATCCTTCAGCACATCCTGCATTGTCAACCATGCTAGCAAAGCAAAACTTTAACCCTTTGACTCCCACACCCTATCAACCAGCATCCTGCATTGACAACCATGCTAGCAAAGCAAAACGTTAAACCTTTGACTCCACCCTGAAGGAAGCTGGTGGATAAGGTGAGAGAGTCAAAGGGTTGGGGTTTTTTTTGCAGTTAATGGACAAGGCGAGATGCTAAGAGCAACGAGAGATAGAGATGGTTGGAAGTCCATGGTCGCCAAAGCCATGCGGCAGGGCACCTGATGATGATGATGATGATGATGATGATGATGATGATGATGATGGACAAGGCACGGGAGTTAAAGGGTTAAATGGACGCCAGGAAGCCAAACAAGGAGAGAAGGCTGCCCAAGACGCGCTGGCGACAGATAGTGGAAAGGTCAATGGATTGGCTGAGAATTGTGCTCTGTGGATGTCTTGACTGTCTCATGTGTTGCACCACGTGAGACCAAGGAAGTCTAAATAAGTCGTTTATTGGTTTGTGTGCGTGCTGGTTGCTTGATTGGTTGGTTGGTTGATTGGTTGGCTGGTTGGTTGATTGGTTGGTTGGTTGGTTGATTGGTTGATTGGTTGGTTGGTTGGTTGGTTGATTGGTTGGTTGGTTGATTGGTTGGCTGGCTGCTTGCTTGCTTCCTTGCTTGTGCTTGGTTGGTTGATTGGTTGGTTGGTTGGTTGGTTGGTTGGTTGGTTGGTTGGTTGGTTGGTTGGTTGGTTGGTTGGTTAGTTGGTTGGTTGGTTGGTTGGTTGGTTGGTTGGTTGGTTGGTTGGTTGGTTGGATGGATGGTTGGTTGGTTGGTTGGTTGGATGGATGGTTGGTTGGTTGGTTGGTTGGTTGGTTGGTTGGTTGGCTGGCTGGTTGGTTGGTTGGTTGGATGGTTGGCTGGTTGGCTGGGTGGTTGTGGTTGGTTGGTTGGTTGGTTGGGTGGTTGGGTGGTTGTGGTTGGTTGGTTGGCTGCTGGTTGATTGTGTACGTGTTGCTTGCTTGCTTGTTTGCTTGCTTGCTTGCTTGCTTGTGGTTGGTTGGCTGCTTGCTTGCTTGCTTGCTTGCTTGCTTGCTTGCTTGCTTGGTTGCTTGCATGTGGTTGCTTGCTTGCTTGTGTTTGGTTGGTTGGTTGGTTATGGTTGGTTAGTTGGTTGATTGGTTGTGGTTGGTTGGTTGGTTGGTTGGTTGGTTAGTTGGTTGGTTGGTTGGTTGGTTGATTGGTTGGTTGGTTGGTTGGTTGGTTGGTTGGTTGGTTGGTTGGTTGGTTGGTTGGTTGGCTGGTTGGTTGGTTGGTTGGTTGGTTGGTTGGTTGGCTGCTTGGTGATTGGTTGGATGGTTGGGTTGGTGGGTGGTTGGTTGGTTGGCTGGTTGGCTGGCTGGTTGATTGGCTGGTTGGCTGGGTGGTTGTGGTTGGTTGGTTGGGTGGTTGTGTGGTTGTGGTAGGTTGGTTGGTTGGTTGGTTGGTTGGTTGGTTGGTTGGTTGGTTGGTTGGTTGGTTGGATGGTTGTCATTGGATGTC
>CM060312.1:87237984-87250484 GCA_030674185.1 Monoplex corrugatus
CAGAGCCTCTCCATGCCACACACAAAAGACAACCACCACTATCCCTGTGTCACCGCCATACTGCTACCGTTTCTGTCAACAACATCATCACCTCCAGCATCACAAGGAACTATGGCCTCCGACCTGAAACTCAATCGATCTGTCATCACAGTCACGACTACAATCACCACCATCACCAACCAACCAACCAACCACAATCACTACCACGAAACAGTCACCACCACCATCATCATGATCTCGGTCATCATCATCATAGTAGTGGTATCGGTGTGATGGTGGTGATGTGGTGAGTGGATGTAACGGTGGTGATGAGATGATGACGGTGTGTGGTGGTGGTGATGGTGAACGGTGGTGATGGAAGTAACGTGATGAGTGAGGCGGTGGTGTGTGGTGTGGTGGTGAGGATGATGGAGAGAAAAGTAAGAGTGTGAGAAAAGAAGCGTGGGATGAGTGAGAGAGAGAGAGTGGACTGAGAGAAGGAGAAGAAGGAGAGGAGGAAGAAGAAGAAGAGAAGAAGAGAAGAGAAGGAGAAGAAGAGAAGGAGAAGAGAGAAGAAAAGAGAGAAGAAGAAGAAGAAGAGAAGAAGAGAAGAAGGAGAAGAAAGAAGAAGAGAAGAAGAGAAGAAGAGAAGAAGAGAGAGAGAAGAGAAGAAGAAGGAGAAGAAGAAGAAGAAGAGAAGAAGAGAAGAAGAGAAGAAAGAAGAAGAAGAAGAAGAAGAGAAGAGAAGAAGAGAAGAAGAAGAAGAGAGAAGGAAGAGAAGAAGAAGAGAAGAAGAAGAGAAGGAGAAGAAGAAGAAGAAGGAAGAAGAAGGAGAAGAAGAAGAAGAAGAAGAAGAAGAAAGAAGAAGAAGAAAGGAGAAGAAGAAGAGAAGAGAAGAAGAAGAAGAAGAAGGAGAAGGAGAAGAAGAAGAAGAGACAGAAGAAAAGAAGAAGAGAAGAAGGAGAGGAGAAGAAGAAGAAGAGAAGAGAAGAAGAAGAAGAAAGGAAGAAGAAGAAGAAGAAGAAGAAGAAAAGAAGAAAGAAGAAGGAAGAGAGGAGAAGAAGAAGAGAAAGAAGAAGAAGAAGAAGAAGAAGAGAAGAAGAAGAAGAAGAAGAAGAAGAAGAGAAGAAGAAGAAGAAGAAGAAGAAGAAAGAAGAAGAAAGAAGAAAGAAGAAGAAGAAGAAGAAGAAGAAGAAGAAGAAGAAGAAGAAGAAGAAGAAGAAGAAGAAGAAGAAGAAGAAGAAGAAGAAGAAGAAGAAGAAGAAGAAGAAGAAGAAGAAGAAGAAGAAAGAAGAAGAAGAAGAAGAAGAAGAAAGAAGAAGAAAGAAGAAGAAGAAGAAGAAAGAAGAAGAAGAAGAAGAAGAAGAAGAAGAAGAAGAGAGAAGAAGAAGAAGAAGAAGAAGAAGAAGAAGAAGAGAAGAAGAAGAAAAGGAAGAAGAAAGGAGGAAGAGAGAAGAAGAAGAAGGAGAAGAAGAAAGAAGAAGAAGGAAGAAGAAGAAGAAGGAAAAAGAAGAAGAAAGAAGAAAGGAGAAGGAGAAGAAGAAGAAGGAGAGAAGAAGAAGAAGGAGAAGAAGAAGAAGGAGAAGGAGAAGAAGAAGAAGAAGAAAAAGGAGAAGGAGAAGAGAAGAAGAAGAAGAAGAAGAAGAAGAGAGAAGGAGAGGAGAAGAAGAGGGAGAAGAAGAAGAAGAAGGACGTGGGGAAGGAGGAGAAGAAGAAGGAGGAGGAAGAGAATATGATGGTAATGAAGGAGAAGAAGATGATGATAATGAGGAAGAAGAAGAAGAAGAAAACATTGAAAAAGAAGAAGAAGAACAGCAGCAGCAGCAGCAGCAGCAGCAGCATCATGATGACGACGACGACGACGACGACGACGATGATGATGATGATGATGATGATGATGACGATGATTATGATGATGACGACGACGACGACGACGACGATGATGATGATGATGATGGTGATGATTATGATGATGCAACGTTGAGGACAAAGACAACAACTCAAAGGAAAAAGGAGGAGAAGAAGAGACAGCCAGAGGCAGGGAAGGAGAGAGACAGAGACAGAGACAGAGAGACAGACAGACAGACAGAGACAGAGAGACAGAGACAGAGAGAGAAAGACAGAGAGAGACACACACACAGAGAGAGAAGAAGAAGAAGAAGAAGGACGAGGAAGAGGAGAAGGAGGAAGAGAAGGAGGAGAAGGAGGAGAAGGAGGAGAAGGAGGAGAAGGAGGAGAAGAACATGATGATAATGCAGAAGAAGAAGAAGAAGACATTGAAAAAGAAGTAGAAAAAGATGATGATGATGATGACGACGACGACGACGACGATGATGATGACGAAAAAGAAGGGGGGGAAAAGATGAAGAACAAGCATAAGAGCAAGAAACAAGACACAAGAACAAAAAGTTGAAAAAAAACCAAAGAAGAAGAAGAAGAGAAACAGTGGCAGAAGCAGGGCGACGACCACTTTGGTGCATCATGTGTCATCGACCTTGTCGTTAGTGCTGACAGCAAGTTGGAAGTGACAGATGGAATGTTGTGGCGTGTGCTTAATCTGCCATTTGTTAGCTGCGTGACTCCCCACTGATGACACAAACACTCACTGATCTTCCCATAGCTGTCACCCCCAGATTATTAAAAGCAATAAATAAATAAAGGAATAAAAGGAATGAAAAACAGACAGAAATGAAAGTTAAAAACAACAACAAAACAGAAAGAATGAGGGACGTCTGGACAGTGAAGCCACAACAACATTCCTCTGTTCTCTTTTTTTTCCTCTGTTTGTCTCTGTCTGTCTTTGTCTGTCTTTGTCTGTTTGTCCGTCTGTCTGTCTGTCTTTCTGTCTTTCTGTCTTTCTGTCTTTGTCTGTCTGTCTGACTGTCTGTCTGTCTGTATGTATGTATGTATGTTTGTTTGTCTCTCTCTCTCTCCCCCCTCTCTCTCTCTCTCCCTCTCTCTCCCCTCTCTCTCTCTCTCTCTCTCTTGTTGATGACAACAAATCAGAGAAGAAGAAAAAAACTCATCTAAACTGAAACATTTCTGGAACATATAGTTAAATAAAGAATTCTAACACGCTCATATTAATCATTGATAAACGAAGCATTTTCACTTTGGGTTCAACCAGTGATGATAATCTCAAATCTCTCATTAGTCTACATATATGAGCTTCACTGATCTTCCGACAGCTGTCACCCATAGATTGTTAAAAGCAATAAATAGACCAAAAAAGGAATAAAAGGTAAACAGACCAAAAAAAGGAATAAAAGGAATGACAAACAAACAGAAACAAAAGAAACAAAAAAATAGAAAAAATGAGGAAAGTCAAGAGAGTGAAGCCACAACAAAAATCCTCCTGTCGGATTGAAACCATCGTTTGACAACAGCAAAACAACGGTAAAACTGACATATCAGCAAAAAAGATAATTCCCTTTAATTGAGGAGAGTTACCTTCCTTGTTTCTGAACACGTCTTCCAATTTCGTGCGCGCGCATACGTTCACAAACAAGCGCGTGCAAAGTTCAAAAGTTCAAAATATTTAATCCTTTGATCCCTTAGGATCTCACCTGTCTCACCTGTTGGCGGTCACCGGGTTCAGTGTTGGCCGCTGCACTCTTTGACACCGCCACCCTCTTTGAAACAGCTGTCTTGACTTTTGTGGACAACTTCTTGAATATTTAGGTCACTGATGTTGCTTATGTTCTCGGTGTATGAGATTGGAGGTCTGCCTTTCTTCCTTTTTGCCACTGTTTTTCTTTGAAAAAATGGTTGCCATGAGGTCCGTGTTCTTGTTAGTTGACACATGGGATCAGCATCATCAAGTGCCTTGCCACATGGCGTTGACGATCATGGCCTTCCATCTGTTTCTATCCCTTATTTCCGCAAGCACATCTTCCACCCTCTCTGTCTTCAGCCACTCTGCAAGTCTGTCCATTATTTTCTCCCTGGGTCTACCTGGTGCTCTTTTTCCCTCCACCTTTCCTGTTGTGACCAGGTGCTCCAATTCCCCTTTCCTCAAAAAATGGCCTATAAATGTTGCCTTTCTTTTCCTAATCTTCCTTATGAATGATCTTTTCTTGTGTCTGCCTCCATCAAGACTGTCTCGTTTGTTTTCTTTGCTGTCCTTGGAACTCAACATTCTTCTTAGAAATCACATCTCGGCTGCCTCAATCTTGTTCGGGCTTTGTTTGTTGACTGTCCACGCCTCACAACCGTATAACATTATCGGTTCTATATAACATTCAAGAACTCTCTTCCTGATGTTAATTGATAGGCATTTGTTGGTAAGAATGCTTGTCATCTTCTTGAATGCTGTTTTGGCTTGGCCAATTCTGCTGGCTATTTCTGATGTGCGTCTGCCGTCTGGTCGAATGGTCGTTCCCAGATATTTAAACTTATCAACCTGTCTCAAGGTTGTGCTGTTTGTTGTTATTTTGCATGAGGGGATTTCATGATTTTTACTGATCACCATGACTTCAGTCTTCTTGCTGTTTAGTTCCAACCCCTTACTTTTGCTTTCTATTTCTAGTATATTCACAAGGTTTTGTAGGTCCCTTTCATTTTCTGCAGTTAGCACGGTGTCATCTGCATATCGAATGTTGTTTATCATTTTTCCTCCAATCTTTAATCCAGAATATTCTTTTAGGTTTCTCATGATGTTTTCGCTGTAAACTGAGAACAGATCTGGTGACAAAACACAACCTTGTCTGACTCCTCTTTTGATATTTTAGAAAGAGCTTATGTCGTTTTCTATTCTCATTGAGGCTGTTTGTTCCCAGTACATATTTATGATTGTTCGCAGATCTTTTTCATCAATATTGCGTCTTTCTATGGAATGGAATCTTTATTTAATATATGTTCACAATAGTGATTTTAGACACACACACACACAAACTCACACACACACACAGAACACAAACAAACAAACAAACACACACACACACACACACACACACACACACACACACACACACACAACACACACACACACACACACACACACACACACTCACACATACACAGGGAGCAAAAAAAAAAAAAAAAAGAGGGGTGGGGGACGGGGATGGGAAGGGGTAGTGAGAGTTTGAATGTAAGAAGAGGAACAATTACAATTAAGAATTCAGAACATTAAGTTAACAGTATCAATCAATAACAGACAACAATTAATTAACTCTTCATAACAATTTGCCAACAGGGGATCTGAGAATCAGCTGGACTACCGAAATAATAATATCATTATTTTTGTTGTAAAGGATATCTCTAGAATCAGTACATGAAAAATCGAGATTGTTATTTCTATATGTCGTAAGTAAAATAGGACATTCAAAGAGCAGATGGTGGACAGATAATGCTTTTGAACAAATACATACATTCTGTGTATATTTTGTTTTCCAAGAGTTAAGTCTTAGTTTGTGTATCAAGGACGCTAGCTGTCTGGGGCAGTTAGGTATCAGGCTTTGGGTATTGGAAAAATTTGTATAAAGTGAACATTCTAACACAGAACCAAGTTCATGAACTGACAGTCGTATGTTATGGAAAGTTACGGTATTTGCATTATTGGATGCACCGTCTTTTGCTAATTTGTCCGAAACTTCATTCCAATAAAGTCCACAATGTGACGGAACCCAGCAAAAATTTATACCAACACCACTGGATGAAATACAATGTATCAAATGTTTGATCTCACATACAATGTCATTTCGTATTACATTTTCTGTTTGTTTCAAGCTACGTAACACTGATTTAGAATCAACACACAATAGTATATTGCATATATTGTATGAGAGGCTATTAATATAGTTAAGAGCCATCAATATTGCGTATAATTCTGATGTAAAAATAGAGAAGCCTTTACCTATGTAAAAAGATTTTTTTACCTTTAAGGCAGGAATGACGAATCCAGCTCCGCTATCAGCTGTATCTAAAACAGACCCGTCTGTGAAATATTTTTAGGTGATTAGGATAATATGTGGTTAAATGAGATTTGACTTCTGATATTAGAATATTTATTTCTTCTGTTTTATTGAGATTTATGTAGTCTATGTCAAAGTTAGCTTTTTCAAGTTCCCAGGAAGGTATGGATGGAATAAGAGGCATTACTGGAATGTTATTTATATCAATATTGTTTTTGCTCAGGAGAACTTCTGCAAAATTTCGTATAGGTTGAAGAGTATGCATCTTTCGAGCTTTCTGAGGATAGTCAGTTTCCGAGGTGTATAGTAATTCATCCTTAACTGAGTTCTGTACGGCCAGAGCTCTAATAACATACTTTGTCACCGCTAATTCACGTTGATCTGTAAGCGGTAATATGTTACTTTCTTTATAAGACTTCATTGTGTTTGTATGAACTGGCACACCAAGAGCCAATTTAATAGCTTTGCTATCTACACTTTGTAATTTTTTTAAGAGTGTATTCGAGGCAGTAAAATATACCTCTTGTCCATAGAGCAGTTTCGATCGAACCAAAGAAATCGCTAGGTGTAACATAGTTTGAGTGTCTTGGCTCCAGGATTGTCTGTTGACTATTTTTAAGAAGTTAAGTCTTTTGTTTGCTTTTGTAATTAAATATTCGATATGATGTCTCCAATTTAACTTTCGTGTTATGTACACTCCTAGAAATTTAACGGTGGGCTTATAAGCAAGTGGATTATTGTCCAGCGATAACGTAGGGAGAGTTTTAGGGTTTTCACCATTGTTAAAAAGCATAAGATAAGTTTTTTCACCCGATAACTCCAGACCATTGTCTTTCATGTAATTACTCAGGTTATCAAGATCACATTGGTAGAGCTTTTGTACATGGGTGATTGTTCTTTTGTTTGTATTTTTTCGAAGAGTGGTATTCATCCAAATGGCAATATCATCTGCATACTGTACAACATTAGTGTTCTTCGACAAATGTTGTGGTAAATCATAAAGAAGTATACTGAACAGGATGGGGGCTATGATTGACCCCGGAGGGATCCCCATGTCTATGTCTTTAAATGAAGAGTATACAGTCCCTAATCTTACACACATTGATCTACAGGATAAAAAGTCTTTAATGTAATAATACATTTTACCTGTTACACCAATGCTCTTTAATTTGTCAAGCAGTCTTGAATGCCACACAGTGTCGTAAGCCTTCTTCACGTCAAAAAACGTAGCCAAAGTGCTTTTTCTACGAGAAATTTTTTTTTTGATTTGACTTGTAAGTTTTACTAAATGATCTGTTGTACATCGCCCTTTCCTAAATCCTGCCTGATGAGGTGGAATAATATCATTTCGTTCACAATAATGGAACAAACGCTTCTGAATAATCTTTTCCATCAGTTTCCCAACATGAGAAGTTAAAGCTATTGGTCTGTAACTGTCAATGAGTGACCTTGATTTGCCTTCCTTAATGATGGGAATTATCACGGACTTCTTCCAGAGTTTTGGAAGAGCTCCATTCAACCAACATTTTTGGAAAAATGAGTATAATAATTCCTTCCACTTAAAAGGCAAATGAATTAGCATCTGATAAGAAATACCATCTAAACCAACAGAAGATTTATTGGATGAAAAAGATGCCAAAGTTTCCATGAATTCGTCCAGTTGAATGGGAGAATTGATATAATGATTCTCCTTAGAAATTGGATCAACATAGATGTCATTTTTCTCCTGTTCTATTCTGTGTTGACCATTAGTTGACTTTAAAGTAGCTGATCGACTATTGTCTGAAAAAAGATTATGAAAGGCGTTACCTTTTTCAAAGGAATTTGGAAATAAGTTGTCTTTAACCTTAATTGGGTAGCTTGGCAGTGTATGACCATGTTTCATTTCTTTTAGTTTTTTCCACACTTTGCACATATCCTTTGATTCAGATACTTCATCTTTACAGAAACTGGTCCAATAGGACTTCTTTGCTTGTGCTATTACTCTATTACATTGAATTTTAGCTTTCTTCATGTTCAAATGATGTGCAGGTGTTTTATTTTTCAGCCAGATTTTACAAGTTTCTTTTTTAAAGGCAACAGCCTGTACACATTCTTTTGTCCACCACGAATTTCCACGGTATTTGCCTAGTGTCCCGACTTGCACACTGGAATAGAAGAGAAAGCTGCCTTTAAGACAACTTCGATGAAATTAGAATAAAATACATCTATATTGTCATGTTTTATTAAATCTGTGTTGTGCGTCTGAAGGACATTACCAAACGCTATCCAATCGGCGTTCTTGTATTTGAATTTCGGGATTCTGTCTTCAGTGTCAGTGCGTGTTCTGAAAGTTGTTTTCTCCAAAAGTTTAATTTCAATTGGAAGATGATCACTACCCAAACTATCATCTCCTACGAGCCAAGTATAATTTGTTGCAAGCTCTGGAGAGATGAGAGACAAATCCACTGTGGTTGCTCTATGAGTAGAGACATCAGGTATCCGTGTAACTGAACCATCGTTTAATAAGTAAAGATTTGAATCTACTATGTTTTCAATTAGGCGATTGCTGGTGATTTTGAGACATTCTTTCTCCCAGAAAGGAGAATGAGCGTTAAAATCACCCAGTACTATCCACCTTGAGCCTTTTGCGTCCAAATGCTTGATCCAGTCTGTGTTATCATCCTTTGGACCAGAAGGAAGGTACAATGATAAAAGACTTACATTAATAGTTGTATTGACTCTGACAACTGCTCCTGTGTAATAGATGTCTTTTGTATCTGCTGGGATCGGGAAATCTACAAAGGACGAGTAATCCAGATCACATCGGATGTATATGGCAATCTGTATCTTGTTATTTACCTTACAACATTGAAATAGCGGAGGATAAAAATAATTTGGCAATTTTGGAAGCTTATGTTTGACAACATTAAGAGATTGCAGCGTCTTTCTAGTTGGTTGATCAATTCTTCATGTCTTACCCGATCGAAAGCCTTGGTATAATCAATAAAGCATAAATATAAATCCTTATTCATCTCGATTGACCTCTCTATGATAGTTCTAGGATGTATATGGCATTAACAGTTCCTTTCCCTTCCACAAATCCACACTGTTCTTCTGCTATTTCTCTTTTGATTCTATTCCTTATCCTCATCATGATTATTCTTCATAGGATTTTTGTTAAATGACTCATCAAGCTGATTGTGCGATGGAGTTCGCATTCTATAGCCCCTGTCTTCTTTGGAAGTGCAATGAAAATTGATTTTGACATATCTTTAGGGATTTTTCCAGTGTCATGAATCCCATTTAGGAGGACTTTTATTTTTTCAATACCAAATTCCTCGAGGGCTTCAATCATCTCTGTAGTAATATTGTCTGGTCCTGGGGCTTTTCCTGGTTTCATCTTTTTCAGTGCTGCTCTAACGTTATCTTTCATTATGGGTGGTCCTTCAACGTTCTTTCTCATAATGTGTTCTTCGTTCCTGTCATCTTCAAAAAGGTCTTTAGTGTACTCTCCCCATCTGTCTAATATTTTGTCTTTTTCCATGATAAGCGTGCCATCTTTCGATTTTAAGCAACCAGTTGATGTGCATGTATTTTTCCTGTGGACAATTTCTTCAGTTCGTCTGTACATACCCTGAGGATCCGTTTTGTGTCGATCTATTTCTTTGCATTTTGTGTTCAGCCAAGCTTCCTTAGCTTCATTGCACCTATACCTGATTTCTTTGTTTATCTTCCTGTATATCTCCTCCTTTCTGTTTGTCTTCCTCCGTTCCTCCATCAAGCCTAGAATTTCTTTGGTCATCCAGTTCTTTTATGGGTGACATATTGTCTGCCAACCTCAGCGACCGTGTCAACCTTCGACGTGGACAAGGCAGAACCCTGACTCTGAAGGCTGATGTTACGAATGATCTTGACCTCCTCGGCGTTTCCCCAGCAATTGTCATGAACATGAACAGCATCCAATTTCACAATTGATTGGTTCGCTCTAATTTGCTGAGCGTTAAATATATATATAGTTCTTTTTTTTTGGTTTTCTATCTACTTAGGGATTTCTTCACAAGCTTCATTTATCGAATTTCTCAACTTTGTCCATTGTTCCTCACTGTCACCAACGTCTTTCAGAGCACTGAATTTGTTTTGAACATGGGATATGGACAATAAAAAAAAAAACCGACGAAAAGCATAACTGAGAAAAGCAGATGACAGAAACAAAAAGAGAAAGAAATTAAACGATTTTCCCCATCAATGTTTTTTGCTGAATTAAAAAAAACATCTCGCACTGGGTGAAGCAGCAGGGAAGTTTCAATCTTTTCTCCTAAGTTTTGTATTTGTTGTTTGTTCTTTTGTGATTTTACGTTTACGCTTGACAAAAGACCAGTTGGTCAAAACTTGCGCCTGTCTTGTCTGGTTGTATTAAATACGCGTTCTGATTCTTTTTTAGTGTTTTTCTGGTTCCTGTTTGCTTGAACGCTGGCAGTCACACTTGTTTGGGATCGTGGGCTGGCTGGTTCTTTTGACAGAGCCTTGGACACAAAATCTGATATCTCGAGTTCGGTTCCAGCCTGGAACAATACAAACTGACCTGTTGGCTGCCCATGCTACCATCTCCATCATTCTAGTTGTGTCAGATTAGTGTTTCATAGATACCTTCTCTCGCCCACCTCCCAATCTTTTCAAGATCAAACCATCGCAGGTTCAGGGAATTTACCAGATTTGAGTGGAGCACATATGGAATTATCCGAGTGCGATGAATCCCTCTTGACAAGTTCGAATTTCTTAAGATGACGTCTCCACGCTCGGAACGAATTCCATATGCACTAACGTCACAGGTTCCATGTGTATGGTGATCGTGGCACATGCCTTAAGCCTGCACATAAACCCATGAGTTGGCCAGGTCCTGAGGCTCTACCTAGAATATGTTTTACCTAGTCTATATTTTATACTGGTATTTTATCAGCCTACCACTGGAATAATCATGGTTACATGTAAATGACACGTGTATGTGTGTATCTTACCTTCAAAAATGGAACATATATATGAAATAAATAAATAAATAATTAAAGGTCAGAATAAGATATACGACGAGGATGGGATTCGAACCCACGCGGGGAGACCCCAATGGATTAGCAGTCCGTCGCCTTAACCACTCTGCCACCTCGTCTTCTAAACTTCTGCAAAACACACTTTTTACCATTCAAAAGATTGCATGATGAAAACAGATTTTACACAACGATACTTTTGGGGCAAAAACTGTTGTCAAATTTCAGACTCAATTAGACACTTAAAGACAAGATGGCACTCATCTCCTGGTGCATTCATACGACACGTTTTGCATGTTTTATTTTCCCTGTGTTTACCCAGTTCAATTTCATGCTTGTGACAGCTACACCGAAATTTAATCAGAGGAAAGATGTAAACACCAGGTAACTGTGATATGTATCTTTTCCATTCCAAACTTTCTTTTCAAATTTCTTTAAAGTGTACGTTTGATGTTCGATCTTCAGACACGCACAGAGAGAATTAGAACAAATTGTTATTTATGAACGTGTGAAATAAAGCGATACGAGTACATGTGCTTTTTTTCACATCCAGCCCTCGCCCAAAGAAGATTTACACTCATCATCATCATCATCATCATCATCATCATCATCAGGTGCCCTGCCGATGGCGTTGGCGATCATGGACTTCCATCTCTCTTGTTGCCTCAAGCATCTCTTCCAACCTCCTTGTCTTCAGCCACTCTGCAAGTCCGTCTAGTATTTTCTCCCTGGGTCTACCTGGTGCTATCTTCCCCTTCAGCTTTCCCGTTGTGACCAGGTGTTCCAAATCCCCCTTCCTCATAAAATGGCCTATAAATGTTGCCTGTCTTTTCCTAATCTTCCTCATGAATGATCTACCTGTGTCTGCCTCCATCAAGACTGTCTCGTTTGTTTTCTTTGCTGTCCATGGAACTCTCAACATTCTTCTTAGAAACCACATCTCGGATGGACAGACAAAAGGATTTACACTACACATAAATAATACATATAAAAACATAAGTATTTCAATAAAGTTAAACATCGAACATCTCTTCAAAGAAATAGATTTTAAACCTTTTTTATGTAAAGTAGTTTAACCTTTTGACTCCTGCACCCTATCTACCAACTGCAAAAACTTAACCCTTTGATTCCCTCACTCTTTCCGCCAGCTTCCTTCAGCAAGCTGGCGGAAAGGGTGAGGGAATCGAAGGGTTAAGTTTTTGTTTTGCTTGCATAGTTGGCAATGCAGGATGCTGGTGGACAGGGTGCAGGAGTCAAAGGGTTAATCGTTATAAAACTATGTTGGTGATTGATCAGACTGTGAGGTAGAAGAAGCTGATTAATTCATGATATATGTTATATACCTGTTTTTAAGTACTGTGAAACTGATACATTCTGGCATGTTTTCTGGCAGTGTTGTTCCAGAGATAGCCTCTGAATACACACGGCCGGATTTTTTTTAAGTCAATTCTAGTGATGGGGACACTGGTTTTTCTGCCGTTGGGTGAGACATTTATACAAAAGAATATTGGTTAAGTTATCTGAAGTATGTCCTTCATTATTATGCATATATTGTTCCTTTGTTATACCGAAGTCTAAGTTTTAATGG
>CM060312.1:87255484-87257984 GCA_030674185.1 Monoplex corrugatus
GTGACTGTTATTCACTGGCAAGGTGTTTGTACTTTTGTGACTGTTATTCACTGGCAAGGTGTTTGTACTTTTGTGAATGTTATTCACTGGCATTCAAGAAGATGGAAAGCGTTCCTACCAAGAAACGCCTATCAATTAACATCAGTAAGACAGTTCTTGTTGAGAGTACCATGGACAGCAAAGAAAACAAACGAGACAGTCTTGATGGAGGCAGACACAAGTCGATCACTGATAAGGAAGACAGGCAACATTTATAGGCCATTTTATGAGGAAGGGGGATTTGGAGCACCTGGTCACAACGGGAAAGCTGGAGGGAAAGAGAGCACCGGGTAGACCCAGGGAGAGAATGCTGGACGGACTTGCAGGGTGGCTGGGGATGAAGAGGGTGGGGGAGATGCTGGGGGCAACGAGAGATAGAGATGGTTGGAAGTCCATGGTCGCCAACGCCATGCGGCAGGGCACCTGATGATGATGATGATGATGAAAGCAGTTCTTGAATGTTATATATAGAACCGATAATGTCGGACGGTTGTGAGGCGTGGATAGTCAACACGCAAAGTTAGAACAAGATTGAGGTAAATGAAATGTGGTTCCTAAGAAGAATGTTGAGAGTTCAGAGGACGGGAAAGAAAACAAACGAGACAGTCTTGAAGGGGGGGGCAGACACAAGAAGATCATTAATAAAGAAGATCAGGAAAAGACAAGCAACATTAATAAGCCATTTTATGAGGAAAGAGGAATGAGAGCGCCTGGTCACGACAGGAAAGCTGGAGGGAGAAAGAACACCAGGTAGACCCAGGGAGAAAATACTGAACGGACTTGCAGGGTGGCTGAGGACAGAGAGGGTGGGCGATGTATTTGCAGCGACAGGGGATAGATTGTGTGCAGGGCCATGCGGCAGGGCACATGATGAAGAGATGATGATGATGATGATGATGATGAGATGATGACATGATGAAAGTTATTCATTGGCAAGGTGTATGTACGTTCCTAAGTAGACATAGGCCGTAGTGTGACCCGTAGGTTATGTAACAATCTGGGTCATGTCTGTACAAGACATTGCCAACGTGTGCAGGGTTTATGCGCAGGCTTGAGGCTTAAGCCATTATCATTTAGAGTCTTCTCCATCACATCACATCAGTGGTGACGGTGCGTGTGAAACATAATTCTGAGCTCGGAAACGTTATCTTGAAAAACTGAAACTGTATAATACTTGAACAGTGATGTGAGCCATTAAAACAGACTCAAAGTCCAAACATACAGCACGAAAATAATTTAAAACAATAACAAAGGAAATATAACTGATCTTCGCGGCCCAGAACAATGAGTGCGTTTCGCGCTGGCAAATACTGTGGTTTTTGTGCAGGAGAAACGTCGTCCAAATACCTAATTTATATCAACGACGAAGCGATCTCACCTGCGCCTCGGGAATAAGATAAGGACCAGAGACAAAATTGAAGACACTTTAGTAAAAAAAAAAAAAAATTTTTAAAAAAAAGCGGGATAAAAGAAGAAAACAGGCAGGTTTAGGTGGCAATGACAAAAATTGAACGGCTCTCAAACAAATACTTGACAATAGGTAGGCCTACCTGGAACTGTGCAGTGCAAGAAAAAAGATATCGGCTATTGAGAAATTAGCACGTGGCTTTGATATACTATACCTACAAAACAAAAAAATAAAAAAATAAAAAAATAAACCGTACCAATACAAGCCACGAGGCTCTAAAGACTTTATAGTAATTCAGAATAATTAATTGCTGTAGTCACCCCAAAGAACCTAAATAATAAGATGTCCAAATTTGACCTAGAGAAATCATCATCAATGTGCCCTGCCGCGTGGCGTTGGCGAGCATGGCCCTTCATACGAATCTGTCCCTTGTTGCTGCAAGTACATCTCCCACCTTCTCTGTCCTCAGCCACCCTGCAAATCCGTCCAATATTTTCTCCCCGGGTCTACCTGGTTTTCTCTTTCTCCTCCAGCTGTCCTGTTGAGACCAGGTGCTCTAATTTCTCTTTCCTCATAAAACGTTCTAAAATGTGCTTGCTTTTCTTTTTTTTTTAACCTAGAGCAGTGCTGTATAAATTCTTGTGAATATTGGGCATACGACTTCAAACATCAAACGAAAGACAAAACAGTTTGCATTCATCGATGCCTGTGGATACTGGCCACATTCATCACCAATTTGGGCCTGACCATGTAACGGCAACCGAAAGAACAAGTAGTATTGTTGTTGTTCTTTGTTTTGTTGCTGTTGTTGTTGTTGTTTTATTATTTTCTCTTTGTTATATCATCTATTATTATTTTTATTATTATTGTTGTTTTTCTTTTTTGTTTTTTTGTTTTTTTTTTTTATTTTATGTTGTTGTTGTTGTTGTTGATTATTAGTATATTATTTCAACACATGCAATTTCGAAAACAGACGACGTCCATAAACAAAATACAAATCATGGGAGATAAGCCCACTTTAATGTCACCAAGCCAAGATATACAGTGGTTAGT
>CM060312.1:87270484-87272984 GCA_030674185.1 Monoplex corrugatus
TCCCCACCCTCCTCATCCCCAGCCACTCTGCAAGTCCGTCCAACATTCTCTCCCTGGGTCTGCCTGGTGCTCTCTTTCCCTCCAGCTTTCCCGTTGTGACAGGTGCTCCAAATCCCCTTCCTCATAAAATGGCCTATAAATGTTGTTTGTCTTTTCCTAATCTTCCTTATGAGTGATCTACTTGTGTCTGCCTCCATCAAGACTGTCTCGTTTGTTTTCTTTGCTGTCCATGGAACTCTCAACATTCTTCTGAGAAACCATATCTCGGCTGCCTCAATCTTGCTCTGGCTTTGCTTGTTGACTGTCCACGCCTCACATCCGTAGAACAATATTGCTTCTATATAACATTCCATATATATATAACATTCCATGCATACATATATACGTACCAGAAAAACACGAAAATCGATTCAGAACGCGTATTAAATACAGCAAGGCAAGACAGACGCAAATTTTCGGCCAACTGGCCTCTGTCAAGCGTGAATGTAAGATCACAAACAAAGACCAAATACAAAATTAGCAGAAAAATACTGAAGCTTCCCTACTGTTTCGTCCAGTGGGAGAAGAAGACTAAATGTATACGTACAGAATGAATAAAAATGTTGATGAAGAGAAAACTTTAAGAAGGAAAAAGACGATAGCAACATCAATGTTATGACCATCCTTCGTGGTGCAGTGGTTAACACAATAGATTTTACTTTTTTTTCTGTTCTCTTGTGTCGTCAAACATCGGGAGGGGTGGGGAGATGCAGTTTTCGGACGTGGGCCAGATGGGTAGTGTCTGCCATAGTTAGGCTGATTTTTTCAGTTGTTTCTTTCACACCTTCTGTCCATCTTTTCCTAGAACACCCCCTTCCTTTGGATCCATGTCTTTTCATGTTATAAGCTTTGTATGCTGGCTGTTCGCTTGGAAACCTCGTGAGGTGACCGAACCATTTCAACCTCTGTATTTCTGTGTGTTCTAGACATGGCACAGTCCCCATAGTGTCTCAATTACTTTATTTATGATCTTGTCTCGACGTGTGACATTCGCTGTCTTTCTGGGCCACCTCATCTCGCAAGCTGTTATTTCACCCTGTCTGTCTGTCTCTGTCTCTCTCTGTCTCTCTCTGTCTCTCTCTGTCTCTCTGTCTCTCTTTTTCTCTGTGTGTCTCTCTCTGTCTCTCTTTTTTTCTCTCGGTGTGTCTCTGTCTGTCTGTCTGTCTCTCTCTCTCTCTATCTCTCTCTCTCTGTTTGGTTAAGTATCCATGTCTGGCACTGATAACAAAGCGTTGGTATGAAAATAGAGCTTATTAGTTGACGCTTTGTATTCATGGGTATGTGTGGATGTGATAACGGAGGGGCCAGCTGATAGGTCACTGCATTTGCTTTCTGGATTTTTGTTTCAATTTCTCTATCCTTGCTGCCATTCTGTGTGAAGATGCTTCCCGAATATTAGAATTCTTCAACTTGTTTCAGTTCCATGTTGTTAAATTAACCTGTAGTTCAAGCTTGCCTGGGCTTCTGCTCACTTTCATAACCTCTGTTTT
This sequence comes from Monoplex corrugatus, assembly GCA_030674185.1. Lineage (NCBI taxonomy): Eukaryota > Metazoa > Mollusca > Gastropoda > Littorinimorpha > Ranellidae > Monoplex > Monoplex corrugatus. The sequence goes on from CM060312.1 coordinate 87,272,014, forward strand.
GGACAATCTGGTTTTCATGTTATAATCTTCACAGCTTGTATTCAAGTTACTGAGGTGTTCCTGCAACTCTTCTGCGTCTTAATTAATTAGGTCTTGGTCATCAGCGAATAGTAATTTATTTAGGTACTAGAGAAAAAAAACACGAAAAACACATCAGAACGTGTATTTAATACAACCAGACTTACTTGTCTTGTCTTGTCTTGTCTTGTCTTGTCTTGTCTTGTCTTGTCTTGTCTGGTTGTATTAAATACGCGTTCTGATTCATTTCTCATGTTTTTTTTCTTTTGGTTCCTGTCTGCTTGAACGCGGGCCGCCACACTAGTTAGTATGTATGTATGTATGTATGTATGTATGTATGTATGTATGTATGTATGTATGTATGTATGTATGTATGTATGTATGTATGTATGTATGTATGCATGTATGTATGTATGTATGTATGTATGTATGTATGTACATGTATGTATGTATGTATGTATGTATGCATGTATGTATGTATGTATGTATGTATGTATGTATGTATGTATGTATGTATGTATGTATGTATGTATGCATGTATGTATGTATGTATGTATGTATGCATGTATGTACATGTATGTATGCATGTATGTACGTATGTATGCATGTATGCCTGTCTGTCTGTCTGTCTGCCTGTCTGTCTGTCTGTCTGTCTGTCTGTCTGTACGTTATGTACGTATTATGTATGAGTGTATGTATATATGTACGTATGCCTGTCTGTCTGTCTGTCTGTCTGTATGTCTGTATGTATGTATGTATGTATGTATGTATGTATGTATGTATGTATGTATGTATGTATTTGAATTCATTTGGGTGTTGAAGATTTGGATTTGCGTCCTTTGCACAATAGACTGACAAGTGGAAAGTACAGTGTTCAGATTCCATCAGTGTAGGATCGTTGTGGGCTTGTTCAGCCCCAGCTGGCTCCGTTCCAGACTCAAATGTGCTATGAT
>CM060312.1:87277984-87280484 GCA_030674185.1 Monoplex corrugatus
CTTCGCAAGATCTGTCACAGAATAGAAATGAAGTACGCCGTGTATGACTCCCTGGACATAAATGTTTTACGATTCTGACCAAATCTGGCTTTTATTTGGCTTCTAATCATCAGCGATCAGTAAAAATGACCAGCATGTAGCAGACGAGAAACGACAGGCAAAAGCGTCGTCTGCGTGCGTTATCGTACGGTAGCAGGAAGTCCCGTTTTTACCGTCGCGAATAAACGAATTTCCCAACACATGCCTATGGCGACATTAACAACACTGAATGCCGTTAGGAAAACAACTCAGGGCTTTTATGGACATGAACAAAGAGGACATTGAGAAAATATTGACGATTTTATCGTCGAGGCAATTATGATCATACGGGCGCACTTTGTCACTTGTTGATTTTCAGAGGTGAAAGACTGATTGATCAATAGCTTAGGGGCATGGTTGATTTTAAAGCTCGATGTTGTTTCCGTTTTGTTATTCTGCTCTCACTTGACATGCTAGTTTTGTTTGTCACTGTTTTGACTTTGAGTGTCGTGTTTTCTTTATTGATGTCTTGCACATTTTTGACTTTAATGGAAAAATATGTTCAGTTCGGGAGAAAGCTCGCATTTGATATAAATAATAATCATAGGCCCTAATTAGTACAACAAAACAAGACATGTTGTATTGAATACGGGTTCATATTCTTTTTTCGTGTTTTTTTTTTTCCTGGTTCCTGTTTGCTTGAACCCGGGCAGTCACACTTGTTTTGATTCAAAATAGGCCCTAATGATATCAGTGATAAAAACAGAAAACAGGAGGTGAGCTTTTTTTTTTCTTACAGCAGCATTAGTTGCCTGTGCATGCAAGTTGCCATTTGTGGCAACATTTGTCAGGTGATTGCATAATCAATTTAAAATAAAGTTGTTAATATTCAAGATCGGTAAATATCACACACACACACATACAAGCACACACATCACATGATGCATGCAGAGCCATGTACATGATTAGTCAGATTACACACACATACATTTCATGCATGTACAAGCACAGACCCTATCACAGACACACATGTATGCAAACATAAAACCAGGCAAATTTTGTATAAAAATTGAGTATTTTAACTCTTAGCTCAGGCAAGCATTGGTGTTATTCCAATAAAAGTAATACAACTGATAGTTCATGGCATTGAACAATAAGATATGTGTAACACTTTTGTCCAGCCCATCACTGCTTCTGTACAACTACTACTTGTTGTATATTGCATTTCTCCCCTGTCCCCCTCCAAGTCCAAACCCACTGACACTGAGGTCACTATTAGAACAGGACATGAAGGCCCACAGAGTCTGGAACAATTTTTCACAATGCGATGAGGATGAGAATCAGGATGATAGTGATGATGCTATGGGGTTTATTTTTGATTGAGGCTGTTTGACAGGACTGCTCTCTGTTTTTCCTTCTGTTATATGTCCTGGTGTCAACCATGCCAGAAAGCAAAAGACATCTGTGATATTGATCAAGAAGGTTGAACAATACTTTCTTTGAGTTTGATACATCTGTACTGTGAATGAAATTCAATTATGTGGTTCCAGTCTTCGTAGTGAGTTGATAGCCTGAAGACATGCAGAATACCTGCATATTATTAAGATAGTGAGATTGCTTAGAAACCTAGAATCATCTCTTATTATAGTCTTAAAGGCCGTGTAAAGTTCGAATCAACTTCTAAAGACCACATAAACTTAGAATCAATTCTTAAAGGTCTCACAGCATTGTTACGAGGCAGGGGAGTCTCTCCCTTGTCGGATCATTTCAGACATTTGGCCAGTGTGAGCAGCATATCTCCCCAAACTTTTTTTCAAAATTGTGTAAGCCAGGGCTTCAATTCAAGCAGCACTAAATGTTCCATACAAATACATTTTATTGCTCACTAGGTAAGAATGTGTAGTTTCATCTTCTGAATATTGAATGTTTTCTAAATAACAAAAACAGCAATAAAAACTATGTGAATTGACAATTGGGAGTTAAGTCTTTAAGTAGAGAGATATGACTGAACAAACTAAACTTTTTAGTGTTAATGTTGTTATCAAACAAATTTAAGTTTGCAGACATGAGAAACGGAAGCTACCATGCTGGGTTTGTTCTTATCTTATTGACACAAGCTTTCACCTTCAACTTTACCTGCAGGGTTCTTCACAGGGAGAGGGGAGAAGGTGCACTTGAAGAAAAATGATACTTGACAGATCCAAAAGCTTGAGTCAGCAAGTCAAGAACAAACTGAAAGTCCAGTAGGATAACTTGTTTGTTCTTTTCTTCTTTATTATTATGAAAATAACAGTATGACTATGAGAGAATATTTTCCTTACATTTAGATTATTTTTGATCTAGGACGACAGCATGAAGCTTGAGACAGATAGAGCCATAACAGATCAGCGAAAGAAAGATTCAAAACCACAATAAAAAACAACTGCAAAGTCAAGAGAACAAAACCAAACATATCTGTAGTATGGTAGGAGTATTTACTTGT
>CM060312.1:87285484-87295484 GCA_030674185.1 Monoplex corrugatus
TTCCTGTTTCTCAGTCATGCAGTGCTCAGTATTCCTTGTCGATTCCTGTTTCTCAATCATGCAGTGTTCCGTATTCCTTGTCAATTCCTGTTTCTCAGTCATGCAGTGCTCAGTATTCCTTGTCAATTCCTGTTTGTCAATCATGCAGTGCTCAGTATTCCTTGTCAATTCCTGCTTCTCAATCATACAGTAGTATTCCTGGTCAGTTCCTGTTTCTCAGTCAAATGGTAGCATTCAGTTCCTGTTTCTCAGTCAATTGGTAGCATTCATTTCAGTTGTCAAGTTTCTTGAGTCTCTATCAAGTTTATGTGGGTAGATGTTTCTGCAGGTCTTCATGTGTTTGTGGCTGTAAATTCTATGCTGTAGAATTCTGTAGTGTGACTTGCAGGTATAAATCCACTGCTGTAGTATTTTCTGGTATGACAATTTGACTTAATGGTGATTATCTGAAGTAATGAATGCTATCCGGGATTTACAAAGCAAGACTCTTTTTGGTTGTGTGGGTGTAAATTCTAAGCGCTGGTAATAAACTGGGGCATAGATTCAATTGATGATTTATTGTGCATGTGGTTTGAGTTAATGCTGATTCATTTCTCATTTTGTGGCAAGTTCATTGCCATGGATTTGATCATTCGATTCGGGCAGTGCATGTAATTGTAAGGTTAGGAGAACATGTCTGGAATCGTCAGATGTGTTGCTTACAGCTTTTACAGGTTTGAAATTGATGACGAAAACTTAAGTTTTGATGAATTGTTTTTGATGATGTTGATTCGACAGCTGATTTGTCATATCACAGATCTTGTATTAAGTTGTAAATCTTTTTTTTTTTCTCTCTCTCTCTTTTCTGTTCTTTTCAGTTTGGGCATAGTTGTCATTGTTTTACATTGTTCCCCTCAGTGTGTCAGCACACAGACGTACAAAGTATTGGAATGAATCCTTTGACTCCTTGTCACCATCCTCCAGCTGCAAAAACTTTAACTCCCTATCCTTCATTTTCCTGGAAACTGGTGATTAGGGTGAGGAAGTTGAAGCTGGTGGATAGGGTGAGTGAATTTTGCTTTGCTATAATTCTCTCTCTCTGACATGTGTACGTGCACGCACGCATGCATGCACGCATGTACGCACACACACACACACACACACACACACACACACACACACACACACACACACCACACACACACACACACACACACACACACACACACACACACACACACACTCTCACTCACTCACACACGCACACAGAGCATACAATTTTCTCTTGGTCGTACCCCCCTTCCTTTAAAAATACCATAAATCTCTCCCCCTCTCTCTCTCTCTCTCTCTCTCTCTCTCTCTCTCTCTCTCTCTCTCTCTCTCTCTCTCTCAGTAGACAGATAGACAGACAGACAGACAGATAGATGGGTAGGTAGACAGATCTGTATATGAGATACAATTTGTTGTCAGACAACATACATGTGGAAACCAACCCTAACTTTCCCCAGCCTTATTATTATGCAATCAACCCAGGTGCACTGTTGCACTGATTGAACTTGTGTCCCCCCCCCCCCCCCCTCCATGGAGATGCCAGGGGCTCTTTCAGTATAAATTCGGTTACCTTTGGGAAATTCTGTGCTATGGATTTTCTCTTTTCTTTCATTCTCTTCATTTCTTGCTTGCTCCTTTGCTTTCTCAGTTTCTGTCATTTCTTCTTTTCTTTTTTTCATTTTCTGCCCTGCTGGTCCATTCATCTGTATATTTTCCATAAAGCCTCTACATACTTTCAATTAGGATGGATAATTGGGAGCATACATGTATTTAATGCATTTGTGGCTCTAAGGAAATGTGATGTGCAGAAGCAGTCTAAGGTAATTAATGGCTGTCTATATGTATGTTAAAATGTACTTAGTTATGTAAATGACCATATGCTTGTTATCAGATGTGGTATTTTTAAACTCCTGAGTCATAAATTGGGTGGACCTGTTAATGCCACCCTGGCATATTTTTAGATTATGTGCATGAAAGCATTGATATGTTCATGTAATTTTCTTTTCCAGCCTTTTTATTAATCAAGGTCAATGAAGTGTGTGTTTTGAGATGGCTATTGCCCTGGTACATATATCTCTCTGTGTGTTTGGGATTTAAACAGTAACATTTAGCGAGCTTGTGTGTCTGTCTGTTGCAAACCTTGATCATGGCTGTACCACAACAGACTGATCACTGTTTGTGCCATTGTCCTGGTAGATGGTTACGGATTAGTATCCAGCTGACTGATCCCCTATTGTTGCCCCTACCTGAGCCAGAAATCCTGAAAACAAAGAGTATTTTATGATGTGCATCTCTCCTATGGCAGTAATGGTGATGGTATGGAACTGGTGAATTTAGAACGTGTTTTTATTTTCTCTGATATTATAGAAAACCTGTTGCCGGACAACAGATGTGTTACTTTTCCCATTCTTCAAAAGTGCTTACACAGTTGATAGTGTGACACCAGCTTACCCAGTTTTGTTAGAACCAGTGTATGTGTGTGTTGAAAACTATGAGCTTGACAGCACCATAACAGTGTGATTCATTTCTGCCTGGGTCCCAGCAAAGGATTAGTGTCCAGCTGACTGATAGACTCCATTGCCATTGTCACTGAGCAAGAAAATGTGTTGTGGAGTTTTGTTTGGAGTTTGTTGAAGAGAGATTCATCTCCTTCTCATTCACTGTCACACTTAGAAGAGGGGGATCCATCATACATGGATAGTTCTGTACTTGCTTTGCCCAAAACTGCCATTAACTATCTGGGCAGTCTCCTTGAGTTCCTCAAAATTCCGTGTGCTGATAAAAGGCGTTGAAATGGGGAGATAGGGGATAGATGGGACCTCTGACACTTAAGCTGACACCTCCAGAATGATTGGAGCATTAGGAATGGCAGAGAAGTAAAATATTTTTAATGTTGTAGGTTGTGATTGAACTCGAGACTCCAGCTCATGAATTCGTGGTTTTACCAAAAGAGCCAGCTTACAAAAAACAAGACCGAAAGACAGGGAAAACAGTTGACAAGTCTTTCATGATGTTCATCTCTTGAGGCTGCAACTAGTGATGGTACAGAGTTGATGAACTGAGAAGAAATTTCTCAATTCTCTGTGATGTTATAGCCAAACCTGTAGAAATACTAGAATGGAGAAATAATCAATAATTTTTCCCTGTTCCTTAAGAAAGCTTTGACAGTCAGAAGTGCTTCACCAACCCACCCAGTTCTAATAGCACCGGTGTGTCTGTCTGTTGAAAACCTTAAGGTGGAGGGGACTCCAACACTGTGAGTGTGATTGATTTTTGCCTTCATCAGTCCTGGTGGTTGCTGAGTATCCAGCTGACTGACCACTCCATTGTTGCCCCTCATTGACCAGAGACAGTGGAATCCCAAAGTATTTCACAGTGTGCATCTCGTTGGGCAGCATATAGTGATGGTAGAGAAACTGATGAATTTAGAATATATGATTTTCTTTTCTCACATTGGACGGAGCAGCAGGGAAGTTTAAGTCTTTTTCTCCTAATTTTTGTATCTGATGTTTGTTTGTTTGTGATCTTATGCTTGACAAAGGCCAGTTGACTGAAAATTTGTTCCTGTCTTGTCTGCTTGTATTAAATACGCGTTCTTATTCTTTTTTCATGTTTTTTTTTCTGATTCCTGTTTGCTTGAACGTGGACAGTCACACGTGTTTTGGATTTAGAATATGTTTCAATTTTTATGATCAGAAAACCTGTGGTAGAATGGCAGAAATAGTTGTTACTTTTCCTATTCATCAAAACTGTTTCCACAATCGATACGGCTGCATCAACCCACCTAGATCTATTAGAACCAGTGAGTGTGTGTGTGTTTGTTTTTAAACCTTGAGCTTGACAGCAGGTCTTTAGTGTGATTGATTTCTGTCAGGGCTCCTGTAGCTGATTAGTATGCAGCTGACTGATCACTCAGTTGTTGTCCCTGATTTAGCTACAGATAGGGAAAACAGGCAGCAACATTTCGTCACATGCATCAGTTTCCTAGAGCTGCAGGTAATGGTTATGGCACAAAGCTGATGAATTTACAATATGTCCCAGTATTTCTATCATACAAAACGTCAAAGCAGAGCTAGTGTAGAATGGCAGACGGTAAATGTTTGCTCCACCATCCAGATATGATGTCATGATTGATAGTGTCCCTGTACATCAAACTGCTGGTGATAGTTTTCCAGTCCAACAATTCACATAGAACTGGTGTGTCTGCTTCACTGCTTGTTGAAAACCTTCAGCTTGACAGCCCCCAGTGTGAATAATCGATTTTTGTCATTAGTAGTTGATCAATCACTGAGTAAGGACAGGGAAAGCAGGAGGCAGTATTTCATGATGCTTGCCAGTGATGGTAGGGAGCTGACAAATTTATTGTATAAATTTACATTATTTCTGTGTGAATTATAAAAGCAAGACTGTTGTTACGTAGTGTTGTATGACAGCCTAAAACGATCCAATACTTTCACCATTCTATTGGTAGGCTTAGAGAACTGGTGAGGTTCACTGTGAACCATTCTGCATATTAAAAGGACCTATGCCAGTGTGTGTGTTTGTTGTTGAAACCCTTGAGCTGGATAGCCCAGTGAAAGTGTGATTGATTTCTGTTTGGATCCTGATTGATCATTGATTTGTGATCAGTCCATTGTTCTGATACTGTTATTGATTTCTGTTGAAATCCTGATAGTTGATTAGAGATCAGTCCGTTGTTCTGATAGTGTTATTGATTTCTGTTGGGATCTGATAATTGATTAGTGATCAGTCCGTTGTTCTGATACTGTTATTGATTTCTGTTGGGATCATTATAGTTGTATTAGTGATCAGTCTGTTGTTCCTCACTGTGCCTGAGATGGAAAACAGGAGGGCAGCAGATAGTGTTGATGGAATGGATCAGTTTTCTGTAATATTATGAAAGAAATATTGTAGAATGGCAGAAAAATCCATTACATTTCAAATTCCCTAACGGTACCTACACAATCGACAGTGCTGTGTCAACCCATTGATTTCTGTTAGAACCAGTATATCTGTCTTGAAAACCGGAGTTTGGCAGTGGTGTGATAGTGTAATTGATTTCTGACAGAGTGATAATGTGATTGATTTCTGCCAGGGTCCTGGTAGCTAGCTAGCTTGATTAGTATGCAGGAGACTGAGTCCTCACTTGTTATCCCTCACTGAGTCAGAGACGGGTAAAAACAGGAGACAGTGTTTTAAGACATGCTTCTCTTGGGGTTGGAGGTATTGATGATGGCATAGAGCTGATGAATGTGGAATATATCTCGATGTTTTGTAATTTAAGAGCAAGATTGTTGTAGAACAGCAGAAAAATCATTACAGCGAAACAGTAGGACTACACCAGTCTCTCTGTTCTTTATTTCTTGTGTCTGCCCAGACCCAACTGTTGCGTTTGGCGTCAGTCTAGGAAGACGAGGGAGGATTCCCAGAATCATATTGTCAGAAAAATTATGCTGTCTCTAGTCTCTTGATTCGTATCTGTACAGAGTGACTGTTGCCGTCGATCAAAGCAAGTGAGCCCATGTGGTGGCTGTGATCGCCAGCACAATGCTGAAGTTGCCAATCTCTGTGATCATGTCTGTGGGAGCTGGGGACCAATATCTCATGACAGGAGTGTCTCTTGGGGCTGCAGATAGTAGTGATGGAGCAGAGCTGATGAATTTAGAAGATTGCTTTTTTGTCCTGCCATACAGATAGGCTGTATCTGTTGGATAGCGGGAACTTAAACACACACACACACACACACACACACACACACACACACACACACACACACACACACACACACACACACACACAACACACACACACACCACACACACACGCTCATAATCAACTAGGTTTGTCCCTATCTGTGATTGTTAAAAGAGCTTGCTGCATGCATGATATAACCGTTAGTTCCAGGTCTCGCTTGAGGATAATTGTTTTGTTTTTCTTATGTAACTCTTTGTTTCTTTGCTCTTGTTTGTGTGACCGTACTGGTTGGATTATATTGCAGGCTGTTATGTGCTAATGGAAAGAGTTGTGTTTCAGGCGATTTGTTAAAAACGTTCTGATTTTAATTACATTTGTCCCTCACTGTGATTGTCCTTATTTACCATGGTCTTTGGATTCATTTTAGTGACAAATTATGTTTGTCCGCTTTGTCTCTCCCCCGCCCCTGTGTGTGTGTGGATGTGTGTGTGTGTGTTTGCACGCATGAACACACAAGCGCACGCACAAACACTCCCGCACACACAAACACGCATAAACACACGCACACACTTACACATGCACACACACGCACACCACACACACCACGCGCACGCATGCACACACGCACACACACGCGCGCGCGCGCACACACACACACGTGCACACACGCACAGAGACACACACATACACAAGCGGACAGACACACACATACATATGCACATGCACACAAGCACACATGCATGCATGCATGCGTACATAGACAGAGACACAGACAGACAGGCACACACACACACAAACACGCACGCAAGCACGCGGGGTGCACACAAACACACACACACACACACACACACACACACACACACACACACACACACACACACACACACACACACACACACACACACACACACACACACACACACCACACACACACACACACACACACACACACACTCTCTCTCTCTCTTTCTATCTTGTTTTATTAATGTGTTCACACCCCTTCAAATGGTGCTTTGGCCTTAATGAACAAATTTCTGATTCTGATTCTGTTGTTTTATTTGTTTGTTTTTCGTTTGATTTTCAGTCAGGTGGGTTTTTATCCCCATGATGATTTTTCATGAGGATATGTTTCTCATGCTATAGTAATTTCTGATCCCTGTTCTTGCAATGTTGAAAAAAAAAGTGGGGGAATGGGTTTCCTGAATATGAATACTGATTGAATTTGGACTGGGGAAGAATTAATTTCTGCATGTTTTTCTCATTTCTCAGAGTACATGTATGTGTTATTGTAAACCATTTTTGTGCAGCCTGTTCTCGAAACTCGTTTAAACCCTTTGGCTCCTGCACCCTGTCCACCAACTGCAAAAACATTACCCTTGGACTCCTTCACCGTATCTACCAATCCTTCAGGAAGCTGGTGCACAGGGTGTGGGAGTCAGAAGGTTAAGAAGTAACAATGATTGATCCTTAACAGGACTGAGGAGGTCAGGTGGTTGAAATTGAAGTGGTCCTGCATGCTTTTGCCCTGAAGGATTCAGAAAGACAGGTTCGGCTCTTTGTCAGATTTGATACTGTATCTGATTTAGTGTAGAGGATTTTTACCGCGGGCAATGCAGGTTTGTGTAGCCAATATCATTTGGTTGGGGACTGTGCTTTTAGTTGGACACATAGGGCAGAGAGATGATGAGAGAGAGAGATAGTATGTGTTTTTAATAGGCATTGGGAACTCACTGGCAAAAAGTAAAAACATAATTTGTTAATTGTCATATATATAGAGTTGTTAAAAGCTTCTTCCTTCCTTCCTGTCTTTCTTTTTTTAATTTTTTTTTTAATTTTAAGAGAGAGAGAGAGACACACACACATATCTATACATATATGTATACCGAGTTTTAAAAAAAAATTCAGTCTTTATTTTAAATTTGTTATTTTAGGGAATAAAAAGAAAGAAACAAAAGAAAGAAAAGAAAAAAAAATCGAAGAAAGAAAGAAAGAAAAAAATATCAAAGGGTGAAAGTACCAGTAGGTTCCTTTAGACATGTTGAGCTCTTAGTAGAAAGAATAATGGAGAGAGAGAGAGAGAGAGAGAGAAGAGAGAGAGAGAGAGAGAGAGAGAGAGGAGGGTGGGTATGGAGACAAAAACAGTCCACAACAGCCCAAACCAAGCAGGCAGCCCAAAGACGTGTTTATCCCCCTTGACATGAGCTAAGACCTCAGAACTGGCGGACAAGCAGGACACTAAGACCCTACAGTGACCACGGGCCAACAGCCTCTCCTCTCCTGTCTGACGTTCATCCCCCTCTATCATCATCAGTGGCATCTCCCAACCTTGCTTTCTTTCTGGCAATCGCTCATTCCCTGCCCACGGCTTTCTGTGTCTCTTGACTGCTTTCTCTCTTTGTCTCTGTCTCTGTGTCTCTCTCTCTCCCCCCCCCCTCTCTCTCTCTATTTCTTTGTCTGTCTCTGTCTGTCTGTCTGTCCGTCTGTCTGTCTGTCTATCTCTCTCTCTCTCTCTCTGTTTTATTCTTTCTCAGTCGAAGCAATTTTAGATAATTTGGCCCTTTTTTATGTATGTTTTAGAGTACTTAGTTATGTTTAAATTTGTATTCAGCTATGTCTTTTTAACATCCCTGTTTGATAAATTGGAAGGAGTGGTAAACGCCAGGGGCATCTCCTTAGTTTATGTGCGTGAGTGCATTAATAGGTGTACTTAATTTTCCTTTTTTCCAGTTGAAGTATAGTGCATGTTTTGAAACGGTTATAGCCCTGATATGGTTCTACGCAGTCGGCTGGGCCTTAACAACAACAACAACAACAACAAAAACAGGAAGTATCATTCTTTCTTTGTCTTCCTGTTTGTCTTTAGAAGATTTTACGCCAACAACCCATTTCGAGCAAATTTTGTTGACAACCCAATGCGTTGAGGTAAGTTATTCTGGTGTCTTCAAAAACTGCAATGTGTGAAGAATTCTGCAAATTCTTGTATGATTTATAGTTCCAAAGATGAGAGATTGTGGCTGAAGCATTTACTTGGTGTGAAATGTTATTGATGACGATTCTATTCCTCTTTGTATGTTTGTTTACGCGATGATCTCTTTGCTATTTAGGTTACTTTAAATACTGATTAGTGTTTAACCAGTTGTGAAGCCAAGAGTACATAATTGTGAGTTTGATTTGTGAGTTTGAAATCGAAAAATCAGTCTAGTCCCCCCCCCCCCCCCCCCCCCCTGTCTGTCTGTCTGTCTGTCCTCTCATTCTCTCTCTCTCTCTCTCTGCCTCCCTGGTTGTCTCTCTGTTGTCCTGAAATTGCCCATCCCCTGTCCAAAGCTGGCTTTTCCTGCCTGCCTATTTGTTGTGTGTGTGTCTGTGTATCTCTCTCTTTGTTTGTCTACTTCTGTTTTCCCCCGCCCCCTCCTCTTGCACTCTGTTTTTGTCTTTGTCGGTCTCTCTGTTTTTCTGCCCCTCCGTGTCTGTCTGCTCTCTCTCTCTCTTTGTCTGTCTGTCTGGCTGTCTCTCTTCTCTCTCTCTGTTTCTCTCTCTCTCCTCCGCCCCCCCCCCCCCCGTCTATCTCTCTCCCCCATCTGTCTGTCGCTGTCTGTCTCTCTGTCTCTCTTTGACATTCACTCCCCACCCCTCCCCGCCCTTTCACCGTCCCCTGTCTCCCCAATTTACCCTTGAGCCAGTAGACAGTACTTGTAATAGGGTCATGGAGGCGTGTTGTCTTCCAGTTTCACTGTAAAACGTTCTTCACAGTCCAGCGGTTTTCTTTAGCCCAGGTCTGAAGAGGTTGATCAAGACACACGACTAGTAGTAGATACTATAAGTTCCGCGCGTCTGTGTTTACCTGTTGCCCATGTTATCTCTGGTGTATACTGTATATTATATTATGTATATACTATATATAATATATATAATTTATATAATATTAGATTAAATTGTAGACACTTGTTTCTTTACGTGCACCATCATGGGTGTCGCACGGAGAAAGAAGCGCTGGTCAGCAGCGAGCTGAAGGGCCTGAAGTGGAAAAACGCCGTGTGACGTCACAGTGTCTTTCACGCCGTCGATCCTGGCCTTCTTTGGTCTGCCTGCCTCATTAAAGCCACACCTGCATGTTCACAGCCAGCTGATGGAGTTGCATTCTTGTCAGGTGACTGGACTATTCAATTATGATAAGAGTTGGTGAATATCTCTTTCACTCCCCGCACCCTATCCGTCAGCTGCAAAAACTTAACCCTTTCGCTTCCTCACCCTTTCCACCATCTTCCTGTAGGGTGAG
>CM060312.1:87302984-87305484 GCA_030674185.1 Monoplex corrugatus
GGAGAGACGATAGCTGGCGGTGAAGGCCCATGGTATATCAAATTACTGAAGCCGGATCCGTTTCATTGAAAGTCTTATGTTTTAATGTCTTCAGAATATCAAATGACCTGTTGTATGTGGCCCACAAACGATAGTTTTACCGACGTCTTGAATGTCAGGTGGCTTGAAAGTCTTTACACTTCGTGGTTATTGAGTATCAAGTGAACTTACTGCAGACAGAGACCCTACATATTACTATGTTTATGTGCTTTTTGCTATAGTAAATCTGTACACAGAAAGTGGTAAACATGTCTTCAAAACATCGAGTGACATGTTAAGTCTTTATGCTTGTGGTTTTGATGTCAATACTTGGTAACAACTGTATGTTTTGATGTGTAATCTGTGTATTACTTGTTCACACTATGTGTTAAGTCTTATACTGTGTTATTGATTCAAGTGCTTAGTAATAAACTGTACATGTTTTCATTATGTAATCTGTAGTATTACCTTGTTCACGCTGTGTTGTAGTTTTACTGTCGTTATTGATTATCAAGTGCTTTAGGTAATAACGTAATGTTTCATTATGTAATCTGTGATTACTTTCACACTATGTGTAAGTCTTTTACTGTCGTTATGATTATAATGCTTAGGTAAACTGTACATGTTTTCATTATGTAATCTGTAGTATTACCTTTTCACGCTGTGTTGTTAAGTCTTTTACCTTGTCGTTATTGATTATCAAGTAGCTGACGTGTTTTCATTATGTAGTTTGGGATACTACCTTTTTTCACGCTAGCTCGTGTTAGATGTCTTTTAAATATCAAATGACTGAAGCCGAGTCGTTACACCTCCGTTTTCCTTTTAATTTAAACACGCTTTTGGATATGAAATGAGATGGCAAGTTTTTTTAAAAAACATCTAGTATCTATAGTTTCAGTCTTTTTCTCGTAATTTTTGTATTTAGTGTTTGTTCGTTTGTGATCTTACGTCTACGCTTGACAAAGACCAGTTAGCCGAAAATTTGCGTGTCTGTCTTGTCTGATTGCATGAAATAAGCGTTCTGATCCTTTTTTTCGTGTTTTTATTTCTGGTCCCAGTTTGCTTGAACGCGAGCAGTTACACTTGTTTAGGATTTCTAGTACGGTAGTAGTTGTTTAGTATCAAGTGACTTTGGTGCAAAGACCCTTCATACCCTTCATTTACCAGATTTTTGTGTTAGGGGGCTGGCTGGTTACGTTGATAGAGCCGTGTACTGAAGATCTGATGTTCTGAGTTCAATCCCAGCCCATAATATGAACATTGGTTTGTTGGCTGCCATTCATTCTGATGGTGTCAGTGCTTTATAGGCTTATTGCCTACATCCATCTCCCCATTTCAAGGCCTTTCTGACGTATAGGTTTTGAGTTGGCTTGTGGAGCCTGCCAGATATATTATTGCACATTTGGATGGAGCGCATGTGGAATTGTCCAAGTACCACGAATTTCCGTCGAACAGATTCTAACTTGCTTCTGTTATTTCTTTTTACCACAAAATGGTCAATGAGTATCAGTTGATATTTTTACATGATTTTGCATACATTGTGTTTACAAGCTCTTTGCTTCATTGAAATCTTTCCTTCACTAAATAGTTAACGCTTGGGTGAATATCATACATAGATTGATTGTATTTACAGACATACAGACAGACAGACATCACACAGACAGACAGACCGGCAGACAGCACATAGGCGCCCAGATACAGACAGCACACAGACACCCAGATACTGACAGACAGGCACTCAGATACAGACATCACACAGACAACACACAGACACACACAACACACACACACACACACACACACACACACACACACACACACACACACACACACACACACACACCACACACACACACACACACACAACGCTGTCTGTCAGTCTCTCTATCTCTGTGAGTGAATCGGTTTGTCAGTGTATCTTTGTAACTAGTCTCGTCTCTGTCTCATCTGCCAGTACGTCTCCTTTTCTACCCCCCCCCCCCCCCCGTTCTTCATCCTTTACCACACACCCCTCACCCCATCTCCCTTCCTGTCACTCCCCCTCCCCCCACCGGTAAAACCCACTCGAGGACTGTCCCAATGACTCGCCTTGGTATCACTCAGTCTCACGGAAATTATTGCGAAAGGTCTGAAATGCCTTGCTCCAGAGGACAGCTGTAGTAGATGTAGATGTATGTGTTGCTGTTGACATTTAAGGCAGGCAATGCTAAAAGGTAGTAGTAGACCGCCTTTTGAGTGTTCTTAGTTTGTCTTTGTCCTTGAAACTAGTACGTGGAACGGTTATAGCTACAATTGTGTTTTGTGTTCAAAGACTTCCAGCCAGCCATCACATGACAGACTCCTTCCCTTCCATCCCCACACCCGGCCCTCCCTCTTCCCTTCGTTCGTAGGCTGTAACATCCATGTGTTGTCAAACACGCGTCAGTTTTGAGTGTAAGGCTGATTTGGTTTTTTTCTTTTTTTACAAACGCGCTCTCCGTTT
>CM060312.1:87310484-87397984 GCA_030674185.1 Monoplex corrugatus
TGTGTTTGTGTGTGTGTGTGTGTGTGTGTGTGTGTGTGTGTGTGTGTGTGAGTGAGTGTGTGTGTGCGTGCAGCGGCGGAAACATGTATGTTAGAAAAATTCATGATAAATGTGAACATGTTCGTTTGAGACAGGCAAGAGACATGTAGATTTAACACTAGTCACTTGATCTCTTTTATCATTGATATGAACTTTCATCACAAATTCTATGTTTTAAATAGCTATGCTTTGTTGTCAGTGGACATTCTGATTTTACTTGAGAAAGACATTAAAGTCGAAAATTTGACCCCTCTACAACAAGGTGTTCGGCTGTTGTGCACAGTAAGAATTATCTATCTGTCTATCTATCTATCTATCCGTCCGTCCGTCCGTCCGTCTGTCTGTCTGTCTGTCTGTCCATCTGTCTCTCTGCCTGCCTGTCTGTCTGTGAGATGTACAATAGACATGTATCGAACTGTTTTGTAACAACAGACTAAAAACAAAACAAAACAAACCCGATTGAATGCAAAAGACTTCTAGTGATGTTGTATGATTTGATTTAAAAGTTTTAAATCGGTGAATAAATGAGTGATCGAACGAATAAAAGAATGAATAGATGAATAATAGATAGATCAATAAATGAATAGATAAATGAATAAGTCAATGAATAATTCGTAGAATCCTATTGTATACATAGATGATAGACAACGAATAGATAGATAGATAGATGGATGTAGAATGGATGATAGATAGATAGAGACAGATAGATAGATAGATAAAGATAGAGAGAGAGAGAGAGAGAGATGATAAATAAATAAATAGTAAATAAATAAAAAGTAAATAAATAAAAGTAATAATAAATAAATTAATAATAATAAATAAATAAATATAATTAATTAAATAAATAAATAAATAAATAAACAAATAAAAAATGAGCTAGGTTGATCAATAATTGTCATAGAAACATTGCTTGCAATCATGTCTTTGATCTACAGAACGGATGTGAACTTGCAAATTTTTATTGAAATATTGTTTTGCAGTCATATCTTGGATCTACAGAGTGGGTGTGAACTTCCAATACACGCTGATACGATCTGTATTCATCATGTTGTAATGGGGACTAGACCACTTCAGAGTTTGGGTGGGGTGGGGAAAGGGGTTGGAAAAGATTGAAGCCCAAATCAAAATTAGAGAAGGAAGTAGGATTTTAAAAAAGCAGAAGAAGAAGAAGAAGGAAGAGGGAGGGAGTGAGAGAGAGAGGAAGAGAGAGAGAGAGAGAGGGGGGGAGAGAGAGAAGGAGAGACTATAACTGGTGATGATTGAAGAAAGGGCCATAGTCAACGTTCGCTATGGCTGATGACTCAGCCAGCCAATGCAACTTGTATGTCATAAGTGACTGATTGGGGAACAGATAGCGACTGCTGACTGGTGCGTGCCTATCGTTTTTGTACGACTTCAAAGAACTATCCCCCGTCATTCCCCCGCCCCACCCCACCCCACCCCCAGCTCGCTAATTCCTGTTGCCTCTCTGTTTCTCACTGTTTCTCTGTCTATGTCTGTCTGTCTCTGTCTGTCTATCTCTCTCTCTCTCCCCCCTTCTCTCTCTCTCTCCCTCCCCCCTCTGTGTGTCTGTGTCTGGAACTGCATGTTGGAAAAGTAACTCTCAGCTAAGAACTTCCACCGTTGGAAAATGAAAGTATTTCATTCTCTGTCTTTGTCTCATTGTCTCTGTCTCTGTCTGTCTGTCTCTCTTTCCCTCTCTCTGTCTCTGTCTCTCTTTCCTTCTCTCTGTCTGTCTCTGTCTGTCTCTGTCTCTGTCTCTCTCTCTCTCTCTGTCTCTGCCTGTCATATTAGCGCCGCACATCCCGATGGTATCTTACCCTGTCACGTAGAACTTTGTCTTTGTGTGGGTATAGTTCGTTTTCATAGGGCATGCGTGTCTTGGACATTGGGTCATTGCGTGAAATCGTTGTGGGGGGAAATGGTAGAACCTCAACATCTCTCCGGGCTTGCATCATATGGGTGGTGGTCATCTCCTTCCTGTCGCTAATCTACATTCTTTGTTCCTAATAGAGGGACAGGTACCCTTCCCCAACTGGATGGACTGCGCCTGGGGCAGTCTGTTCTGTTCATGCCATAGCACGAACCCTGCAATCCTAGTTTTAGGAAACCATGCTCAATGGTGTGTTGACCTCAGTTTTGGAGAGGTATGGCTTCTGTCCCCTTCTGTCCTGTTCCCCGGTGCTGTAGTCAAGTGGAAAAACATCAGACTACCATTTGCAGGGTCCTGGGTTCATTCGGCACCTCTGTCTTATGGGTAAAGAGTAGACATTTCTATGGTCTCTCGGGTTAACATGTGTTCAGGCAGACCCGCCAGTGCCTAAACCCACCTGGTGTGTAGGCATACACAATATCAAATAATTATATATGCATGTTAAAGATCCCGTGAGACATGTCAGTGGCTGGTTTGTGGAAACATGAAAACACCAAGAACGCAAGGAATGGCAAGTTTTAAAAAAACGGCTTTCATTAATAACTTTTACCGTTGGAAAATAAAGTATTATTATCATTATTTATCGTTATCTCCATCCCGTCTCTTTCCCCCTCCCCCCCCCCCTCCCAGAACAGAAGGTCTTCAGAGCTTTACATTTAGCCTAATGGTGTAGTCATTTTTGGTTCGTTGAACACTTGTGTTTATGAAATATGTGCAGGAGGCAACAAAACTAGTATATGGAATTATCATGTTTCAACTGTTGGATTGATCACGATTATGCAACAGGTGGAAGATTATCTTGTAAGGGGAGATCGGTTGATGTCTTGGCCTTTTCCCCCCTTTTTTGTGTTGTTGTTTGTTTCAGATGTAAGGCGTAGTGAGGTACTTTTGAAACATTTTAAAGTAGTGCTACAGTTTTTCTTTTTTATACTTGGCAAATGTTTATTTCAATTTTTCTCTTTTTATTTGTCTGTTTAGTTAGTTTTTGTGGATTAATTGTTTGTTTTGTGTGTGTGTCTGTTTCCGTTTTGTTTCTTATTGTTTTAAATAGTATTACAATTTTCCGTGTGGAGAATGGAAGGTAGAAATCCAGCCAGATTCATGGAGCCCAGAGTAAAGAGGTGAAGATAGGAAGAAGTCACCAAACTTATTTTTCCGGTGGGGGTTGGGCGTTCTTTCAGTATAAAATAGTATCCCCACCTTCTGGAAATTGTGCTTTGAAATTTTGTCTTTTCTGTCTTTCTCTTTGTTTCTGCCTTGTTCTTTCCTTTCTGTCATTTCTTCTCTATCATTTTTTGCCTTGCTGGTCCATTCATCTGTATGTGTTTGATAAAGTCTTACGCACTTTTTCTTAGGATTGATAATTGGGTACATGTATTAAGTGTATTTTTGGCTCAAGGGAGGTGAGATATGCGAAAGGGAATTTTAGGTAATTTATGCCTGTTTTTATATATGTTTTAGTATCCTTATTATGCTAAAATATGTGTTCGGGTGTCTTTTTAAATCCCTTGTGTGATAAATTGGACGTAGTGCAGTGGTCAACGACACGGGCATGTCCTTAGATTATGTGCGCGAGTGCATTGATATGATATGTGTACTTAATTTTCATTGATATGTGTACATAATTTTTTTTTCCTGTTGAAGTTTTGTATGTTTTGAAGCGGTTTATAGCCCTGATGTGGCTCTGCGCAGTCGGCTGGGCTTAAAACAAAAATAACAGTAAATAAGTCTTGCAATGTGTTATACCAAGGTGTTGTCAGCCTTTTCTGGGGGGAACTGCTCAGCCAGGTTGGATGTACATGAGGGCTGGTTGTGGTGTATGATCTGTACATAGTCTGAAAGCGTTTTGAAAGAAATTGACTGTACCCGGATTGTGCTTCCGAGTTGGCCTGGTAGTCGGTAAATGCTGTAAACCGTTTGGGTGGGTGGTGTGGTGTGGTGGGTGGGTGTGTTTTGTTCGATGGTATCTGTCTGCCCTGCGGGAGGTGTTCCATTTTTATGTTTTCTTTTTTAAAGGATTGGCAGAGCTGTTGTGCTGTACTGTCTTTGTCCTTCTTTCTGTCTGATATTTCCTCTCTCTTTCGCTCTTGTCTGTTTCTCCTTCCTGTCTGTCTGCCTGCCTGCCTGCGTGTCTGTCTGTCTGTCTGTCTGTCTGTCTTCTGTCTCTGTCGTCGTCAGTCTGTCTGTCTCTGTCTGTCTGTCTCTCTCTCTCTCTCTCTCTCTCTCTCTCTCTCTCTCTCTCTCGTCTCTTCTCTTCTCTTTTCTCTTCTCTTCTGTTTGTCTGTCTGTTTTTTCTTCTGTCTCTGTCTCTTTCTCTTCTGTCTGTCTGTCTGTCTCTCTCTCTCTTTTCCTCTCTCTCTCTCCCCTCATTCCCTCTCTCCCTCCCTCTCTTACTCAGTAGGCGCAGTAGGCAAGCGAGTGAATGTCGGACTTCTAGTCCGAAGGTCTTGGGTTCAGTCTACCTCGACACCACCGTCTGGTGAGTTCAGAGTGAAGATTCTTCCAGTCTACAAGATCAGGATATGTACAGGTCCTGTGTTTACCTATACCCCCTCCGTATGAATACGCATGTAGAATATCAAATATGCACGTTAAAGATCCTTTAAGTTACGTTAGTGGCTTGGCGTATAGAAACAT
This sequence comes from Monoplex corrugatus, assembly GCA_030674185.1. NCBI lineage: Eukaryota > Metazoa > Mollusca > Gastropoda > Littorinimorpha > Ranellidae > Monoplex > Monoplex corrugatus. The sequence continues at coordinate 87,315,094 of CM060312.1, forward strand.
AATGTTGTTTTCAGTGCTAAATCAAACTGATGATTTTCTCTGACGTATTATGAGTCACCCCTTCATTTGGGGGCCTCTTGAATGAAAATGATATGGTCCGTCTCTCTTTTTCTTAGATGTGTGTGTGTGTATGTGTGTGTGTGTGTGGTGTGTGTGTGTGTGTGTGTGTGTGTGTGTGTGTGTGTGTGTGTGTGTGTGTGTGTGTGTGTCTGTGAGAGAGAGAGAGACAGAGACAGAGAGAGAAATAGAGTGCTTGGATGGAACATGTTTAGGATGTAAAAGAAGAACAGACATAACAGACGAGTACATCCACACTGAAAATTGGGAATTGGGGTGACGGAAATAGCAAAAGAATGACAAGTATTCCGGATTTTGGCTGCACAGTTGACTGTCTAAACAGATCTGACAAATACAAATGCGTCGACTGAACTTTTTTGTTGTTGGTGGTGGTGGTTTTGGATGTAAACGTTCCGTTCTGGCATGGCAAGTTTGTTCTAACATAATGTAATATAACATAGGCCCACTCTGAACTATTTTTGAGAATTAAACATTCGGGTGTGTGTGTGTGTGTGTGTGTGTGTGTGTGTGTGTGTGTGTGTGTGTGTGTGTGTGTGTGTGTGTGTGTGTGTGTGTGTGTGTGTGTCTGTCTGTCTGTCTGTCTGTCTGTGTGGTGGAGGGGAGGGGAGACAGGTTATTAAGGAAACGTGTTGTACGTGCTGCATTTTTGAATTGTTCGGATTCTCTGTTGGAGTGAAAGGAGGATGATGAGTGTAGAAATTTAAACGTCTGCGTCTGTCGTTGTTGTTGTTATTATTGTTGTTGTTTTTATAAGGACTTGTGTTCTTGGTTTTGTTTTGTTCAATTAGTCTTTTGGTTTTTGGTGTGTGTGTGTACGTGTGTGTGTGTGCGCGCGCGTGCGTGTGTGTGTGTGTGCTCGTATGTGCTCGTGTGTGTGTGTGTGTGTTCGTTCGTTCCAAAGTAGGCCTGCCTGTGTGTGTTGCGTCTGTGTGTGTGTGTGTGTGGGAGGGGGATGGGGACGGTTTGGGGCCGAGCATAAGATCAAATTACAAGAACAGAAACTTCTCGCGTATCTCGCTTGCGGTGCGTTTATCGTGCTAACAAAATGTTCCGTTATGGACTTCAGATGAGAGAGGTTTTCTCCGTTGCTTGTGCACGAGTGTTAATCATGTTTTCAAGGGAGTCGAATGCCTTGCCCAACGGGGGTGCTTTGAAATGTTAGTAATGAACCATTGAACAACTTCATGTTTGTGATGCATCATTGCACAACTTCGTGTTTGTAACGCATCATTTCACAATTTCGTGTTAGTAAGGCATCACCGCACACTTTCATTCAGGCATGATCCATTTTAAAAGCAGTCCAAGAATGAGACACTTCGTTCCGGATCGAACGTCGTTCAGTTGTACACCTCCATTGGATTACCGGAGGGTGAAATTTATGCAGAACTGTCAATGGTAACACCATTTTTTGGGGTGCAGTGTGCTACGAAGGGCTTTGATTTTGAAAAGTTTATTATTTATAAATATTTACCTTTTTCCAAAAATGGTGAAGGGGGAGGGGAGGGAAGATTTTGTTTCGTATCGAGTGTGTGTGTGTGTGTGCGTGCGTGCGTGTGTGCGTGCGTGCGTGCGTGCGTGTCGTGTGTGGTGTGTGGTGGTGTGTGTGTGTGTGTGTGTGTGGTGTGAGTTTGTGTTTGATTATCGTGGTGGATCATTTTTTATCTTCATATTTGGCTATCTTGATTGATCATTTTTGATTTTTGTATTTGACTATCTTGATCGATCATTTTTGACTTTCATATTTGACTATCTTGATGATCATTTTTATGTTTATATTTGACTATCTTGATGAATCATTTTTGATTTTCATATTTGACTATCTGGATGGATCATTTTTTGTTTATATTTGACTGTCTTGGTAGATATTGTTTTTTTATATTTGACTGTCTTGATGGATCATTTTTACATTTGACTATCAGGACTACCTTGATGGATCATTTTTATATTTGGCTATGTTCATGGATCATTTTTCACTTTAATATATGACCTTCAGGACTGTCTTGATGGATCATTTTTAATTTTCATATTTGGCTATTTTCATGGATCATTTGTATATTTGACTATCTTGATGGATCATTTTTCGTTTTTAGATATTTGGCTGTCTTGATGGATCATTTTTGATGTTGTCTTATTTTGAGTCACGCTTTAGTTTTGATCAAAAACGATATTGTTAGATTGGTTGTATGCTTTTGATGGGCACGCAGGGGAGTTAATGATGTTGAGATGACTTTAACCTAGTTTAAGTGCAGTCAGATAGGTTTTTTGTTGTTGTTGTTGTTGTTTTGTTTCAGTGATAGACTGGTCAAGACAGATATGTATCTCTGAAATAGTGAGACAGACACTCAAGATCTGGCCAGAACGTAGGGTTTATGCTCAGGGTTATGGCTTGTGCCATGATTGTTTTAGGTAGTAGGCCTACTTCTCTATCACACGACAGCTGCGCTGTTGGTGTCTATAATATAATAATTTGTCATCATGACGACGCCGTTTTGAGAAAACTGAAAACTGGAAGGAATTTATTTTATTTGATATATTTATGTATTTATTGAATGTCTTTTTTTTTACGCTTTTGTCAGCTGGCCTTTCACCAAAATAACAAGTTCGGTTGGACAGAAATGTCACCTTTACATGACTTTACCGAGACATGAAATACATATTTCATATCCTTGTCAACGATAGTGCAGTTGCTGCTGCTGACATTTGGCCTTTGAAAATGAAGATGGACTACATATGCGCGTATGCATGATTTCGCCATTTCAGCGTGTTATAATTAACATTTGGACTACATCTGTGCATATATGCATGATTTCGCTATTTCAGCTTCTGATAATTGCCATTGATCATGTACACCGTGGGATGTGTACTTGAAATGCTGCGTCTGATATTAAAAGTGGACCTGCTCTTATTTAGACTGTTGTGAGCAAAAGTACTCCTTCTACATGTAGAGTACTTTGTGTATTGAGAACTACACATGAAACTGTTTGTGAAGAAAGTGACACCCACCATTGTACATTGACAGTGAAAAACTAAATGCGGGCTCTTTCAGAGGGTAGGGCTAGAGAAGGAAAGCAGCAACAGATGGATAGGAGGAGAAGGAGATACACTGTAAGATATTAACGTGCAACGCTCATTCTGAATCGTAGACAAAAAATCTGGAGAGGCAGAAAGGGTGGGGGCGGTTAGTTGCACGGTTTGTACATTGAAAGGTATAGGGTGTGAAATGTTGCTGAGAAGGAAGTATAATCCGCAATTACATATTGAGAGTGAAGTGTTCGGGGTACTTTGGCCCTTCATTGCCCTGCACGCTGTCATAGTGACCTCAAGTTTCCACATGTGTGGAGGCGTGTGGGTAGTGGTTTTTGGAACACACACAACACACACACACACACACACACACACGCACGCACGCACGCACGCACGCACACAACACACACCACCCACCACCACCACCACACACCACAACCACACACACCACACACACACACACACACACACACACACACACACACACATTGGGGCTCCTTCGTTTTCACCAACACTTACATTGAAGGTGGGGGGGGGGGGGGGGACCGAGGAAGAGACAAGAGGAAGAAGAAGAAAGTGAAGTGATAAAATACAGAAGTGGCAGTAATAGATAGCCACGTAGTGTTTCTAGAAAAGGAACATCTACAAACATAAATACAAAGCTTCAAGGCGAAGTACTGCTTCAGCAGAACGGTTGCACAGGTTTACGAAACACACCCTGGGAAATGAAGATGAAAGGTTGCTGGAATCAGTCCATTAGCCACGCACATTGATCCATAGCAGACGGTCAGTACAGAGGTGTAGTAGGGGAGTCTGTTGGCAACCGGTGTTGTGTAATGTCTGAAGGTCAGCCCGTCTTGGTGAAGTGGAAGTTCACCATCGTCATTCATGGTATTTATGCATGTGGTAATGTAGAAAACAACAAACAAACAAACAAACAACAACAATCAACAAAAAAAAAAGTTTCACTCTTCAGTACATGCACAGATCCGAGTGGTTTCAGTTTCAGTCACTTAAAGTCTTATATACACGTGCATATAGCATGCGTGCACACACACTGGCGTGGCGTACACACATGCACCTACGCTTTCGCGTCGACCAACTCACACACACACAACGCGCCGCAGCACCACACACACACACACACACACACACAACATACACACACACACACACACACACACACACACACACACACACACACAACACACACACACACACACACACGCACTCGCAGAGAGAGAGAGAGAGAGAGAGAGAGAACGCTGTCATACCTAAATTCGTCAAGTAAGAAGCTGCACCTGTTCACCCTTTTCAAACATTGAAAGTTTCCAAGGCCAAAAGTATTAAATTTTAAGAAAAAAAAATCGTACAAATCCCCCCCCCCCCCCCCCCCCTTCCTCATACACAAACTCCCTTGATTAGATTATGATCGAAATACTTTGTGAGCGAAAACAAAATTAATGAACGTTTCATGTGTGTTTAGATTAGCACGAAGTTGGCCTAGCTTTATATCGTTAATCTGCCTTAACAGTGAAGTCTGGCTTGTTCTTTGTTGACATTAATTAATCTGCTCTTATAAATCCGCCTGTCTTGACCAACTTGGATTTTAAAATTAATGACTTTGGGATTTCCCATGGCGGTGGTAGCTCCGTAGGCGTGCCACCATAAAAGCCATCCTCGCGCGGTTCCCCGAGAGTATAATGATGTGTGAAAACTGGCAGGCAGGCAGGCAGGCAGGCAGGCAGCACCGTCAGTGCACGGTCTGTATGTGACTGCCTTATCAAGCGGATGACATAATCTGACTGACGTAACGTACCTGCACGGCAGCAAGGTGCCTGTGGATGTCTGGTCCAGTGGATGAGGTACCTGTCCCAGGAAGCGAGAAATCGGAGAACGCCAGGGTTCGATACCTAGTGGAGAGGTTCGATACTTGACTGTTCAGATTTTTCTCTCCCCTTCCGCCAGACCTTCAGTGGTGGTCTGGGCGCTAGTTTTGTTGTTGTTGTTGCTCTTTTGTATGTGTCTTTGTTTATTGTATTTTATTTGTGTGTGTGTGTGAATTGATAAACTGAAGTTCCGTCTACAGCATGCACTTAACGCACGTAAAATATCACATGGAAGCAAAAGATTTGTCCCTTTGCACAATTCTGTTGCAAAAACAAATCAATACAAAACACAAACAAAACAAATCAGCTTTCTTAAATTAATAGAATAGAAACAAAAAATCATACAATACAGGAAGTAGTGAAAATATCCGCATTTCTTGTGGAAAAAACAATCCATTGTGCACACAAAACAAATTCAGTTCAGTCCAATCCCGTACTTTTTTTCAAATAAATTTTGTGCAGTTATTCTTTTTTGTTTTTAGTATACGTTTGGTAAAGACCACTTGGACGAAAAATTGCTTCTGTCTTGTCTTGTCTTGTTTTGTCTGGTCTGGTCTTGTCTTGACTCGTCTTGTCTTCTCTTATCAAACACGCATTCTGATTTAAAAAAAACAAAAACATGCATTTTTAGTTCCTACTAGCTTGAATGCTAGCAGTCATTTTGATTTAGATTCCCAGTCCAACGTGTCTTTATTGCATGGTCTTGGTGACTGTGTGGCTTATCACAGAGATCACATGACTTGTTTGACACATGTGCGTGCAGAGTAGTAAGATGGCACTGCTTGTGTTTGGAACAAAACTGTCTGATGGCTTTCTGGCACCAAATCAGGAAACGTCGGCATTTGCATTGATGTATAGGTAGCGTGGTTGCCATTTATAGTTCCAAACAAATTCTGCAGAACGATCTGATTAAATGGGTTCGAACCTGGCTGAAGAAAAATGTTGGTAACTGCGGTCTTTCATCCACCCAGCTGTGAATGGTTACCTGACCCTGTTCCGGGTGCATCGTCCTCATAGCACTGGCCTCGGGAAAAGTGAAGGTCCCTGCCACCTCACTCCCCTACGATCTCAAAATTATGGGACAGCCTTCGCCTTCCATTTGACCGAGACAGATTTGTCTTCAAGATCACAAGATAACGGGACGTTAGTCATGATGGTAACAATGCGAAGGACGATAACTAATATTGACAGCCTGGGCACTGAATCAGACTTTGCTGGAAACAGTGTGTTAGTAAGTTGTTTGGGGTTACTTGTGGCGGTAAGTTCCTCGGCATGCAACAGTTTCAGTTTCTCACGATGACGTCTCGGCGCTCGGGATAAACTCCATAAGCACTGATGCCACAGATGTCACGTGATGGATCAGATCCAAAGTGATCATGGCATAAGTTCTATAGGTATAGCTACGCATAAGCCCCTGTACGCTGGTAAAGTCTTTTTGAGGTTCGACGTAGCGTGTGTTTTCTATGTCTGTCCTTTTGTCAATGTCTTTGAAACGACTTAGATTGCATTGTATTGAAATGTATCTGTTCAAAAACTGTGTCCTAAAGCAACAACAACATGAACAGCAGCAGCAGCAGCAACAAGAACACCAACAACGGCAGCAGCAGCAACAACAACAAATACAACAGCAGCAGTAGCAGCAGCAGGTATAACAACAACGGCAGCAGCAGCAGCAACAATAACAACAGCAGCAGCAGTAACAGCAACAACAACAGCAGCAACAACAATAACAACAAACACCAGCAACCAGCATTAGTATAAGTGCACTGAACCAAGGCCCGTGATGCGGGTCATAGAACCCCCATGCACGTCAACCCAACACACAGCAATCGCTTCTTGCTGGCTAACACAATTCATCATCCCCATCACCTGTGTTCTTTTGGCCTGTCCTTTACGCATGCTCTGCATACAAACATAACACAACAAACACACAACACACAACACACACACACACACACACACACACACACACACACACACACACACACACACACACACACACACACACAACTCTCTCTCTCTCTCTCTCTCTCACTCTCTCTCTCAATATATATATATATATATATATAATATCGTTTTCTTTTCTACTTTGCTTACAGTTTTCTATACCGCCTTCTTCGTCGTTCTGCGTCCATTTGTCTGTTTTATTTCTGATCTTTAAATCTATTTGATCTCCGTGCTGCAGAGTCTGCGCGCAGTGTTATTTTTTGAAAGAGCTTCAGAGTTTCTCTGATGACGGTGGCTCTTGTGCATCAATGAAAAAAAAAAGCCTCAGCTGCACGGTGCCCTAGGTCTATGTAATGACATGTAATAACTGGCACGTGGCACTCTTACTACACGGCCTGCGTGACTACCTGGCTTATCATGGGATTACATAACCTGGTTTACACCACGTTCATGTAAAGTAGCAAAATGGGCAGCTCTCTGCTTCACATTGGAACGATCCTGCCTGGTGGATTTTCTGCTGCTGAGCGGGGAAAATAACTGCTTTCTTTCTTTCTTTCTTTCTTTCTTTCTTTCTTTCTTTCTTTCTTTCTTTCTGTCTTTCTTTTTTTAACAAGAATAATTGTAGGAAAAAATCTAAGGATAAGCGCAATTTTAGTTTCACAAGATGGCTTCTTCATGATGGGAAGAAAAACACTCATTATTGTTATGATGATCAGGATTGTAGAACATTCGAACGCTTTCGCTGTTGTGTCCCAGTTCAGTGCTACAATAAACGTTGAACGTTAACCTTTTGACTCCCTCAGCCTGTCCACTAGTATTCTGCTTTGTCAACCATGACAGCAACCAAAAATTTAACCATCCGACTCCCTGAAAGGTCAAAGGGTAAACTTTTTGCCTATGGTGGAAAGGGTGCGGGGGTCAAAGGGTTCAAATCTCCATTGACAGCTGTAATTATAGTATCTTGTCTCAGCAGATTGGCATGAAATTCAGGGGCTGTTTAGGTGTAGAGCGTATTACAGTAATGTGTTTTCCTTAAACTCTGAGTATAGCTTTTCGTTATAAGGGTGAAATTTGACCTCTTTGGAAAACCTCTCTCTCTCTCTTCTCTCTCTCTCTCTCTCTCTCTCTCTCTCTCTCTCTCTCTCGTGTGTTTGTGTGTGTTTTGTTCGCCATGTGCATGCTCCATGTGGGACCATGGTTTGTCGATCCATTTAGAATGTTGGCGCCCAGACCACATACGTCCTCAGAGTGTGGCAAGGTGAAAGGAAAAATATCCTGCAAGATTTCAGACGAGTGTGCAGTCTGTTACTTCACAGGTGCGCTGTATACTGTATGATACAAGCTTCCACTTTACGACCATGTTAACGAAACTGAATGAATTGATTTGACGAACAGGGAGAATATGTATGTAATACGAGTGCACATATATGCATTTTCGTTTCCGGAATGGACCTGCACTTTAGGTAAAGCAGAACCCATTTGTAGGTCCATTGAATTCGAACCCAAAACCTGTTTATAGATTCTTTGAATTTGAACCCAGAACCTGTTTGTAAGTTCTTTGAATTAGAACCCAGAACCTTTTTGTAGGTTATTTGAATTAGAACCCAGAATCCTTTTTGTAGGTTATTTGAATTAGAACCCAGAACCTTTTGTAGGTTATTTGAATTAGAACCCAGAACTTGTTTGTAGGTTCTTTGAATTTGAACCCAGAACCTGTTTGTAGGTTATTTGAATTAGAACCCAGAACCTTTTTGTAGGTTATTTGAATTAGAACCCAGAACCTTTTTGTAGGTTATTTGTATTAGAACCCAGAACCTGTATGTAGGTTCTTTGAATTTGAACCCAGAACCTGTTTGTAGGTTCTTTGAATTAGAACCCAGAACCTGTTTGTAGGTTATTTGAATTAGAACCCAGAACCTGTTTGTAGGTTCTTTGAATTTGAACCCTGAAGATCTTTGTAGATTCTGTGAATTTGAACCCAGAACCCGTTTGTAGAGTCTTTAGATTTGAATCCAGAACCTTTTTGTAGGTTCTTTGAATTAGAACCCAGAACCTGTTTATAGGTTCTTTGAATTTGAACCCCAAACCCGTGTGTAGGTTCTTTGACATCAAAATTCAGAACCTGTTTGTAGGTGGTTTGAATTCAAACCCTGGTCTGTTCATATATTTTTTAAATTCGAACCCAAAAGCGATTTGTAATGGTTTTTTTTAAATTTTTTTATTTTAAACCAGAAACCTTTTGTAGGTTCTTTGAATGACCTCTCGCTTTCGAGACACAGGGTGCTCATATTACTGCAGTGGTTCAATTATAACACTCGAGCAATATTTATAGGACATTTTATGAGGCAAGAGAAATTTGAGCTCTTAGTCACAACAGGAAGACTGGAGGGAAAAGAGCACCAGGTAGACCCAGGGTAAAATATTGGACGGATCTGCGGAGTGGCTGAAGACAGAAGGGGTGGAAGATGTACTTGCAGCGACAAGGGGTAGATTGATATGGAGGGCCATGATCGCCAAGGCCATGCGGCAGGGCACATGATGAGTCATGAATGATGAGGTAGTACTGTGTGACAAGATTGCAATATGATCCTTGGTCGTTATCATCCCCCTGTGGATAAAGAGTGATACACAGACGTCTGTGGGTGTGATGTCATTCTGGACGTAGTGGACTTTCTACTTTGAAATCGACCGTTTGACACCTCGTCACTTCACTGGTCTCACTGAACTTGGGGTCATAGGTATATTTCAGGGTCTTGGCTTCTGTTCTTCTGTCCGTTTGTTTTTGGGTTTCCGCTGTTGCGTTATCCTTCAGGTGTCCAGTGAAGGGCAGTGTGGGTGATGTTATCCTGCTCTCCTAGAATGATGTGCTAAAACCCATTTCCATCGTCTTTTCATGATGGTATTGGCCATACTCTCTTGAATCCATTGGGCGACATGACTCAGTGTTTATGGAATGATAGGCTTACCTCCCTTGGAAACATTGAAGCTGAGACTCTTTAACTAGACAAGCTGTATTATTGTTCTTAAGCCAATTCGCCGCCCATCTTAATTACGTTTCCATCATTCTGGTGGTAATAATAATACATCTGATAATAATGACATGTAAACGGCGCCAAATTTGATACATAAATCAAATCAAAGCGTGTACACTTACCATTCATCAAAGCATTCACTCGCAATGACAAGCACTGAAGGGTGCAAAACACACTTAAACCAGGAGGGGGAGGACAGGAGGGTAGTAGGACAAAAAGGGCGGGCACACACAGAGAGGGAAATCACTGCTTGACAAAAAGGTACGTCTTCAAGTTAGACGTGAAGGAAAACAGTATGAGATTGTCGAACAGTCAGGAGAAGCTCGTTGCAGTTGTCTGGACCATACACAAAAAGGATGGCGTCAGACTGTAGGACATTCTGTATTGAGGAACTTGTCGACAAGTAGTATCAGAAGCAGAACAAAGTGATGTCGTTCTAGTGGTGTCAGCTTAGTGTTTCATTGATCCTTTCTTCAATCGTCTTTCCCTCCCTTCCCCATCTCAAGATCTTGGCAGCGGATGGGATTTTGCACAGTCTTAGGAATCTGCCAGATAGTTGCTGGCAGATTTGGATGGAGCGCATATAGAGTTGCCCGAGTGCGATAAATCGGCCTTGAACATACTGGAAACAAAAGTCTTCGATATTGAGCATTTATGCCAGTACTGGGAAGCTAGTTTTGAATTTCAAGAAGTTCCCACTGCGTTGGGATTGCACATACGTATATGACATCTTTCAGGATTATATTTAGCTCAGTCACACGGCAGATGTGACAATGATTCAGCTTGTTATGGAGTAATTATGGAATTATAAGCTGGCAGTGACGCCCTCTTTTGATACACTGAAACTGAACCGCCTTGAACTTTAACGTGAGATCAGGCGTTGATCCTGTTGTCGTGTGTCTTTCAGATCTAACGGTGAAAAGCGGATGATTGGGTCAAGAGAATGTCTCTCTATGTACATGGTTTTGTTGCTGAGAGAGTGGGATGAGCAAGTATTGCCGGATTGATTTATCTGCTTTTGCACAGCGCTGGTGTCATTTGCGTGTACACTCAACACCAGAATAGATCGGTTTTACATATTTTTCTTCTGATTTATGGATGTAGTTGTGGTGGTGTTGGCTGTGAGCGTGTGTGTGTGTATGGAGAGTAACAGAGATAGAGAGAGGGGGGAGGGAGAGAGAGAGGAAGAGAGAGAGAAATAGAGAGAGAGGGTGTATGTGTGTATGTGTGTGTGTGTGTGAGAGAGAGAGAGAGAGAGAGAGAGAGCGTTCTCGGTCCGCATTGATCTTGCTTTTTGTGTGTGTCTGTATCTTTGTCTCTCTTGATTGTGTTTCTCATATCTGTCTCTGTCTCTCCATCTGTCTCTCCCTTTTTTTTTTTTTAAAGTCTAAGTCTTTATATTTCTCTGTTGTTTTCAGTCACGTATATATTTATACTGCAGTGTTTCTCCCTGTCTTCCACAGTAGCGTTTAGCGGTGCAGCGTGATACCCTGGTATCGTTACAGAATTGACAGGGTGACACTGTTGGCAGTTAACACAACAAGCAGTAGACGAGATAGACTGGAATGTCTATGCTGTCAGTATGTGCCACTATACTGTGAATACAGTAGAGGTGATTCCCAGCTGATATCTAAAAGTCTGTTCTGAGCTGCTCTGTACGCGCTTGCGCACAAACACACCACGCACGCACACACCCCCCACACACCCACCCTTGTGTCTTGGTCTCTCTCTTTGTGCCTCTTTCTCTCTTTGTCTTTTGATGTGTGTGTGTGTGTGTGTGTGCGTGCGTGCGTGCGTACGTGCGTGCGTCTGTCTCCTGATTATATTTCTCGCATCTGTCAATCTCTTCTGGTCTGTCTGACTGACTGACTGACTGACTGACTGTCTGACTGTCTGTCTCTGTTTCTGTCTCTCTCTCGTCTCTCTCTCTCTCTCTCTCTCTCTCTCTCTCTCTCTCTCTCTCTCTCTCTCTCTCCCCTTTCCACCCACCAATTACTCCTCTCTCTCTTCTTTTTCGATCGCGTGATTTGTATGTAGTCCCATTTTTCCCCCATCATCTAAAGTAATGTTTAGCGGTGCAAGAGGATAGCACTGGTCGTGTTACCAATGAACCAGGCAGGCAGTCTGACAATTTGGAAGAGACCAGAGAGTGTGGGTGTTCCAGGCAGGGCGATTGTATGGCAGCACCACGATGAAGACAGCACTCTCGTTTCCATGCGCAGAAACCCGACCCTGTGCGGTCTCCTGTTTCCAAGCCATTCTGTCTGTGGCAAGTTTTGTGGCTGGCTTTTTTTTTGGTTTTGTTTTGTTTTGTTTTTATCTCAGCCAGCGGAAAAGTGACAGTCGTTTAGGAAATTGTTGATCGAGGTACTGCGAGTTCGTGTTGCACTAATTTCCTTGCCTGAAAAAGTGAGTTTGGGTTTCTTTCGTTGTTCGTCTTTGACTCGTTTCTTGCCATGAAACTAGAGACTTATTTCCCATACTTTTTCATCTGCTGCGATTCTTACCACTCCTTCGCCCTCTTCATCATAAGAACAAAACAGATCAAATCAGACATTTTAACCCTTTGACTCCCGCACCATATCAACCAATTGCAAAAACTTAAGCCTTTGACTCCCTCACCCTATCCACCAGCTTCCTGGAATCAAAGGGTTAAGTGTTTGCTGTAGTAGCTTGGTTGATAATGCAGGATGCTGATGGACAGGGTGCGGGAGTCAAAGGGTTAAACAGACAGGTACGACAGTCAGGTGGATTAGACATCGGGTCTGTAATGGGAAGGTCTGGGCTTGATCGTGCCTGGGTACATCCTCCATGGTGGATGAAGGGGCGGAGATTGTTCCTGTCTCTGAGGTCAACGTGTTCAGAACTGTTAGTACTTAACCCTTTGACTCCAGCACCATATCTACCAACTGCAAAAACTTTAACACTTTGTCTCCTCATTCTATCCACCAACTTCCTGCAGGAAGCTGATGGGTAGGGTGATGGAGTCAAAGGGTTAAGTTCTTCCTTTGCTAGCGTGGTTGATAATCCAGGATGCTGGTGGACAGGGTGCGGGAGTCAAAGTGTAAACCCATTGACTCTTTCACTGTCTCCACCAGCAATCCTGCATTGTCAGCCATGCTAGCAAAGCAAAAACTTAACCCTTTGACTCCGTTACTCTGTCCACCAGCTTCCTGCAGAATGTGCTTATTAACACCCAGTAGCTTAGGTAATTCGGACGGGTGTTGCAGATATTGTCGTCATTATTGTTAGTATTATTAGAAATGGCGAGCGGATAGGTAAGTTTTTACGTTGCGGCTGAGATTGAACTTGAGAGATGAGATCTTGAAGCCGGGGCTGTGCAACATGAGCCAGCCAGCCCGCTTCAGGCTGTGAATGAGTGGGTACCTTACCCTGGTCAGAAAGGTCGGTTAGCGCGGGAGATGGACATGGACACATCATCATCATCAAGTGCCCTGCCGCGTGGCGTTGGCGATCATGACCCACCATAAGAATCTATCTCTTGTCGCTGCAAGTACATCTCCCACCCTCTCTGTCCTCAGCCACTCTGCAAGCCCGTCCAATATTTTCTCCCTGGATCTACCTGGTGCTGTGTTTTACTCCAGCTTTCCTGTTGTGACCAGGTGCTCTAATTTCTCTTGTCTCATAAAATGTCCTATAAATGTTGCTCGATTTTTCCTTCTCGCCTTTCCATCTCCATTTGGACATTTTCTGATTTTCTTTTTTGCGGCAATGTTCTTACATGGACAGCTCCCTAATAATTTTGTTCTCTGAGAGAAGTTGAAGTCGCTACGGCCTCACTCCACATCATATATATACATACACATACGCGCGCGAGTTAAAAGTTTAATCCCTTTGGAAACACTAACAGGGAAGTTAACTACTTACACAATGACACATATACACACGCACAGACACACACTTGCGCGTTCGCACACACAAACACACGTAGGCTCACACACACACCACACACACACACACACACACACACACACACACACACACACACACACACACACACACACACACACACACACACACACACAGAGTTAAAAGTTTTCCCCTTTTGGGAATGAAAGATTACAACTTGCGCAGAAACACATAGTCAGACACATAGACAGAGAGAATGACATCCGCCCGCCCACCCACACACCCACACACACACACATCCACCCACACACCCACACACCCACCGGAGGGCAGAGTCAGGTGACATAGGAGCTGGTGATGAAAATTGTTGCTGACGCTGTCTCCGTCAATTGTTCCGAACCACCGTAATTGTCTTTGTACCGGCAGTCTCTCCTTTACTTTTCGGGAGATTGCTGTGTGTGTGTGTGTGTGTGTGTGTGTGTGTGTGTGTGTGTGTGTGTGTGTGTGTGTGTGTGTGTGTGTGTGTGTGTGTGTGTGTGTGTTTATACGTTGTGTGTGTGTGCGTGCGTGCGTGCGTGCGTGCGTGTGTGTGTGTGTGTGTGTGTGTGTGTGTGTGTGTGTGTGTTTTTATACATGTCTGTCTACGCGTGCGTGTATGTATGTACGTATGTATGTGTGTGCGTGTGTGTGTACTTGAGAGAGAGAGAGAAAGAGAGAGAGAGGGAGAGCGTGCGTGAAAGAGTGAGAGAGAGAGCGTGCGTGCATGCGTGGAATGGTGCTTGTGATTGTACTAGTAATGGTGATGAGTGTGTGTGCATGTTTGTTCGAGGGTTTGTCTCTGCACGTCCATGTTCGTGTGTGTGTGTTTCTTAGAGAGAGAGAGAGAGAGAGAGAGACGGTGGGTGGGGGGGGGGGATATTTGAAATTCAATAGATAATCATAATCATGAGCGAGTAAGGTTTGGTTTTCTTTCGGTCTCCCTGTGTAAAAAAGAAAAAAAAAAGTGTGTGTGTGTGTGTGTGTGTGTGTGTGTGTGTGTGTGTGTGTGTGTGTGTGTGTGTGTGTGTTGTGTGGAGCAGTTAATAACTGTTTTTGAACTGCCTTGTTTCTTTGTAGTGCATACTTATCTGACTTGTAGATGAGTTTGAGGTCAGCAAAGATGGAGTATAGGGATGGTCTGTTGTTTAGATCAGCAAGTCCTTTTGTGTGTGTGTGTGTGTGGTATATATATAATATACATACATACATACATACATACATACATACATACATACATACATACATACATACATACATACATACGAGGGTTGTTCAATTTAAGATGACACTAGGCTTGCCGTTTGAAAACGAAGCAACGCACAGAAAAATGTTTATACCAAACACAACTTTAAAGTTTACCTGATTAGCATGCAGAAAATAAAGTTGACATCATGACGCAACTCGGAGTATGACGTAATTACAAATGTGTTTCAAATAGCTGAGCCTGAAAAAAATGGACGTCACCAATGAGCAATTTCGTTTCTACACTTTCACAAGGCTACAACTTGGTGACGATTGTAGGAAGATACACGCAGATTTGCAAGCTGTTTACGGAACGGATTGTGTGTCTTACCGCACAGTTTGCAGGTGGGTCAAACAATTAGGAGCAGGTAGAGTGCCATCTCATTGGGGTAATCGTGCAGAGCGAGCTTTACCAGCTCGGAACGAACAAAACATTGCATATGTGAAAAGACTGATAGAGGAGGATCCACATTCGACTGTGCGGGAATTAAGCGAGGCATGTGAGCTTTCAATTGGCACCATTAACAACATTCTGCACAAAGACCTTCACATGAGAAAACTGGCTGCAAGATGGGTGCCACATCTCTTAAGTGATGATCAGAAGCAGCAGCGGGTGGCATGTTCACGCAAACTGCTCGATGAGTTTGAGCCCAACGGGCCAAAACGACTGTGTGACTTAGTGACGGGAGATGAGAGTTGGCTCACATTCTACGGCATCCCCAACAAACGCTGCAACCGCATGTGGGTTGGCCCTGACGGAGACCGACCAGTTGTTCTTCGCCCAGGATTCCAGAGTCGCAAGCGACTGTTTTCTATTTTTTTCAACACGCAAGGCCTTGTGGCAATTGACATTTTGCCTGAGAAATCAACAATCACTGCCTCCTACTATACCCAAGTTGTGCTCCCCAAAGTTGTAGGAAAAATCCATGAGCAGCGCCCAACCGTCGGCACCCAGAGGACCCTTCTTCTGCATGACAATGCCAGTGCCCATAAGGCGAAGGTCACCACAACCTTCCTGAGCGAGCAAGGGATCCAAGTTTTGGACCACCCACCCTACAGCCCCGACTTGGCCCCATGCGACTTCTGGCTGTTCCCTGTTCTGAAGGAAAAGCTCGCTGGGCGTAAGTTTGACCGGGTACAAGACCTCGCCAAAGCCGTAAGATCAGAGTTGTCTGGTCTGCCTAAAACCGACTATCAGAGGGCGCTTGAGAATTGGCGTAGGAGGCTTGAACTTTGCATCCTAGCCAACGGAGAATACTTCGAGGGGATGTAAAAGTTTCAAGTTGCTGAGATGAGAGGTACGTTTTTTAAGGGGGTGGTGACATCTTAAATTGAACAACCATCGTACATACATACATATATATATATATATATATACATATATATATATATATATATATATATATATATATATATATATATATATGTTGTAGAGGATTGGAGAAAGTGCCGATCCTTGAGGTAGTCCCACGGAGAATGTTCGGGGCGTCGTACCTAACACCAGTTCCCAAGCCGTTGACTTAACGCTTCTTGGAGTATAGCGGCATATCCCATTCTATCCTAATATGTCTACACCATTTTCCTCTGTCTCATGTGTGTGTGTGTGTGTTGTGTGTGTGTGTGTGGTGGGGTGCGCGTGTGTGTGTGTGTGTGTGTGTGTTGTGTCGTTGTTCGTGTGTGTGTGTGTGTTCGTTGTGTGTGTGTGTGTGTGTGTGTGGTTGTGTGTGTGTGTGTTGTCTGGTGTGTGTATGTGATGTTGTATTATTATGGTGTATGTATGTATGTATGTATGTGTTTTGTTTTCGTCACGTTCGTTCGTTCGTTCATTCGTGTGTGTGTGTGGTGTGTGTGCACGGGGGTATGGATGGTGTGATCTGTTAGTTTGAGTTTGAGGATGGCTGCAGCACTAACAAAACGAACCTGTCTAAACAAGGGACTGCTTCCGCATTCTTGATCAACCCTTAAACACCGAATGACGTCTTTAGTGTTAAAACAACGGCATACCACGCGGCCGACAAGGTATTTATGGGCACACTACTCAAACGAGAGAGAGAGAGAGAGGGGGGGGGAGTGATGATGGGAGGTAGAGCGAGCGAGCGAGAGAGAGTGTGTGTGTGTGTGTGAGAGAGAGAGAGGACTGTGTGTATGTGTGCGTGAGAGAGATAGAGAATAGTGCGTGTCAGTATGTGTGTGTGTGTGTGGAGAGAGAGAGAGTGTGTGTGTGTGTGTGTGTGGGCGCACGCGTAGAGAGAGAGAGAGAGAACTCGGATGACTTAAAATGACTTAAACCATCAGCCCTTCTCATGATGTGGTTGAAACTAAGAAGTGGGAACCGAGGTTAAAAAGAGTTCATATTACTATTATTAAAATACATCGTAACAGTTCATTTTGCCTCAACGGACCAGTCAGTAGGGAGATCTAATCAACGAAAAGAAAGTGCTGGGTTCGAATCCCCCATCATTAGAAAAGAAAAAAAAAAAACAACACACACACACCAACACACACACACACACAACACACACCCCACACACACACACACACACACACACACACACACACACACACACACCACCACACACACACACACACACACACACACACACACACACACACACACACACACACACACACACAACCACAAACCACGACACACCCCATCAGAAATTGGTAACAGACCTAACGTGGCACGTAACGAGGCACACATTTCCGCATTCTTCTAAGAACCACCAAAACACGCATGACGCCTGTAGTACTAAAAAAAAGATACTTCAGTGACGCCTGTAAATGCAAAAACTAAATTAAGTAAAACGAAACGAAATGTAGCGAAATAAATCAAATAAGATGAAATAAAATAAATGAAACGAACTAAACTAAGGTAATGTCGGATAAAAATAGAATGAAATAGATAAAAATGAGATGAAGTAACAAAACGAAATAGGATGAACACCGGGATACCTCAGCAGCCGACACAGTAGTGTGTGGGTGGGTGGGGGGCAGAGGGGGGAACAGGGGGGGGGGACAAACTATCAATAACAAGGAAGCGATTGTGGGGGCGAACAAGCGTGCAGACAGATAGGTTTTGGTAATCCCCCATCTATGCCTGGCACGCAGAATGTGGAGAAGAGACAGCTGGTAGATCCTGTAAACTACGCCCATGATATGGAGCCGATAGATAATTAACCCTTGCACTCAGATAATTAACTCTTTCATTCTCCCCCTGAGTCTAGTTTCGCCCCCCCCCCCCCCCCCCTCTATCCCCCCTCCCCCGTGGGAATGCCGGGTTTTTTTTTTTTTTTTTTTTTAGTGAAAGTAGTATCACCACTTTCTGGACCGGAAAGTTCCCGTTTCTGTTATCCCTTTGTTTTTCGTTTGTTTCTTTGTTTTCTGTCGTGTCGTCCTATCATTTTCTGTCTTGCTGGCCATTGATTGTAAACTTTATGTTTTCCATAAACTTTTACGTACTTTCTCTTTGCATTGATAAATTGGGCACAGGTATTAAAACTGCATTTTTGGCTTTAAGTAAATTTGATGTGCAGAAGCAATTTTAGGTAATTTAGGCAGGTTTCCTTTTGTTTTAGCGTACTTAGTTATGTTCATATTTATATTCGTTTGTTTTTAACATCACCCCCTCCCCCCTCCCCGCCGATAATAAATTGTACGGAGGGGTCAACCCCAGCGGCATATCCTTAGATGATGCGCGCAAATAGCATTGATATGTCTATCTAATTTTCTTTTCCAGATTCTTTTTCTGGTTCAAAGAGGTGTTGAGATTATTATGACTCTTATGTGGCCATACGCCGTCAGTTGGGTTTTAAGCAATAGTGATTATGGTAAAGCCAAGTTGGTGTATAATTAACCATTTCACTCCGTATGGCGTAGAGGTAGAGCTCACTCCTTTCTGTCCCATTGGTAAAGTTTGATTCTGATATCGGGGGGGGGGGGGGGAAAGAACCATTCCTGTGACTCCCTCACCCTGTCCACCAGCTTCCTGCATTGTCAGTCATGATGGAAAAGCGAAAAATTAACCCTTTTACTTCTTCGCCTTATTTACCAGCTGTTTGCATTATCAACCAGGATAACAAAAAGAAGACTTAACCGTTTCACTTCTTTGCCAGTCCGTTTTATTTTTATTTTATTTTAGTTTAGTTTGGTTTATTTTTTCGTTATCAGTCACAAAATCTTAACCGTTTAACTCTCGGACCCTATACACCAGCTCCCTGTATTGTCAGCCATGATAGCAATACAACTTAATCCTTTCACCCTCACACCGTATCCACCGGCATCCTGCGTGTTTCAGTTTTGTTGTTGTTGTTGTTGTTTTCATTTTGCTCAGAAAGAAATAGCGTGCGGTTGATTCCATATGAACGTTCTCACAAATGCCACACCATTCAGAAAGAGAGAGAGAGGGGGGGGGGGGGGGAAGAAAAAGCTGCCGCAAGCAACTTCGCTTTGTCAAACTACAAAGAGAAAAACAATATTTCCTACAAAGAGAAAAACAATATTTCCAACAAAGAGACAAGAGTATGAATTACGCAGTTTCGATGATGATGAGACTGGCTTGCCTTCTATTACGCTGTCGAGAAACCAAGATGCAGACATCTATTCAGCAACCATTTAGTGTCATATTGTCACAGACAATATTACGACGCAGACGACAGACCACACTTTTATACAGACAATGCCAATTGTTATTATTATTATTTTATTTATTTATTTATTTGTTTATTTTTTGTGGCCATAGTGTAATTTATCCATGTAAAATGCGCTTTCTGTCCGGGAAAATCGTGCCATAGTACAGCGCCACTTATTTTATTCACGGTATCCATGTGTTTTTGTTTAGCCATCGTAGTGGCTTCTCCTACACAGTTTCGCCAGGAACGGCTCTTTTCTTGCCGTGGAATCTTAAACGTGCGCACACTACACACAGGACCTCGATTTATCTTCTGGCCTGAAGTACTAGCACCCAGACCACCACTCAAGATCTAGAGCTAGGAGGGGGAGTGGGGCGAAAAATCCCTGTCCGTCAGAGAATCGAACTCCTGTTTCTCACGTTCTAGGCGTGTCCTGTTACCACTGGGACACACACAACCCACACACTCCACTAACTGACAAGAAAACCTGGCGTCTGCCAACCAGAGAGCAATACCCCGAAACAGACGTTCCATGGTCTTATCTGCAGGTATAAAGACTGCCAAGTCAGTTTTGTTTTGTTTTTCCTCCTTCTGACCCATTTTCTACGCCGCTGTAATAGCCACTGGGTGTGGGACAGTTTTTCACAATGCTGTGGTCATGATTGCATGGGGCTGATAATCATGATGCCTTGGAGAACTTATGGCAAGTCTGGGTACCTCCTGCCTTGTAAATTAAGAGTGGAAATTGTTTCATCTGGGTACCTCTTGCCCTGTAAATTAAGAGTGGAAATTGTTTCATCTGGGTACCTCTTGCCTTGTGAATAAAGAGTGGAAATTGTTTCATCTGGGTACCTCTTGCCTTGTGAATAAAAAGTGGAAATTGTTTCATCTGCTTGTGAATATAGGGTGGAAATTGTTTCATCTGGGTACCTCTTGCCTTGTGAATAAAGAGTGGAAATTGTTTCATCTAGGTACCTCCTGCCTTGTGAATGAAGAGTGGAAATTGTTTCGTCTGGATACCTCCTGCCTTGTGAATAAAGGGTGGAAATCGTTTCTCATCTGGGTACATCCTGCCTTGTGAATAAAGGGTGGAAATTGTTTCTCATCTGGGTACCTCCTGCCTTGTGAATAAAGGGTGGAAATTGTTTCTCATCTGGGTACCTTCTGCCGTGTGAATAAAGGGTGGAAATTGTTTCAGTCTCCCAGGTCAGCATGTTTGAAAGGCCTGCTAGTTCCTACACCCCCTTCACGTATAAACTATGAAATCCGCAGTAACATGGCTGTACTGTACTTTCCTTTTACAACGTATCCTGACGTTCAGCCATACCTGAGAAATCATACAAACACCTGCAGTGTCGGTTG
The DNA here is from genome assembly GCA_030674185.1 of Monoplex corrugatus. Lineage (NCBI taxonomy): Eukaryota > Metazoa > Mollusca > Gastropoda > Littorinimorpha > Ranellidae > Monoplex > Monoplex corrugatus. The sequence goes on from CM060312.1 coordinate 87,336,208, forward strand.
GTGAATTGAAGCATCAATCTCTGTGATGCATCCATGAAGTGGACGAGACTCAACGGTGTGATTCCAGTTCTCCCAGCCGGTCCATATCACGCATAGCTGTGGGTGGGAGCCAGCCATGGCCGAAAAGTCCTACAGTGGTTTTAACAGGCCTGATGGGGTTTCTGTCCCAATGTATCGGGTTTCACGGATGTGTGCATGCACGTTGCTTTATGCAGTCTTTGCTGGCGGTATGTTACTATATAGTTTTCATACTGGCAGGTATGTTTGGTTGGTTGGTTTGTTTCCATAAACCATCGGATACTGTTATGACTTACCTGATTTTCAACCTAAGGATTTGAGGGGGTTTTTTTACACGTGAAGGGGGTGATGTAGGATCTAGCAAGCCCGGATACATGTTGACTAGGGAAATCGAAAAAAAAATGTCTACCCTTTTACCCACAAAGCAGGAGGTACCCAGACAGGATCGAACCCAAATGATCAATTGGGAGTCTGTTTTACTCACTTATCTTCAAACCTACAACCTCGCTCTTGCTATTCCCTTAAATAAACTGACCACTGTACCGTTACAGCAGTTTCAGCTGTTTTTGGTGTTGTTGTTTTGTTTTGTTTTCAATCATTTTTTTTCTTCTTCTTTGTCTTTGTGGGGTGTGTGTGTGTGTGTGTGTGTGTGTGTGTGTGTGTGTGTGTGTGTGTGTGTGTGTGTGTGTGTGTGTGGTGTGTGTGTGTGGTAAGTGTGTGTAAGGACTACAAGTAGGAACCAGAAACACACACACACACACACACACACACACACCACACACACACACACACACACACACACACACACACACACACACACACACAAAAGAATCAGAATGCATATTTCATAATATTCATTGTTTTGTGTTGTGTAAGGATTACAAGTGAACGCGTATTTGACGATATAGAATACGCGTTCTGATTCCTCTTTTTGAGTGTGTGTGTGTGTGTGTGTGTGTGTGTGTGTGTGTGTGTGTGTGTGTGTGTGTGTGTGTGTGTGTGTGTGTGTGTGTGTGTTTGAGTGTGTTTTGCTGTCTATATCATTATCATCGTCATCATCATCATCATCACCATCATCTCCATCAATGTGCTATGCCGCATGGTGTTGGCGATCATGGCCCTCCATACGAATCTGGTTTCTACGTGATATTAGAATTGATACGCGTTCTGGTTCCTTTTTTTTTTCTTTTTTTTTTTTTTTTTTTTATTCCTGCGTTTTTCTGATTCCTACATGACATTAAACACGCGTTCTGGTTCCTTTTGTGTGTGTTTCTGGTTCTGTTTGCTTGAACGTGGGTGGCAGGGTTTCTTTTGGATTTGAAGGACTACAAGGTAGTATGCACAGATTCCGTACAGGCCTCTGGAATTATGAGCTTCAAGGACCTTCTGCCCAGCGAGGTTTCGGGAAAGTACACAATGTTGGAACAGTGTTTACACCGTGTTGCTGTTGCTCCTTTCACATTGTCCTGTGATGTTTCCTACTTGCTGCTGTGAATTGCTCCCACTCTCCTCCATTGTGTGTGTGTGTGTGTGTGTGTGTGTGTGTGTGTGTGTGTGTTTGTGAGTCAGTGAGAGATAGAGTGAATGTGTGTGTGAGAGAGAGTGTGTGTGTGTGTGTGAGTGAGTGAGTGAGTGAGTGAGTGAGAGAGAGAGAGAGTGAATGTGTGTGTGTGTGTGTGTGTGTGTGTGTGTGTGTGTGTGTGTGATGGAGGCTAAAGGAAGGATAAGTTTGCATGAACCATGAAAAGAAAAGTAGTTTGTTTTAATGGCGGTAACAAACAGTAAAGAAGACACAGGCTTACATTAAAAAAAAAAAAGAACAGTTAGTCTTCATCACCAAAGAAAGAGAGAAAAAAAGGAAGAAAAAATAAATGAGAGTTGGGGGGGGGGGGGGGGGGGACTTATGATTCTGCATGCCACAGATATAAAAAGAATGACATCTGCTAAATAAAGCACAAATTTACATTTAAGAAAGATGGTTAGCCTTTTGTGTAGATACTAGAAAAAACAAAAGAAAGGGGAGGGGGGGGGGGAGGGAGAAAGAAAAGAAGAAACGGAGAAAAAGAAGGTGGTGTTAGCAGTGTGTATCGATAGTTCTTCAAACCAGAGATAGAAACGGAATGACGCCTGTACAAATTTACATTTGAAAAGGTTGGTTAGTCATTTGTCTATAATACAAAGAAAAGATACAAGTTGGGGGAGGGGGGGGGGGTGTGGTTGAGAAAGAAGAGCAAAAGCAGACAGAAGACAGATGGGGAGAAGGCTCTTATGTAGTTTGTGTGAAAGTTTTGCAAACCACCAGTCGAAATGGATTGATTACTAGGCAGAAGACCGATGGGTAAAAGGCTCTTATGTAGTTTGTGTGAACGTATTGCAAACCACCAGTCGAAATAGATTAATTACTGATTGCTTTAAAAAAAAAAAAGGTTCATGTTTGAAAAGGATGATCTGCTATTTGTTCACAAAGTAAAAAAAAAGAAAGAAAGAAAGAGAGAAAAGACGGGACGGAAGGAAGGAAGACAGAAAGAAAGGAATATGGACAGGAAGGAAGAAAAGAATGGAAGGAAGAAAAAAGAATGAAGAAGGTAAGGAAGAAAGAAAAGAGAAAGGAAGGAAGTTGGGAAGGAAAGATGAAGGAAAGAAAAAGAGAAGAAAAATGTATAGAATGAAAGAAGAGAAAGAAAGAGAAAATGGTTAAGCCATTCTGCAATCTCTCTTCAGTTTATATCGACTCCTTGAATTTTTAACTTTTTGTTTGTTTGTTTGTTTGTTTTGTTTCAGACACTGTAATCATAAAGGTACAGATGATCGAGAATATCGAACGGTCTCTGTGACTTTGAAAAATTTCATACCGAATACAGCTTGACTTCAATCAGGGGCAATTGTAAACTCTCACAACAGCGAAAACATTTGAAATAATAAGAACCTGAAAAACATGAACATACAATCAGAACACGTATTTAATACAACCAGACAAGACAGGCACACATTTTAGGCCAACTGATCTTTGTCAAACGTAAACGTAAGACCACAAAAGAACAAACAACAAATAAAGAAAAAATGAGAAGAAATAGAACCAAACTTCCCTGCTGCTTCGTCCAGTAGGAGAAAAAGACTGAGATGAAATCATAATGTGCTTGTGAGTAAAAATAAGAACTGGGAAGAGAGGAGGCAAATATGATGTCTGAGGGGAAGTGAGACGAATTCTGCAATTTCAAAAGTGGTCATGCCATATTAGTATTGTTTTATCCTGTGCTGAGAAAATCGTACACACATTTTTGTCACAGTCATATAAAAAAATTATACAACATAACACGCACGTGCGCACACGTGCTTACATGTACGCACGTACGCGTGCGCACACACGCACGTGCGCGCACACACACACGCACGCACAAACACACAACACACACACACAAACACACACATCTGTGTTTATGAGGACATTAGAACAAGGAAGATAGGGGAAAACAACAACAACAACAACAACAAGGCAAGAAAGAAAAAAACAACAACAACCGGAATGAATGAAACAAAACAACAACAACAAAAACGGCTTGGCAGTTCCTATCTGTAGATCTAGTGTTGCAAAGCCACAGATAGAAGCGGGATGACGTCTCCAGAATAAAGGACAAATTTACATTTGAAATGGCTGGTTAATATGTATCATCTGTCTACAATGTCAGGAAATAAAGAAGGAAAGAAAGAAAGGAGCAAGGACAGAAAAAGAAAGTAGATGAGGGTGAGTGTCTATTGATAGCTCAATTTGTATCATCTGTCTACAGTATCAGGAAATAAAGAAAGAAGGAAAGAAAGAAAATAGCAAGGGGAAAAAAAATGTAGATGAGAGAGAGTGTCTATTGATAGTTTCTCAGACCACAAATAGAAACAGAATGACGCTTGTTTAACAGAGTACGAATCTGCATTTGAAAAGGGTGATTAATCAGTTGTGGAGAAAGAAAGAATATCAGTCAGTAAAAAAGAAGGAAACAAAGACACATTAAACAGTTTCTCTACACCTCCGCAAAACCACAGATGAAAATAGAAGCAACACTGGCTCGTGGTGTAAAAACAGAAAACAAAAAAGGAATTAAAAAAAAAATCCTTCCTACTCTTCACCATTACGTCGGAGTGTCTATATTCTGCAAACTACAGACGCAATGACGCCCCTCTTCATGTAATGTAATAAAGAGCCCTTATACTTAGTGACTTTACAAAACGTGTTTTTGCCAGCGGTTGAAGCTTGCAGGAAAACCTAAACGTTATTTGTCACGCGCCAATACGCCACCTACCCTTACCCCCACTCTTTCTTCTCCTCTCCCTTCGTTTTTTGCTGTATCTTTCGCCTTTCCCAGTCCCAACTCTCGTGTAGCTTTTTGCTCCAGAAAGGGGATAGTGGTCATTGTGGGGTCAGTATGTTGAGGATGAGTCATCGTTGTCTGTCAGTAAGAAGGTCAGGCAACATCAGTAACATAGAGGAGACTCCCCTTGTTCCGTCACCCTAGCCACCAACTGCAGAAACTTATCCCTTTGACTTCTTCACCCTATCCACCAACTGCAAGAACTTATCCCTTTGACTTCTTCACCCTATCCACCAACTGCAAGAACTTATCCCTTTGACTTCTTCACCCTATCCACCAACTGCAAGAACTTATCCCTTTGACTTCTTCACCCTATCCACCAACTGCAAGAACTTATCCCTTTGACTTCTTCACCCTATCCACCAACTGCAGAAACTTATCCCTTTGACTTCTTCACCATATCCACCAACTGCAGAAACTTATCCCTTTGGCTCCCTCACCCTATCCACCAACTGCAGAAACATCCCTTTGGCTCCCTCACCCTATCCACCAACTGCAGAAACGTATCCCTTTGGCTCCCTCACCCTATCCACCAACTGCAGAAACATCCCTTTGGCTCCCTCACCCTATCCACCAACTGTAAAAACGTATCCCTTTAATTCCCTCACCCTATCCACCAACTGCAAGAACTTATTCCTTTGGCTCCCTCACCCTGTCCACCAACTGTAAAAACGTATCCCTTTGGCTCCCTCACCCTATCCACCAACTGCAAAAACGTATCCCTTTGACTCGCTCACCCTATCCACCAACTGCAAAAAACATCCCTTCGACTCCCTCACCCTATCCACCAACTGTAAAAATATATCCCTTTGACTTCTTCACCCTATTCTACAACTGCAAAAACGTATCCTTTTGACTCCCTCACCCTATCCACCAACTGTAAAAACGTATCCCTTTAACTCCCTCACCCTATCCACCAACTGCAAGAACGTATCCCTTTAACTCCCTCACCCTATCCACCAACTGTAAAAACGTATCCCTTTAACTCCCTCACCCTATCCACCAACTGCAAGAACGTATCCCTTTAACTCCCTCACCCTATCCACCAACTGTAAAAACGTATCCCTTTAACTCCCTCACCCTATCCACCAACTGCAAGAACGTATCCCTTTAACTCCCTCACCCTATCCACCAACTGTAAAAACGTATCCCTTTAACTCCCTCACCCTATCCACCAACTGTAAAAACGTATCCCTTTAACTCCCTCACCCTATCCACCAACTGTAAAAACGTTATCCCTTTAACTCCCTCACCTTATCCACCAACTGTAAGAACGTATCCCTTTAACTCCCTCACCCTATCCACCAACTGTAAAAACGTATCCCTTTAACTCCCTCACCCTATCCACCAACTGCAAGAACGTATCCCTTTAACTCCCTCACCCTATCCACCAACTGTAAAAACGTATCCCTTTAACTCCCTCACCCTATCCACCAACTGCAAGAACTTATCCCTTTAACTTCCTCACCCTATCCACCAACTGCAGAAACTTATCCCTTTGACTTCCTCACCCTGTCCACCAGCTTCCAGCAAGAAGCTGGTGGATAGAGCGACTGAATCAAAGGATGATTTGCTAGCATGGTTGACAATGCAGGATGCTGGTGGACAGGGTGCAGGAGTCAGAGGGTTGAGGCATAGCGGACATTCAGTTTTGTTGTAAGGACTAGTGATATATAAAATCTGTATTAGTAGGATAGTGAGACGGCCTCTTAGCACAGTTGGTTCGGGTGCCGCCGTTCTGTCAATACGAAGGTGATGATTCAATCTTCCATACGGACCCTTATGTGGTTTGCTGCCCTCTGTTCATACAGACCATAGACTCCAGAAATCTGATGTCTCAAGTTCAGTCCCAGCCTGAAAAACGAAACAAAACAAAACAAACAAAAAACATGATTCCAACAACAACAAAAACAAAACAAAGAAGCAAAGCGGCTTGCTCGCTGCCTATCTTAATGCTGTAATCATTCTGGTGATGTCGGCTTAGTGTTTTTGTAGGTCTCATTTTTACCCTTTGACTCCATCACCTTATCCGTATACTGCATTGTGTCAACAGTGATAGCAAAGCAAGAACTTAACCCTTTGACTCCTTCACCATATCAGCCAGCTTCCTGCAGAGTGGGGTGAGGAAATCAAGGGGTTAAGTTTTTGCTGCTGGTGGACAGGGTGCGGGAGTCAAGCGGTTAATCGCACCTTCTACTTTTCAAGGTCTTGCCAATGCGAAGGATTTTCCGCAAGGTTAAGGAATCGTCCAGGTGATTACTGGGAGGTTTAGATGGCGCGCATATGGAATGCTCCGAATGTGATGAATTCCTCTTGAACAGACACCGAACTAACTACAACTTTATGTATCTGTTCACATGGATGTACAAATACGTCATTTACCGAATGACACACTGAACTTTGAGTCGCTCTGAGCATGAGATAACCTTTCAATATGGCCCAAGGCAATTTATAAGGAAGAGATAACCTTCTGATATGGCCAAGGCAATTTATAAGGAAGAGATAACCATTTGATATGGCCCAAGGCAATTTATAAAAAAGAGCAATACATCATATCAGTTATGGTCATAATTAGTAGAATAGTGGTACGTATCTGTTCATAAGATACAGGTCGTTACAGGTCGTTTGCCGCATTCATTTGATTAAACTCTGAGCTCTGACAGAGTTCGGAATGACCTCTGCAGCTGCCATTAGTATCATTTGTACAGATTGGCGACAACATATCAAGATATTATCGCCATTACCAGGACGACAGCGATGTGTGTCTGTTGGCAGAAACTGCGTTTGAGGTTTCCTGGTTAACCAACAAACTTTGATTTATTGACAGTAAGGTGATCTTGATATTTGGCTCGGCGCACTTTGAACTGATCGGTAATTGTCGTGAGACTCGCTGTCCATTTCCATCCCCACCTCCTAAGAAAGGATTTGTCTGGCAGCAACCAGCTGACCAATCACCCTAACTAACACACCAGCTAACATACAAACCAACCAGCCAGCCAGATTTGGGTGGAGCGCGTATGGAATTGTCCCAGTGCGATGAATCCCTCTTGATCAAACTCAGAACTCCAAACAGCCAACCAGTCAACCTGCAAACCAACCAGCCAACCAACCAACATACAAAGCAACCAACCAACCAATCAGCCTACAAACCAATCACTACAAACCAACCAGTCAGTGAATCATCCTACAAACCAACCAGCCAAGGAATCATCCTACAAACCAACCAGTCAGTGAATCATCCTACAAACCAACCAGCCAAGGAATCAACCTACAAACCAACCAACCAACGAATTAGCGTAGAAACCAACCAACCAACGAATCAGCCTACAAACCAATCAGCCAGCGAATCAATCTACAATCCAACCAGCTGACCAGTCAGCCTACAAACCAACCAGCCAGCCTACAAACCAACCAACAAATCAACCTACAAACCAACCAATCATCCTAGAAACCAACCAGCCAAGGAATCAACTACAAAACAACCAGCCAACGAATCAACCTACAAACCAACCAGCCAACGAATCAACCTACAAACCAACCAGCCAACGAATCAACCTACAAACCAACCAGCCAATGAATCAACCTACAAACCAACCAGCCAACGAATCAACCTACAAAACAACCAGCCAACGAATCAACATACCAACCAACCAGCCAACAAATCAACCTAACCAACCAGCCAACGAATCAACCTACCAGCCAACGAATCAACCTACCAACCAACCAGCCAACCAACCAACGGAACATACGGGTTACGTAGAGAGCTCAGGCAGAAGGCAAAACAGTACACTGTGAACAGGCCAAAGTCTGCTTTCAGTCTTATTAACATTCTCTGCCCGGGTTCTCCAAGCAATCCTTACATTAGCACAGGGCATTCCTGACCGCAGATTTTGAAAATAAACTTGGGATGTTTTCATAACCTTTTCTTCGACGTCTGTATCATCAGAACGATCCTTCTGAAATTGCAGCAGATTCAAGACGTTAAGTTTATCTTTCCATCAACGTCGTTGATAAAACAGCCGACTGGGAACTTAAGAAAAGAAAGAGAAGAGAGCAGGGAAGGAGGGAGATAGATAGGTGGGTTGATAGATTGAGAGAGAGAAACAGACAGACAGACAGACAGACAGACAGAGAGAGAGAGAGAGCTGTATTCGCTATATTACTCGAGGATAGTAGCGTTAGGCCTTGTTGGATCTGTCTTACAGCTAGTCCTTGCTACTAAACACACACACACACACACACACACACACACACACACACACGCACGCACGTGTACACCACACACACACACGCACGCACGCACGTGTACACACACACACACACACACACACAGCGCGCCGCGCCCACACACACACCTACCGTCTAATATCACAGTGAAGAGACGTTAAATCAAAGAACGAACACACGCACACACACACACACATGCGCACACACACTCTCTCTCTTTCACACAGACACACACACACACACACACACACACACACACACACACACACACACACACACACCACACACACACACACACAGCCTGTCATTCTCAGAGTGCTAGATGAGGCCCGCCTGTAGTCGGGCCTGTAAAATCGCTTGCCAGCTGACAAGGCGGTTATGGATGTTGGTGATATGATCTGTTCTTCTGTTGAAGACTGTTGCCGTATGATTAGGATGAGGTATGCTGTGAATGTCATCTTTTCTTGCTAATGTGTTTTATTTTGGTGGTGGTGGTGGTTGTTCTTTTTCTTTCTGCTTTTGAATGTAATAAACGCCTCGTTGAAAAATCGAGTCTTTGAAACTTTCACTGAGGGATCGTCTCATTTCATGTTGTCAGAAGCTGTCCCAATACAACGCAAAATGATGATAATAATGATAATAATAATAATGATATATATTTATGATAGTAATAATAACAATAATGATAATAAGAAAAACGCAAAATAATAATAATAATAATAATGATGATGATGATGAAAATAATAATAATAGTAATGATAGCAGTAACAGTGATAAAAATAATAGTCATAATTGTTTAGTAATGAAAATAATTACGGTAAGAAGGAGGAAGAGAAGAAGAAGAAGAATGGTAATGATAATGATGGTGATGATCATAATGATGATGATGACGGTGACGATGATGATGACGACGGCGACGATAATGTATGTTTATGTGATTTGTACAATTTCGGTTCATTTAATTCTGAACGTAATGGCGGTCTGAGTTAGTCTTGCGCAAGCAGGTATCAACGGGTCCATTGTCGACAGGATTGGGTGGTGGGTGTGCATAATGATAGTGAACATGGCCGTGCAGGAAATGGCCACGTGAGGGTCACATTACTCATGGGACACGCTTTGCGAGATACCAGCTAGAAAGGCTTGTAATGTAAACGCGAAAAAAATATGGCTGAAGTAGGGAACGACAAAGAACACAACACAACAAAACAAAAAATTTCTGAAGCTGGGTACGATAAACAACAAAAACAAAACAAAAACAGAACACAACAAAAAGATCAACAGAATATAACCAGAGATGTATTTTGCCTGATGACCCTTTAGGCATGTTGTTGTGAAAACGTGTGCACATGATCCCTTCTTTTCGTAACTGGATCAGGTGAGCGGGTCATGTCTCATAGGAATTTGAGATCCGAATAATTTATTCGCTGCGAGCTACAGGCGATGGCATAGAGTCTGGAAGGAGATGGTAACTTTTTTGGAGCCGGGAATGTGAATGCCATCCACAAGATTGTGACTTTTTTTGGAGTCGGGAATTTGAATGCTACAAGACTGACTTTTTTGGAGTCAGGAGTTTGAATGCTTCAAGGTTGTGTGTTTGTTTGTGGGTGGGTTTTATTTGAATGCCATCCCCAAGATTGTGATTTTTTTGTGGAGTCAGGAATTTGAATGCCATGCACAAGATTGTCACTTTTTTTTTTAGTCAAGAATTTGAATGTCATCCGCAAGATTGTGACTTTTTTGGAGTCGGGAATTTGAATGCCATCCACAATGCTGTTGAAGTCATGAATTTGAATGTCATCCACAAGATTGTGATTTTTTTGTGGAGTCATGAATTTGAATGCCATCTACAAGATTGTCACTTTTTTTGGAGTCAGGAATTTGAATGTCATCCGCAAGATTGTGACGTTTTTTTGGAGTCAGGAATTTGAATGTCATCCACAAGATTATGATTTTGTTGAAGTCAGGAATTTGAATGTCATCCACAAGATTGTGACGTTTTTTGGAGTCAGGAATTTGAATGTCATCCACCCCCTCCTAGTGACGATGCAGAGTGCTATTTCATGACATTAGAACCCCATTCCCCCATGAGGATGCTAAGGGCTTGTTCAGTTTCAGTGTAAACGTCAATACCACCCCTACCCTACTTTCTGGCAATTCCGTCCTCGTCTGTACCATTTCCTTTCTTTCTGTCTTTTTGTGCGTTTTTGTTTTGTTTGTTGTTGGTTATTTTTTAAAATTTTTTTGGTTGTATTGTTGTCTGTTTGTTTACTTGTGCATGTACAGGCTTTGTGTCATCTCTACCTTTCCTTTTCTCCTATTTTCAGTCCAGTCATGTGTATTTTTTTCAAGAAGTTCTTGCGCATTGTTGGCTCTGCTTTGCCCATCATTGTTTGGAGAATGCAGTATGTAGCAGACTTTGCGTGCCGAATTCATAGTGTGGACCAGCGTGTGTCATCAGAACAATGCACTCGACATGCTTTTGTCTCACACAGGTAATGTTGACCTTATTGGACGTTACATGCTCGAATGCTGAAGAAAACGAAGAATGGACCATACTCGGATAGAGACAGTTGAGTGTTGTATTGGACTCCCAATTGAGATAATCGAGTTAGTGACGGTTCAAATGTAGAATTCAAATCCCAAAGTGAGTATAGAATTGAATTTCCAATTAAGATATTGGCTGTTGGAGTCTTGAATTAGATTTCTGTCTGAAGCAGTGAGTTGGAGTCTTGAATTAGACTCCTATCTGAGACAGTGACTGTTCAAGTCTCAAGTCCAGAAACAAATTTCTAATTTGAGTGTAGAATTGAATCTCCAATTAAGGTAATGGCTGTTAGAATCTGGAATTAATTCCTATAAACTCCTGGTTGAAGTGATGGCTGATGAGAGTGCTGATTTACCCCCACCCACCCCTACTCCTCTAATTTGAGTGTAGAATTGAATTCCCGATTAATTTAATGGCTGTTAGAATGTGGAATTAAGCTCCCACAAACTGCCAGTTGTGGTGCTGGCTCAAATGCGTGCGGAATTTAACTCCCATAAACTCACAACTGAGATAGCGGCTGTTTAGATGTGGAATTGGAACCCCATGGAGATATCGGCAGTGGGGGTGGGGTGGGGGCTGTATTAAAATCCCATTTAAGATAGCGGTTGCATGAGCGTGAGATTGGAATCCCAGTTGTGATAGCAACTACATGAGTCTGGAAATTGATTTTCAGTTGACATAGTGCTTTACAAATCTGGAAGTTGAAATTCCCGTTGAAGCGATGGTTCCGTGACCTTTGAATCGGGAACTCTTTTTCAGAGCAGCAGGTTCAGGACTGTAGGTCTCCCTGCAAACAAAAACGACTGCCGGCTCTGCCCTGCATGCAAGTTTAATGCGTTTCTTGAATGGCTGCATTTGACAATGTGATTAGCCCGGTCTTGATTGCATTAGCCCTGCTTTATTGTTGAGCTTTGATTTTGTTAAAACCTTGTGGCTGTGGTCTTCAGCACAGGCATTGTGAAGGCCATTGATTACATTAACCGCTTTGTTTAGCACGGGCACGTAGCCTTTTCTTCTTCTGTTACTGCTGGGGATTTGTTTTGTTTTGGGAGATTCATGTGCACGAGAGGGAAAGGAAGGGATTAGGGAGCGAGGGGAAGGAGGGAGGGAGAGAGAGAGAGGGTGATCGTTTGTGCGTGTTCATCTGTGTGAAATAGGAGAGTGGTTTTGCAAACCTGCAGTTGGAAAAGCCATGAAGATGATGTTCTGTGTGGATTAGGAATTTTAATCCCAAAATTGTGTGATAGTGGCGTACGATTCTTGAATTGCCATCTCAGTTGACACACTGGCTCTGCATATTGGGAATAAGAATTGATCTCATGGAGGTACTTCTGTTGGATTGTAGAATTTTGAAGTTGGAATCATACTGATGTAGCTTCTATATGAAACTGAAATGAAAATTCCATTGAAATAGTATTTTTTGTGAAATTGAGCATTGAAATGCTATTGAAATAGTGTCTCTGTGAAACTGAAAATTAAAATCTTATTAGAATAGTGTTTGTGTGGATCTAGAATTGAAATGCAATTAAAGTAGTTTCTGTTGAACATTTCCCAAAGGGATGCTAGGGGATCTTTCAGTATAAATGGTATCCCACCTTCTGAAAATTCTGTTCTAGAAATTTCCTCTTTTCTGTCACTCTCTTTGTTTCTACTTTGTTCCTTTACGTTCTGTCATTTCTTCCTGTCATTTTCTGCCTTGCTGGTCCATCATCTTTATGTGTTCGTTAAAGGCTTACGTAGTTTCTCTTAGGATTGATAATTGGTAATTAATAGTTGATCATTGTTTTTAAAATCACCTTTGTGATAAATTGGATGGAGTGGTCAGCACCAGGATCATCTCCTTAGATTATGTGCGCAAATACATTGATATGTGTACTTAATTTTCTTTTCTTTTTTACCTGTTGAAGTATTGCATGTTTTGAAACAGTTATAGCCTTGATATGACTCTACGCAATCGGCTGGACTTTAAACAAAAATAATAACAATTCTGTCGAACGTGGACATTGAAATCCTATTGAAGATAGTTGCTGTGTGATTATGGAATCAAAACCACAGTTGAAATAACAGCCATATAAATCTTGATCTGGAAATCCCATACAGACAGTTGTGCGATACCAAAATCAGATCTTCCCAGCAACAAAACGGTAGGCGCGGGACCAGTAGGCCTTCCTACAAAATACAAAACAGTATTCGGCTCTGCCCGCATGTAAGTTTAGTAGAGTGCTTGAATGGGTGTATTTGTCAATGTGATCAGTCTGGTGTTGATTGCAGTCATAATAACCGGTGTTTGAATGGGTGCATTTGTCAATGTAATCGGTCTGGTGTTGATTGCAGTCATAATAACCGGTGTTTGAATGGGTGCATTTGTCAATGTAATCGGTCTGGTGTTGATTGCAGTCACGATAAGCCCTGGTTTTGTGGTTGAGCGCTGATTTTGTTAAAACAGTGTGGCTGCCTTCTTCCGAGCTGCGTTGCAATCGCTTCTAATGACAATATCGCTTTTGTCTTTAACATCAGCGCGTAGCCTTTTCTTCTTCTGTAACGTCTGGGGCTTTCAGCGGCCGGTCCCATTTTGAGAGATTGGAGCGTGGTTTGAGAGATATTGGGAGGAAGGGCAGACAGTGATGGAGCGAGAGAGAGAGAGACAGAGAGAGAGAGAGAGGAGACTGTTCAAATATCTGGTGTCTTAAAAGAGAAAGTAACTCGGCGAATCCGGAAATGGAAATCCCATGAAGATGCGTTCAGTGTTAGTCTGGAATTGGAACTCAGTTGACGTAGTAGCAGTACAAGTCTTCACCGTTCGAAGGGGGGAGTGGTTCGTGGATATTCGAATCACGGAACTGAAATCCCAGTTGTAATAGTCACATTACAGTGGTTGTGTGACTGGAATTGGAGTACAAGTTCTGTGACAATGGTTGTAAGGGGATGGAATAGAAACCCCTAGACGTAGCTGTGAAAATCTTGAAGTTCAATCCCAACTGAGATAACTGTTTCATGAATCAGGAATTGGAATCGCATTGAAACAGTCTTATGTGAAATTGAAAATCCCATTTGAGAATCGAGGCATTGAGAATCTGGAATTCATTGATGTAGTGAGTGTGTTTACAGCTGTGGAATTGAAATCCTATTGAGATACTTCTGCGACTGTAGAAGTAGAATCGAATAGTCTTTCCAGCAGAAGTAGGCCTACGACCAGCAGACTGCCACAGCACACACACACACACACACACACACACACACACACACACACACACACACACACACACACACACACACACACACACACACACACACTCACTCTCTCTCTCTCTCTGTCTCTCTCTTTCTGTCTCTGTCTCTGTCTGTCTCTCTTTCTCTCTCTGTCTCTGTCTGCCTCTCTTTGTCTCTGTCTTTCTCTGTGTCTGTCTGTCTGTCTGTCTATGTGTCTGTCTGTCTGTCTGTCTGTCTGTCTCTCTCTCTCTCTCTCTCTCTCTCTCTCTCTCTCTCTCTCTGTGAGTGTGTCTCAGAGACTGGCTGTTCCTCTGCCCTGCATGCAAGTTTAATGCGTGGCTCGAATGAGTGGCGTTTGTCAATGTGATTAGCCAGGCCTTGATTACATTAGCCCTGGCTTTATGGTTGAGCTTTGATTTCGTTAAAACCTTGTGTCTGCCGTCTTCCGCGCAGCATTGCGAATGTCTCTCATTACATTAGCGCTTTTATTTAACATGGGCACGTAGCCTTCTTCTGTCACATCTGGGCCTTTTCGTTCGTTCCCAGTCCATTTTTTTGGAGAGATTAAAGTGCTGGACGGACGGTTGGAAAGGGGGGGTGAAGTACTAAAGGAAGTGAGGGGGAGAGGAGGGGATGTGTGTGTGTGTGTGTGTGTGTGTGTGTGTGTGTGTGTGTGTGTGTGTGTGAGGGGAGGGGAGAGAGAGAAAGAGAGAATTACTTTGGCCGTTGGTTTTTATAATACGTTGAACAGGGACTTATTTTGGCCATTGGCTTTTATAATACGTTGAACGGGGAATTAGTTTGGCCATTGGCTTTTATGATACGTTGAACAGGGAATTAGTTTGGCCATTGGCTTTTATACGTTGAACAGGGAATTAGTTTGGCCATTGGATTTTATGATACGTTGAACAAGGAATTAGTTTGGCCATTGGCTTTTATAATGCGTTAACAGGGACTTAGTTTGGCCATTGGCTTTTATAATACGTTAACAGGGACTTAGTTTGGTCATTGGCTTTTATGATTCGTCGAACAAGGAATTAGTTTTGCCGTTAGCGTTTATAATGCGTTGAGCAAGGACTTAGTTTGGTCATTGGCTTTTGTAATTCGTTGAACAGGGAATTAATAGTCTGGCCATTGACTTTTATAATACGTTGAACAGGGACTTACTTAGTTTGGCCATTGACTGTCATAATATGTTGAACAGTGACTTATTTAGTTTGGCCATTGGCTTTTATAATACGTTGAACAGGGGCTTGCTTAGTTTGGCCATTGGCTTTTATAATACGTTGAACAGGGGTTTGCTTAGTTTGGCCATTGACTTTTATAATACGTTGAACAGGGAATTAATAGTCTGGCCATTGGCTTTTATAATACGTTGAACAGGGACTTACTTAGTGTGGCCATTGACTTTTATAATACGTTGAACAGGGACTTACTTAGTTTGGCCGTCGACTTTTATAATACGTTGAACAGGGACTTACTTAGTGTGGCCATTGGCTTTTATAATACGTTGAACAGGGACTTACTTAGTTTGGCCATTGACTTTTATAATACGTTGAACAGGGACTTACTTAGTTTGGCCATTGACTTTTATAATACGTTGAACAGGGACTTACTTAGTGTGGCCATTGACTTTTATAATACGTTGAACAGGGACTTACTTAGTTTGGCCATTGACTTTTATAATACGTTGAACAGGGGCTTACATAGTTTGGCCATTGACTTTCATAATACGTTGAACAGGGGCTTACTTAGTTTGGCCGTTAGCTTATATAATACGTTGAACAGGGGCTTAATTAGTTTGGCCGTTGACTTTCATAATACGTTGAACAGGGACTTACTTAGTTTGGCCATTGGCTTTTATAAACACATTGAACAGGGGCTTACTTAGTTTGGCCATTGGCTTTTATAATACATTTAACGGGACTTGGTTATTTTGGCCACTGGCCTTCATAATCAGTTGAACAAAGGAAATAATGTGCGTGAGTGTGTGTGCCTACGCTTGCGTGTAAGTGTGCATGCAAAAGTGTGCATGTGTGAGAAGGAGAGAGGTCTCAGTATAGGGCGTTGACAAGAGAGAGAGAGAGGGGGGGGGAGAAAAAGAAAGAGAGAGAAAGAGAGAGAGAGAGAGAGAGAGAGAGAGAGATCTGGAAGTGGGTCAGGGAGAGCTGATTGGGAAAGAAATGGTGGTACGGTTTTGATATAGGGCGTTGGCTGAGGAGAGCAAGGTATGTAACTCGTGAGTGTGTGTGTGTGCGCGCGTTCGTGTGTGCGCATACACGCGCGTCAGTTAGACATATACATATATATGTGTATATATACATATATATATACATATATATATATATATATTTACATATAATCATATGAATATATAAATATACATATATATATATATATATATATATATATATATATATATATTATATATATATATATATATAGAGAGAGAGAGAGAGAGAGAGAGAGAGAGAGAGAAATCATCAGCAAGAGTGGCATGAGGCCGGATATAGTTCTCCACTCTCATTCATCAAAACAAATAATTCTGATCAAACTCACCGTGCGATTTGAAAATGGAGTAGAGAAAGCCCATGTCTACAAGACTGAAAAACGTGCCAGTCTAGCCAACAGTCGAGCAGGAAGAAGTAAATTCAGTTTGACAGATATAAAACCTTCACACCAAAAAGCGTTTCAGGTCATTTCAGTTCCGTTCGTGCTGCGTTTATCCCAGCCATCCACAGACACCATCTCTGAGAGCTGACTGTGACGGAGTATCAGCGTGGTAATAAAAAGTGTTTATCTAGAAATAAATCTTGGTTGTATCAAGTAATAATAAAAGTGTTTATCTAGAAATAAGTCTTGGTTTATCAAGTAATATTTACTGGAGGCATGACACGGGTAGACACATGATGGTCTGTTTTTAATATATGTTGTTGAAAACCTTTGATTATTCAAGACAATTGTAACTGTATAATTCTTTACAGATGCCTTAACTTCAGAAGAGACTTTCATGTTTACTATCGTCTGTGCAGTACAAGCCTGATTTAATATTTATTGAGGTTTTGCCCACGGCTTTGTCAGAGGAAAATCCCTGGACACTGTCATAGGAGAGCTTCACCATCATGGTCCTAGACTCTCTGGAGAACTTAAGTCTTGTCGTGCCGATGTGGCTTATATCAAACCAACGTAGTCAACAACGGATCGATGAAACAGCCTAGCGCCTCAGAGAGAGAGAGAGAGAGAGAGAGAGAGAGAGAGAGAGATGGGTTTATTGTGAAAGCCACCGACCCAGAGTGAGAGAGAGGGAGAGAGAGAGAATTTATGTATGAAAAGACCCTAACCTCATGAAGGGGTACATTACAAAAACGCAGGAAGTATTGCGTTTTAGGAAGTCACCGGAGAAGAGGGAGGGACGGGATGGGAGGGAGGGAGAGCTCACCAGAAGGCAGAAGATGAAGAGAGGGATGTGTTAGTAAGGTGGGTACCCTACCATGTTGGATCTCCAGTGACAATGTCGGGTGTCCGTCCTGTTTGGGTACCTCTCGCTTGTCAGGCAAAGGATGGAGATGTTTCCAGTCTCCCAGGTCCAACATGTGTGTTGACTTTTCAGTGCCTAAACCCCTTTCATGTGTATCGTCGTCGTCGTCGTCATCATCGTCGTCGTCGTCATCATCATCATCATCATCATCATCATCATCTTCATGTGCCCTACCGCATGGCGTTGGCGATCATGACCCTCCATACGAATCTATCCCTTGTCGCTGCAAGTACATCTCCCACCCTCTCCGCCTTCAACCACCCTGCAAGTCCGTCCAATATTTTTCTCCCTGGGTCTAACTGGTGTTCTCTTCCCCTCCAGCTTTCCAGTTGTGACCAGGTGCTCTGATTTCTCTTTCCTCTAAAAATGTCGTATAAGTGTTGCTTGTCTTTCTCTGATCTTTATTAATTATATTCTTGTGTCGGCCTCTTTCAAGACAGTCTCGTTTGTTTTCTTTGCTGTCCATGGAACTCTCAACATTTTTCTTGGAAACCACATTTTAATTGCCTCAGTTTTGTTTTGATTTTGTGTGTTGACTGTCCACGCCTGACAACCATACAACAGGATCGGTTTTATATAACACTCAAGAACTTTCTTCCTGATGTTAATTGATAGGCATTTGTTGGTAAGAACGCCTTTCATCTTCTTAAATGCTGTTTTGGCTTGGCCGATTCTGCTGGCTATTTCTGATTTGTATCTGCCGTCTGGTAAGATGACCGTTCCCAGATATTTAAATTTATATCAACCTATTTCAAAGTTGTGCCATTTTGCTGTTATTTTTCATGAGGGATTTTAATTGTCCTCACAAGATTTTGTAGGTCGTTTTATTTTCTGCAATTAGAACGGTGTCATCTGCATAACGAAGACTTTTTTTTACATTTTCCCTCCAACCTGTATCCCAGACACTGACAACAAACCATCCAGACAGACTTCCAGCCAGTAGGCAAAAAGCTGGAGTGACGTCAGGATGCTGACCACTTAGCTCCAGCCCTTTATTTTTGTTTTCTATTTCTATTATATTCACAAGGTTTTGTATTGTAGGTCTTTTTTTTCATTTTCTGCAGTTAGCACGGTGTCATCTGTATTTCATGTGTGTACACATGCAAAAACATCAAATATACACGTTAAAGATCCTGTAGGTCGTGTGGGTGTCCGGTGGCTTAGGGAAACACGATAATATCCGGCATGTACGCCCACCAAGGCATAGGGAGATAGTGCAGCAGCATATGGCCGGAAAAAGTGTGGGCGAAACATGCATACAAGCATCAGTGGAAATAATCTGAATGCTTTAAACACAACACACACACACACACACACACACACACACACACACACACACACACACACACACACACACACACACACACACACGCACGCACGCACGCACGCACGCACGCACGCACACTAACACTAACACAAATAAACAACGCATGATCAATCCATGCCAACATACACACACACACACACACACACACACACACACACACACACACACACACACACACAACAACACACACAAACACACACACACACACACACACAACACACACACACACACACACACAACACACACAACACACACACACACACACACACACACACACACACATACACACAACACAAATAAACAACGCATGACCAGTCCATGCCAACACACAAACACACACACACACATACACACACACATACACACACACACACACACACACACACACACACATACACACACACACACACACACACAAACACACACACACACACACACACACTAACACAAATAAACAACGCATGACCAATCCATGCCAACACACACACACCACACACACACACACACACACACACACACACACACACACGCACACACATACACACACACATACACACACACACACACACACACCACACAATCACACAAATAAACAACGCATGACCAATCCATGCCAACACACACACACACACACACACACACACACAACGCACACGCACACACACACATACACACACAATCACATGAATAAACATGGCATGACCAATCCATGCGATCAGCTGGCGAATGTTGTGAAACATCGCTAAAAGTTAACGATGACATTCCCAATCTGTAGGACCGCCTAACACGCCTACACCGCTACGGTGTATTGTGAAATCTAGTATTGCAGAATGTCACGAAAGGTGATGGGTTAACTCTCCGAGACATTTTCTGCTTTTGTTTTATGCTATTGTGAGAAGTCGTGTGTGTGTGTGTGTGTGTGTGTGTGTGAGAGAGAGAGAGAGAGAGAAAGAGAGAGAGTGGGGGGAGAGAGATAGAGTGAGTGTGTGTGTGTGTGTGTGTGAGTGAGAGAGAGAGAGAGAGTGTGTGTGTATGTGTGTGTGTGTGTGTGAGAGAGAGAGAGAGAATGTGTGTGTGTGTTTGGGGTGTGTGTAAAACATTTGTGTCAGTGTACACCCTCCATGAGCAAGGACTCGGTGAAAACATAACTCGCTCTTTCTCTGTATCTGTCTTTGTCTCTGTCTGTCTGTCTGTCTGTCTCTCTCTCTCTCCTCTCTCTCTCCTCTCTCTCTCTCTCTCTGTTCACGTGCTGTGTCTCTTGATAGATCTTGACCAAAGTGTGGTTCAGGATGTGGACTGTTAAGGAGTTGCAAATGCATCAGTTTGGAAAAAGTCAAGATTAAGATCACAGGGGACCCTTCCCCCCTCATCTTCCTGCTCCGTCCGCCTGCACGAGGACAACGCTACCTTATATCAACACTTTCAGGAGAAGATATATATATGAAAAGCACTTTTTTGGTCAAAAACCTGACAGTACTACAACTAGATTTGTTTGCACTGTTGAGTTGTGTACTGCTTAAATTCTATTTACTCTCCCATACTGTTATGGCAACCATTTTTTCAAGGAAAAACAGAGGCAAAAAGGGAAGAAAGGCAAGTCTCCACGCTCACAAATCGAGAACATAACCAAATCAGTGGCCAAAATATTCAAGAAGTTAACCACATAAGTCAAGACAGAGCGGCTTGGAGGGAGGTGGTGGTATTAAGGCCCGTTTATACAGAGCGCGAACGCGAACGCGGCCAACGCGAACGCGACTTTTTAGCAGTTCAGCCATTCAAATAGAGCGCGAACACGAACGCGGAAAACCGTCGACGGCTTTCGAGGCGGATCGCCTTTTTCTTGTTGTGAGAGTTAAAATTTTGTCATTTTGGAATCATGGCACAGGCAGAGTCAGACACGGAGGAGATTATAGCTCTGTATTTATACACAAAACAGCGTAGAAAGAGAAAGAGGCGTGTGTCAGTGCATGAAATTTTACAGAGAAGAAGTGAATATGGAGAGTACCACCACCTCGTCCAAGAACTGCATTTTCATCCTGCAAAATTCCAGCAATATTTTCGAATGACTGAGGAGCGATTTGACTACATTTTGGAATTAATTCGAGACGACATTTGCAAACAAGATACTAATTGGAAGAAGGCCTATCATGTGTGTGCGTGTGTATGAGTGTGTGTGTATCTGTGTGTATGTGTGTGCGTGTGTGTGAGTGTGTGTGTATCTGTGATTAGGGTTTGGTTTTAGGGTTAGGGTGGTGTTTTAGGTGATAGGTTAGGGTTTCTAGGGTTAGGGTTTGGGATATCTTCTAATCTATAAGTACTACGAATAGGGAAAAACATGGCTTTTGGCCTATTGGTAGTACTACTACGAATAGGGCTTGCCTTAATTAATGAATTGGTCCATACAGTTATGTTATTTTCTTTTAAAGTTCCATACCATTGTTGAAACAGGCAAAATAAATTGAAATTAATTTCAATCACATACCTGTCAGTCCAACTTTCTCTCCAATTCGCTTCCAAATATCTTTCTTTTTTACTGTCTCTTTGTAAGCTTTTTCAGCTTTGTCGAACAAAACCGGATTCTTTGCAACTTCTAAAATCAAAACTTCCGTTTTATCCATTGTCTCGGCATCGGCCATACCCTACAAGCAAAGTAGACTAGATCTGCATAGGAAAAGCCATGCCTACAAGTTTCTATTTTCGGAAATGATGCAAGGGAGGTGGTACTAGCTGATTGGTTGATACAACTTGATAGCAAGAAAGCCGCCGCGGCGTTCTGAAAAATTCGCTCTGGAGGCAATCTCGGCGGTCGACCGCGCGAACAAATATTTGTTCGCGTTCGCGTTCGCGCTCTGTATGAACAGGGCCTCTAAAAATGACTTGGGAATTCCAGGACGAAAAACCGCGTTCGCGTTCGCGTTCGCGTTCGCGTTCGCGTTCGCGTTCGCGCTCTGTATAAACGGGCCTTTAGAGAGTGTAGCGGCCAACAATGAAGCCGGTGACGCCGACAAGTGAGACTTTTGTGACTGTCTGCTTCTGTTTTCGTATTACGTCGAGTTCTCTTTGTGACTGTCTGCTTCTGTTTTCGTATTACGTCGAGTTCTCTTTGTGACTGTCTGCTTCTGTTTTCGTATTACGTCGAGTTCTCTTTGTGACTGTCTGCTTCTGTTTTCGTATTACGTCGAGTTCTCTATCTTCTTGATGTCATGCTTTATCGTGATCACGGTGACCTTGGATTGTCTGGTGGGAAGCAAGAATTTTATGAATAAAACGAGAGATTGTTGCTCACGTCAGAATGGTTTGACCATCTTGTCTTGTTTTGTTTGTTTGTTGTTATTGTTTTGTTACGTGTGATGCTTGTTTGCTTAAGTTTTAGTGGGAAAACAGCATGTGTATGAGAGAAGCTTCTTTCGGAGAAAGACACAGAGGAAGCAGAAAATAGAAATATTGCCACACCGAAGTACTTGTATTGAGCAGCAAATAGAATTTATCAGTGCGGCGTGACAGATGCATAGAGTAGAAGATAGAATGCATTGGTATTTATATTAATACATTTGACCTAGAAATTTGGAATAGTTGACATCTGAAGATAATCTTAACCCATAAGATAAATTATGATTGATAAGAATCGCTTCTTTTAATGTTGGTTGGCCGGCTGTCTTTGCTTCAATCCCGACCTGTAATGTAAAAACTGGCCTGTTTGCTGCCCATCGTAATGCTCCAATCATTCTGGCGGTGTCAGTGTGTCATAGGTACCATTATCCCCGTCCCCCTGTCCACCTGGTCATTTCAAGACCTTGCCAGGGCATGGGGTTTTGCGTAAGTTCAAGGAATCTGCCAGGTAGTTGCTAACACAGGTTGGTTGAGCGCATATGGAACTGCCCGAGTGCGATGAGTCCGTCTGCAATACGTTGTTGTTGCTGCTGTCTCGGCTGTTGTAGTTCTCATTGTTGTTCGAATTTCGCGTATCTACCTACAATCTGTGTGGAAAATTGGTTTGTTTTGTTCTTTTTTGTTTGGATCATCCCACACTGGCAGTGTCTTTTGTACATTTTTTTTTAGGGGAGTGGGGGAGTCCCTCCATTTTCTACTTGGTCAAGTAAGCTGGGACAGTTCTTTTACAATTCAATGGCATGATGATCATGACGATGAGGATGATAAACATGATGCTGTGGAGTTAGCGATATGTAAAGTTTGGGAGAAGGGTCTTGTTCGTGCGTGTATGAGCGCTCGCGCGTGTGTGCGTGTGCGTTTGTATATGTGCGTGCGCGCGGGGATTTTGGAATGCGGGCGTGAAATCCCGTGCGAGTGTTAGTGCAGATGTTGCAATAATCGTGGTGATGGGCGTGTTGAGGGGCTAGGGATTGGGGTCCTGAAAGGTTAAGCCGTGGGGACACGAACAGACAAGAGGCTGGCACCGCGTCCGTAATGCCATCTTCTTCATCGATTTTTAGTGAGGATTTGCCCCTAGACACCTGTCATTGTTCAGCTTGGCCGTCTTTCGTTTTTCGTGCCTCACAATACCCTGCCATACCATTCCCTGCCCTTCCCTAACATGCCATGCCATGCCATGCCATGCCATACCGTGCCATACTGTGTCATACCATGCCATACCATACCGTGCCATACCATGCCATGCTGTGCTGTACCATACTATACCATACCATACCATACCATACCATACCATACCATACCATGCCATATCGTGCCATACCATGCCATACCATGCCATAATATATCCAAAACCATACCATACCATACCATACCATACCATACCATACCATACCATACCATACCATACCATACCATACCATACCATACCATACTATACTATACCATACCATACCATACCATACCATGGGTGTAGGTGCTGTTGATTCATTGTAGTGGCTCTCCCCCCTCAACCCTCCCCCCCCCTTTCCCCTTTTTCCCCGCCCCTTTCCCTGCCGTGCTTCTCAAACGTACTTTAACCCTTTGACTCCCGCACCCTAGTCGCGTTGCCAGCGTCTTGTCCCTGTCTCCTCCACCCCCACCCCACCCATATCTCTCTCCTCCCCCTCTCTTTCCCTTCTCTCCTTCCCTCTTTCCCGACCTCCCTCTCTCTCTCCGTCCCTCTCTTCCTCCTTCACTTTCTTTCTCTTCACCCCCTCATGCCTGTGAATTAACATCAGGAAGAGAGTTCTTGAATGTTATATAGAACCGATTATGTACGGTTGCGAGGCGTGGACAGTCAACAAGCAAAGCCAGAACAAGATTGAGGCAGCCGAGATGTGGTTTCTAAGAAGAATGTTGAGAGTTCCATGGACAGCAAAGAAAACAAACGAGACAGTCTTGATGGAGGCAGACACAAGTAGATCATTCGTAAGGAAGATTAGGAAAAGACAGGCAACATTTATAGGCCCTTTTTATGAGAAAAGGGGAGTTGGAGCACCTGGTCACAACGGGAAAGCTGGAGGGAAAGAGAGCGCTTGGTAGACCCAGGGAGAAGATACTAGACGGACTTGCATAATGGCTGAAGACAAGGAGTGTGGAAGAGATGCTTGAGGCAAAATGTGATAGAGACAGATGGAAGTCCATAATCGCCAACGCCATGCAGCAAGGCACCTGATGATGATGTTGATGATTCTCCAGCTTCCTGCAGGAAACTGGTGGATTGGATAAGCGAGTCTAAGGGTTAAGTTTTAGCTTTGTTAGCATGTCTGACGATTGCAGGATGCTGGTGGACAGGGTGCTGGAGCCAAAGGTTTAGTGGCAGTGTGTCCATTCTTCAGACTTCTTGTTGGTCTGTGTGGTTCACTCCCGGACTTAGCGACAGTGCACGCGTGTCTGTTAGTGTGCGTACCTGTTTGGCACATGTCCGTGTTTTTGTGCGTAGATTTCCCTTATTATGGAGGACACAATAGCAAGCCCTTCCAAGTGTTGGTGCAGGTGTTAGAATAATCTTTTGGAGGACCATATTGAGAGAGGGAGGGGAAGAGAGAGGGAGGAAGGGAGAGAAGGAGGGGGAGAGAGAGGAAGAGAGAGAGAGAAAGGGAAGGAGGGAGAGAGGGACGGAGAGAGAAGAGAGAGGGGGGCGGGTGGAGAGAGAGAAAGTGTAGGAGGAAGATGGGGACGGAGAGAGAGAGGGAGGGAGGAAAGGAGAGAAGGGAAAGAGAGGGGGAGGAGAGAGAGATATGGGTGGGGTGGGGGTGGAGGAGATAGGGACAAGACGCTGGCAACGCGACTATAATGCTATATCTTCATCGATTGCTGTCAGGATTTTCCTATTATACCTGTCATTTGTGGCTTTGTTGCTGGTTTTGTTTGTTTCAAGCTTTTGTACCATTGGCTTTGTTGCTGTTTTCTGTTTGTTTGTTTGTTTTCAAGCTTTGGTACCATATGATGTGCCATTGCCAAGTTGTACCTTGTCATGCCATACAGTGCCATACCATGCCATATGTCATGCCTTATTTTACATTACCATGTTGTGCCGTAGCGTACATTATGGTGCCTTACTATGTTATGCCACGACACACACACACACACACACACACACACACACACACACACACACACACACACACACACACACACTCACTCACGCACACACACATACACACACACACACACACACACACACACACACACACACACACACACGCACACGCACAAGGACACACACTCACCATCTTCCCTTCAAATGACCAATAACATCGCATCTTTTGCGTCAGTGCATATGGAATTTATGCCGGTCGTTGAGACGCCATCTTGAGAAACTAAAACTGAAAGTAAAACTGTGCCAGTGCTTTGAATTAGCATGCAGGTAATCCTCTGATCTGGAGGAAACGTATACACTGTTCATACTGAGCAAATGATGATGATGATGATAATGATGATGATGATGATAGTAATGATATGATGTGATATAATAATAAAAATGATAATAATAATAATAGTACTGATGGTGATGATGATGATACTGATGATAGTAGTAATAGTAGTTGTAATAGTAGTAGTAGTGTGACTACTACTATCCAACTGCTGCTGCTGCCATACTTACCACTACTACTCCTCCTACTACTACTATTACTACTACCACCACCACTACTACTATTATTACTACTGCTGCTTACAGTAAGAATAGAGATCGTACTGTAACCAATTCAGTAGGAATTAAACTCTGCACTGTTATCAACATTCTAATGGTGATGACATTACCTTTGATTGTTATGAATGTGGCTGTGTACTGTTCTAACGCTGTCTCCGCCACCCCACTGTCGTCCTAAGGCGTTGTGTTGTGGAAGAGCAGCCCAGGATAATGTCACAGGGAAAGGGCGTCGTTTCAAGACACAGTACAGTACAACACAACACAACACAACACAACACAACACAACACAACACAACACAACACAACAACACAACACAGTGCAGTGTAACACGACACAACACAGCACAGCACATCAGAACACGGCACAACACCACACAACACAACGCTATGCAACGCTACACAACAGAACACAAAGCAGCGCAACACAACACAACACAATACAGTGCAATGTAATACAACACACCACACCACACCACACCACAACACCACACCACAGCGCAGCACAGCACAACACAGCACAACACACACCACACCACAGCGCAGCACAGCACAACACAACAGAACACAACAGCACAGCACACCTCAGCTCAGCTCAGCAGAACTGAACCGAATGAACCGGTCTGAACTGAACTGAATAACACGACACAACACAACACAACACACAACACAACACAACAAACAGACCTTGACTCCAACCACTGATCAGGTCAAAAGGTCACAGCATGTATTTATGGGTGTGTGCTAACGTCACGGGAATCGGTGGTTTGGCGTTGTAGCCGATCCTTGACGTCATTGGGCGGGGGTCTGCTTGGCGATGATTACCGACGCTGACGTCACCCGCTTTGTGCTGATCATGTGAGGCTCGCTCGCATCGCCTGTCTTTTCTGCATTCCTGAAATTCCAAATTCTTGTCTCGATCGGCATTAACCCGTAGAATTCCCCTCACCCTATCCATCAGCTGCAAAAACTTGAGCCTTCTGCTCCCTCGTCCTCTGAGGAAACTGGTGGATAGTGTGACAGAGCGAAGTGTTCCAGGAAGCTGGTGGATAGGGAGAGGGAGGGAAAGGGTTAAGGTTTTGCTTGCTATCATGGCTGTTAGTGCAGGAAGCAGATGGACAGGGTGAGGACTGATAGGGTTAACATGAACCCTTACGATCCCTCACCCTAACCACCAGCTTCATTCACTGTCTTTGCAGGCATACCGGAGATTTCCGAAACTTGGTCTTCGTCCATGAACCTTTTTCATTCCCTCACTGCATCCGGCGGGCAGCTGGTGGATATGATGAGGGAGTGAAAGGGTTAAAAGTCATTACTCTCTGACCCTATATACAACCAAATCTGTCTCCATTAACCCTTTCACTCCTGCAGGAAGCTGGAGGCCGGGATGAGGAAGTGAAAAAGTTCAAGTTCTTGACAACGAGAGTTTACCTGAAAATTTGATGTGCAACGCCATATTATGTGTAGCCTGACTTTGTAGACGGCGAACGAAAGAAGTAGTCGATCTGTTTGGTTACCTCTCCTCCTGTCTCTGTCTGTCTGTCTGTTTTGTCTGTTTGTCTGTCTGTCTGTCTGTCTCTCTCTCTCCCCCCGTTCCCCCTCTGTCTCTGTGTGTCTCTTCTTTCACTCTCTCCCTCCCTCCCTCACTGTGTGTGTGTGTGTGTGTGTGTGTGTGTGTGTGTGTGTGTGTGTGTGTGTGTGTGTGTGTGTGGCTCTCTGTCTTCCTTTCCCTCACTGTCTGTCTCTGTATCTCTCTCTACCTCTGTCTATCTGTTTGTCTGTCTCTCTTCCTCTCTCTGTCGCTCTCTTGTCTGTCTCTCTCCCTCTGTCTGTCTGTCTCTCTCCCTCTGTCTCTCTCCCCCCTCTCTCTGTCTGTCTGTCTGTCTCTCTCTTTCTCTCTCGTAGGGAGTGAGGTAGCTGGTCTGGACGCTACCCAAGTTCAGCATCTGATTTTGACTAGTTCCAGCAAACTGGACAGCATGCTTAGTTGAGCACAACGGGGTTCAGGCAACAGAGCCCACACAGTTCCTGTCTTACTAGTCCACAGTCATCTTTACATAACAGTGACCCTGGTCGTTACTACTTACTACTTGTTATGCCATCGGCATGGCGGGCAGCAACGAAGGTTTTCCGCTCCTGTCGGTTCTGGGCCAGTTTCATTTTCAGTTTCTCAAGATGACGTCTCCGCGCTCGGAATGAATTCCATATGCACTAACGTCACAGGTGCCATGTGTATGGTGATCATGGCACAAGCCTCAAGCCTGCATATAAACCCATGATCTGGCCAGGTCCTGAGGCCCTACCTAGACTTATGTTTTATCTAGTCTATACTATACAGAGGCTGGCCCTACCTAGACTATGTTTTACAGGGCCAGCCTCTGTATAGTGTCCCAGGTGTGTATTATGGTGTTAAGGTCTGTCCTGTTGTTCATTGCCAGGTGTTCTTGGGTCTTCCTGTGCTACGTCTTCCAGTGAAGGGTAGACCGGGTTATGTTATCGTACTCTCTTTGCATTGAGTGCTAAATCCATCTCCATCGACTTTTCATGATGACATTGCCCATATTTTTCTTGTTTGCATTGGGCAAATAGTTGTGGGTTGGAGATGGTGTTGGGCGAGAACATTTTTATGATTCTTCGGACGTTCTTTGTATATGGAAGTGCATATGGAATTCATTCCGAGCGCGGAGACGTCATCTTGAGAAGGTGAAACTGAAGGCTGACAGCTTGGTAAGGTCTCCTCTGTCATCATCCAGCATTCTGAACCATACAGTAGAAAGGACAGGAAACTGGTTTGGTGCAGTGTATGCTTGGTGTTGATTCTGTACTTGGTAGGTGGGTGGATGTGTGTGTGGGGGGGGGGGGACCTCCACACGTTGTACAGCGTTCTGAAGATATCTCTGGCTTTGCTGAGACAGCTCTTGATGGTTGTCATCATCATCATCATCATCATCACGTGCCCTGCCGCGTGGCGTTGGCGATCATGGCCCTTCATACGAATCTATCCCTTATCGCTGCAAGTACATCTCCCACCCTCTCTCTCTGTCCTCAGCCACACTGCAAGCCCGTCCAATATTTTCTCCCTGGGTCTACCAGGTGGTCATGGTTGTTGTAGCAGTCGTTATTTCAGGCAGAAAAATGAGTCTCACTCTCGTCATATAGATGTAAAGTTGTCTTGCATAATCGTCTTTTCTTTTACTTTCATCTCATCATTTGTGTTCAGTTCTAAATTCGTCACAGTGAGATTATTGTGTACATCATGGTGACTCTGAAAGGGATTTTGTGAAACTTATTTTTAGTTCAAAAGAGCCAGAACCGATCAGCGAGTTTTATAGACGGCAACAGATGTTCAGACAAGGGTTAATGTTCAAAATTTCATATATGTTTATCATGGGGAATGGAATTGTGTGCAGCTTGGTTTGTCTTAGAAGAGACATGGTGGAGAGAGAGAGAGAGGGTGTGTGTGTGGGGGGGGGGGGGTGCGCGCGCATGTGTATGTGACAGAGAGCCGTATATCTTCAACACCCAAAAATAAGTGTGTATGTGTTTATGTGTGTGCGTGTGTTTGAGAGAGTGGGAGAGGGACGCGCGCGCGCGCGCGTGTGTGTGTGTGTGTGTGTGAGAGAGAGAGAGATAGACAGACAGACAGACAGACAGACAGAGAGAAAGAGAGACAGAGAGAGAGTCGTATATTTTGAATATCCAAAAACAAGTGTGTGTATGTGTGTACTTATGTGTGTGCGTGTGTTTGAGAGAGAGAGAGAGAGAGAGAGGGAGGGAGAGAGAGAGAGAGAGAGTCGTGTATTTTACATACCCAAAAGCAAATATGTGTGTGTGTGTGTGTGTTTGTGCGCGCGCGCGTGTATGTGTATGCATGTGTGTATGTATGTGTGTGCAATATGCTTGTGTGTTCTTTGATTTAACGTCTTTTCACTATGAGTGATATTAGATGCTCGTGTGTGCGTGTGTGTGTTATTCTCATGTGTGTGTGTGTGTGGCGCGCGCGCGCGTGTGTGTGTGTGCACGCTGGCGCGCGCGTGCGTGCATAGTCCTAAGTCAGCAGGTGTCGTCTCTGGCTTCACACACTTCTGTGTTCCTGTCGGAGGGGAAGAAACTTGGCTCCCGTCATCGTCTTCTGTCCGCCCTAGATGAAGACACAACAAGATTTACTGTATTGATTTGTGCGTAGGTGGGTAGGTGGCGTTAGCTGTCTTGTACAGCGCTTTCTCTCTCTCTCTTTCTCTCTCTCTGGGATTATATGGCAGACCTGTTTGCGGTTCTCGAGGATTGGGTGGCAGACTTTTCCTGCTCGAAGCAGAAAACTTCCTGAATTTATGATAAAAGTCTGGGAAACCAGCAACACGAACTGACTGTCACATGTACACTCGAACGCTTGGTCTGCTTCTTTATGTCTGTAGCTGTCTCTTTGTATCTCTGTGGAAAATCTGGCAAGTTCTTTCTCTGTCTCTGTGTCTCTGTCTGTTTCTGTCTCTGTCTCTATCTGTCTGTCTGTCTTTCTGTCTGTCTGTCTCTCTCTCTCTCTGGTTTGCCTGTCTGTCTCTCTCTCTCTTTCTCTTTGGTTTACCTGTCTATCTGTCTCTCTGTCTATGTCTCTGTCTTTCTCTCTGTCTCTCTGTCTGTCTTTCTGTCTCTCTCTCTTCCTCTCACTCTGGCCTCTCTCTCTCTCTCTCACTCTGTCTCTGTGTATCTGCCTTTGTGTTTCTTTCTCTCTGTCTCTCTGTCTGTCTCTGTCTCTGTATATCTGTCTCTGAGTCTGTCTCTGTCTGTCTGTCTGTCTCGTCTCTCTCTCTCTCTCTCTCTCTCTCTCTCTGGGATCATCAGAACTGACCTGATTTGTGTAGATTTTTCTCCAGCCCAGCTGAACACCCGACTGACCTACTTTCGGCATGTCAATGCACAGGATTTTATTTAACGACTTTTTCTTCTTTGTCGGCTCTTCTTCTTTGTCTGTTCTTCTTCTCTTTTTTTCATACAGTTCCCCCTCTTACCAAAATTGCCTTCATCATGTCTGCCCTTTGATCTTTAGGTAAGCACGGACTCGATGTAGTTGATCGCAACCCTTTGAAGTCAAATTGGATCGTACTAAACGTTGTCGTTTGTGATTTGGACAAAATCGCTTGGCATTTCAATAAGCACAGAGAGAGAGAGAGAGAGAGAGAGAGAGAGAGAGAGAGAGAGAGAGACAGACAGACAGACAGACAGACAGTTTAGTGCAAAATGACGTGTTTGTCTGTGTGTCTTTCAAGGTTTTTTTTTTTTTTTCTTTTTTTTTTTTCGTATTTTGTTTAATTTCTGATTCTTTTGCTGTTGCATACTATTTTCGGTTGTTCTAATATAAGTACATTAGCAGTGGCATATATTTATCTATGCCGTTGGAAAATAAAGATTTTTAATTTCATTTCCCTGTATGTGTGTGTGTCTCTCTCTATGTGTCTCTCTGTCTCTCTCATATCTGCTTCTCTGTGTTTGTCTGTCTCTGTGTCTCTCTGTATCTGTCTGTTGTTTCTGTCTCTCACTCTCTTTCTCTCTCTCTCTCTCTCTCTCTCTCTCTCTCTCTCTCTCTCTTATATATTATATATATATATATATATCTTTTTTTTGTCTCTCTTTCTGTCTCTCTCTCTCTCCTCTCATTCCCCTCCTTCCTCCCCTTCTGTCTCTCTTGGTGGATGCATGCATGTGTTATTCTCTATGTAACCATTGATGTCTATGGTAAGTTAAGGTCTGTGCACTATGCTAGTGTCTTACACGTTTCATAGTTTTACCCCGTTCTCGAAGTTTTTCATTAGGCTTTTGTGCAGGCTTTTGAATTCTTCTCCATCACATGGCATCTGTGGCATCAGTGCATATGGAAATTATTCCGAGCGCAGAGGCACTATCTGTGAGAAACTGAAACTCGAAGTTCTGATATGTTCACGAAAAGTTCCTATTGTTTCGTACGTCTCCTGGAGACGCCCTTCCCTCCTTCTCTCCTATCTCTGCTGTGTCGTATAAATAGGCATTATCATCAGAATAAATAGCAGTATCGATAACAGTGAATAACTTCCCTGTGAAGAAATTGGAGCTCTTGAGAGGCACAAGAAATTTGAGTTCTTTACAAAGGAATTTGGGGTGTTCAGGGTGACGCTAAGGAAATTGAGGTCTTTGGGGTGATACAAAGAAATCTGATATTGAAGGCAACAGGAAGGAATTTGAGGTTTTGAGGGTGACACAGAGGAACGTGTTTTGAGGGTGTTTATACATTGTATAACTTCCCTGTAAAGAAGTTTGGTATCCTGAGGGTACACACATGGAATTTAATTAAGTCTTACACAAAGAATGTGAGATATTGAGGGTTGGCACAAGGACTTTGATGAATTGAGGGTGACATAGAGGAATTTGAGTGTTAAGAATGATGCAGAGGAATTTGAGGTATTGTGCATGACAAAAAAGAGTTTGAGATCTTGAGGGTGACACAAAGGAATTTGAGTACTTGAGGGTGACACAAAGGAATTGGAGGTCTTGAGGGTGACGCAAAGAAATTGGAGGTCTTGAGGTGACACAAGAGAATTTGAGGTCTCAGGTGGACGTCGACAAAAGATCTTCAGGGTGAGACAAAAAGACTTTTGATGTCTTAAGAGTGTCAAAAGGATTTGAGTTGTTTTGGAGGGCACAGAAAATTTTGAGAGATTAATGGTGACACAAAGAAATTAGAGGCATTGATGATGACGGAAACAAATTGGAGATACTGAGTGCGACACAAAGAAATTGGAGGTCTAGTCTTGAAGTAACACAGGGGACTTTGAGATGAGGTCTTTTAGAGTGACACAAACGGCTTTGAAGATTTTTGCGTCCGACTTAAAAGCCTTTGAGGTATTGGGGTTGACACCCTTTTCTTCACCCCCATCCCCCCACCCCACCTCCAGGGTAAGAGGGCCCAGTATTTGACTTGTCAAAGAAAAACGAAGACTGAAGCACACACCTCCAAGTGTTGTCCTTGTCTGCTTTTGGTCCGCTGGCCTTGTGTCAACACGCGAAGTCTGATTTAGGAGATAGAGGTCTTTGTGTCTGTATTGGGTGACACTGATAATCCTCCCACTCCAAGTTTGCGTGTGCTTCGTGCCTTGGAGCTTTGATCTTTGTTAAGTGATTGTTTTGGTGACTGGTGAGTGTGCGCGCTTTGGTTTGATTCTTGTATCAAGATTTGGTGTCTTATAAATAGGTATTATCATCATCGTCGTCGTCGTCGTCATCATCATCATCATCATCATATCATCATCATCGTTATTGTTATTGTTATTGTTGTTGTAGGTCTGTTGGCAGAGGATCACCACCACCACCACCACCACACCACCACCACCACCACCACCACCACACCACCACCACCACCACCATTATTAGTAGTAGTAGTAGTATTATCGTGGGTCTGTTGGCAGGAGGGCCTGGTAGTCTTGAGAGACATGGTTAGTGTAGAGCTAGAGCTCTCGCCTTCCAGAATTTGACTGCATGGGTTCGATTCTGGATTGAGGAGTGCGGCCTGTAGTCCATCCGCCTGTGGATGGGAAGGAACTGAACACTAGTTTGTGTTGGACACTGTAGAGCAGTAAGGGAGAGGAGATGCACTCTCTGTCATAGTCTTGCCTCGAGAAAAGTTGAGGTCTCTACCACCTTACTCCCCGTACGTCTTGAGGACTATGGAGCAATCCTTTTCTTGACAAGACAGGCGCAAATTAAGACAGGCGTAAAATTTGCGCCTGTCTTGTCTGATTATATGAAATACGCGTTCTGGTTCTATGTTCCTGTTTTTCTGGTTCCTGTTGGCTTGAACGCGTGCAGTCGCACTTGTTTTGTAATCCTTTTCTTTTCTTTTTCTTCTTCTTCTTTTAAACTCCTCTCCTAAATTTGCTTTTGAAAATAAGTCTTCCGCTGCTGCTGCTGCTGCTGCTGCTGCTGCTGCTCTCACTCTCTCTCTCTCTCTCTCTCTCTCTCTCTCTCTGTCTCTCTCTCTCTCTGTCTCTCTCTCTCTCCCTTTCTCTCTCCTCTCTCTCTCTCTCTCTCTCTCTCTCCTCTCTCTATCTCGATTTCTTTCTCTCACTCACTAAACCCACTTGTGAAACACAAAACAAATGAAAGGAGAGAAGATGAAGATTAGAGAATTAAAACTAAAAATATGAAAGAAGAATACAAGAAGGAGAATAAAGAAAGAAGAAAAAAGAAGAATCATGTTGAAAACCCCCCCAACAACAACCGTCAGAAGGAAGAAGAAGAAGAGCATGATGCTCATATCATTATCATCATCGTCGTCGTCGTTATCATCATCATCAAAGAAGCAGTTCTGTTTACCGGTGATCGTGACGTGAACAGAACGAAAGAGTGTGATTAATTTCTGGTCGGCACCGATAGTCCAATGAATACAGAATAACTGATTACCGTCCCTCCCTCGCTCTCCCCCCTCGCCCTCCCCCTCCCCTCTACCAAAGGGGGAGAAAAAGAGTACCTTCTGATCGGCAGAAGGAGTGATTGTTGGTTACGCAGTCTCCGTCTTTCTTTGTCTCTGTCTCTGTCTCCCTACCTCTGTCTGTATCTGTCTCTCTCTCTCTTTGTCTATCTCTGTGTCCGTCTGTTTTTGTCTGTCTGTCACTGTCTCTGTGTGGCTGGTTGTCTCTCTTCCTCTCTTTTTCTCTCTTTCTCTGTCTCTGTCTGTCTGTCACTGTCTCTATCTGGCTGGCTGTCTCTCTGCCTCTGCCTCTCTTTCTCTCTCTTTCTCTGTCTCTGTCTGTCTGTCTGCCTGCCTCTCTCTCTCTCTCTCTCTCTCTCTCTCTCTCTCTCTCTCTCTCTCTCTCCCTCCCCTCCCCCGATACATTGTGTGTGTGTCTGTGTGTGTGTGACTCCTGTCTCTGTGTTCTTTCGTTCGTTCATTATTTCTTTTAACGTCTATTTACGTATGTGCTTTTACTCGAATCTGTAGTTCCGTCTATCTATCTGTGTGTGTGTTGTGTGTGTGTGTGTGTGTGTGTGTGTGTGTGTGTGTGTGTGTGTGTGTGTGTGTGTGTGTGTGTGTGCGCGCGCGCGTGCGTGCGTGGGAGAACAGGAATCGTGCAGCTTATTTTATCCCGTTCAATTTATACAGATAATCTCCTGATGTTTTGAAATACATCGTTCCCGAGTCATTTGTATGCATTGTGAAATGATGTTTGGACAAACCAATCCGATTTCGTGAATCTCTGAAATTGGATAGTGCTGAATGTTTTTATGATGTATTTATTTGTGGAGTGTCTAAATCGGATATTGAATGTTTTCATTATGCATTTATTCATCATTATTCTTGTTTTTTTCCCCCTTTTCTTTTATATTTTTTTAAGTGAATCATTGATCATCAGTGTATTCTCCGTGTGGTTTTGTGGAATAATGGGATGACACAGAGCACCTAGTTCGAAGCTTACCCTATGACATTTCTTCCTTGTGGCCTTCAAGCTTGTGACATTCGATTTCGGGTTATTGGAACTGTGTTCATTTTACTCCACAGCATAAATGTCAAACGTATACCTCTTATTTCTCTGGTTCTGTCTGATTTTTTTCTTTCTATGGGATCTCTATGTGTATGTCTCTCTCACGCTACGTGCTGCGCTCTCTGTCTGTCTGTTCAATTCCCAGCTGGCAGCGCTAAACTTTTGGCGTGTCTCAACGTGTCTGTCTGTGTGTTTGTTCTCTCTCTGTCTCTGTCTCTCTCTCTGTCTCTGTCTCTCTCTCTCCCTCACTCAAGTCTTCCTGTTTCTCTCTCTCTCTCTCTGTCTGTCTGTCTATCTCACTCTCTCTCTTCCTCTGTTATTTTCTTTCTCTATCCGTATCTCTGTCTCTGTCTGTCTGTCTCTTTTTCTCTGTCGGTCTGACTGTCTCCTCTTCACTCAGTCTTCCTGTTTCTCTCTCTCTTTCTTTCTCTCTGTCTCTGTCTGTCTATCTGTCTCTTCTCTCTCTCTCTCTCTCTCTCTCTCTCTCTCCCTCTCCCTCCTCTCTCTCTCTCTCTCTCTCTCTCTCTCTCTCTCTCTCTCTCTCTCTCTGTGGGCCGTACTCTCTAGTTCCGTCTGTTTGTTTCTGCCTTTGCCTGTCTCTCTTTTCGCAGTCCACTTTGCCTGCCTATTTTTCTGTGTGCCTATCTGTCTGTATCTCCTTCTCTCCGTCTCTCTCTCCCTCTCTCTCTCTCTCTCTCTTCTCTCTCTCTTCTCTCTCTCTCTCTCTCTCTCTCTCTCTCTCTCTCTCCTCCCCGCCCTGTCCCTTTCGTATGTCACTGTATTTTCTGCTGTCTCTGTCTCTCGCTTGCACTCTTTGCTTGAAGTTGTCTCTCGTCTCTGTCTTTTTGTGCATATGAGTATATAGTTATGTCTCTTGTCTGTATCTTTTTGTGCGTATAGGTGTGTGTGTATGTATCCATATGTTTGTGTGCGCACATGTGTGTGTGTGTGTGTGTGTGTGTGTGTGTGTGTGTGTGTGTGTGTGTGTGTGACTCATTCCATTTGTTTGATTTTCTTTCATAATGTGTGACACAAAGCACATGAATTAGGCACTTTTGACTTTTCTGTCATTTGGCCTTGAGACTCTGGCGCTCGATTCCTTACTCCTGGAACCAAGCAGTTTTCCATTCCATTGCAAAAATGTCAAACTCTCTCCCCTCTCCGCCTCTGCTTTTTTGTTTGTCTGTTGTTATCTGTCGCCCTCTCTGTCTGTCTGTCTGTCTGTTTCTGTATGTTTCTTTATCTCAGTGTCTAACTCCATATGTCTTTCTGTCTGTCAGTCAGTCTGTCTGTCTGTATCTGTCTGTCTGTCTTTGTCCTTCCTTCTTGTCCCCTCTTTCCCCCCATCTCTCTGTCCTGATGCACTTTGCTTCTCTGTCTGTCTATCTGTTCGTCTGTCCCGTTCTGTCTTTGTCTGTCTCTCTCTTTCTCTCTTTCTCTGTCTTCTCCCTCCCTCCTCTCTCCCCCAATCTCCCATTCTCTCTCCCTTTCCCGCTTTCTCCCATACTCTACTTGGTCACTCTTGTCTCCCCCACTCCCTCTCCGCCCTTTTTTTGATATATATTTTTCCCCCCTCCCCCCTTTTGTCGTTGTCTCTGTCTCTGTCTTTTCCCCCCCCCTTCTGTCCGTTCCACTCCCCTCCTCCCTCTCTCTGTTTTCGTTTTTATGTATGTTTTGTTTTGTCGTGGTATTGTTTGTGGGAGAGAAATTGTCCTCCGGTTATTGACTGTCAATGTAATCATGGGGCCAGTCCAAACTCTGCTGCGGATTTGCTACACACATCGCAATCAGGATTATGGAAAGCGGTTTGCCGCTCACTCTTTTTTGTGTTTTTTTGTTTTTGTTTTTCAGCCTGTTTGCATTGAAAGAGCCTGCTATGAATTAATCAGCTGTAAGAGGGAGGAGAAAAACAAACAAAAACAAAAAAAAACAAAAGGGCGGGGGAGGGGGAGGGGGGGAGGGAAGGAAACCAAACGAAAAGAAAGCCTGAAAAGGATCGCAGAATATTGTTTGCCATTATCTTCGATCGGAGAAGACAGTTCATGATGGTCGAGAACCCACGTGTGATTATCGATGGAGTCGTATTTGCTGAGTGGGCAGGCTTGTTGTGTTGTGGGGATTGAGACCTCCGGTGTTGGGAGTTCGCGTTCCAGTTTTTATCTTAGAACTTGGCCTGCAACGCTGCATGCGTGTTTCTGCGTGTCCATTATCCTGTTTTAAAGCGAGCGAGCGAGCGTATGTGTGTGTGTGTGTGTGTGTGTGTGTGTGTGTGTGTGTGTGTGTGTGTGTGCGCGGTGTGTGTGTGTGTGTGTGTGTGTGAGAGAGAGAGAGAGAGAGAGAGAGAGAGAGAAATGTGCGTATGCGTAATGTGTGTGTGTGTGTGTGTGTTAGTGAGAGAGAGAAAAGAGAGAGAGAGTGCGTGTGCATAATATGTGGTGTGTGCATGCTTGTGTGTGTGTGTGTGTGTGTGTGTGTGTGTGTGTGTGTGTGTGTACGTGCGCGCGCGCGTGTGTATATGTATATGTGTGTGTGTGTGAAGCTTTGAAGTGTGTGATACAGAAGTCTTGACGTTCCCCCTTCCCCCTTCCCCCGTTCTCGCCTTTCTCTGTTTTCAGCTCAAGGTCTCGTCTCTTTGCTGAGGGTTTTGTGTGTGATCCTCTAGATTATCACTGACAATGTTGGATGGGACGTACACCGTTTATTTGATTATCGGGTGGAGAAGGGGGCATGATATCGATAATGGTAATATATACGTTATTTTACAACGGTAGAAGGTATTAGCTGAAAACCTTTCGTTTTTCAAACTTGCCATTGCTTGCATACCTGGTATTTTCATGTGTCCATATGTCAGCCGCTGACATGACTTACAAGATCTTTAACATACATAAGAGAGAGAGCGAGAGAGAGAGAGAATGAATCTATTGTCCAGTGCATATTTTTAACTGGTTTGCTGTGAAAAAGCCTGCTTTGAATTAATTTAGAGAAAGCGAGAGTGTAGGGAGGTGCGAGGGTGGGGAGTGTGGGCAGGCTCTTGTGCGCGACAGTTTTTTTTAAATTTTATTTTGGAAGAGATTATGACAGCTGGAACGCGATCGCTTTGTAAAGCTGCAGACTAAAAATCTGAGTTCGCAGGTGTAATCCCAACATGCAGCTTAAAAAATCTGGCCTGATTATCATCAATCATGCCATTTAACGTGGTATTTCCCTTGACGTTGTCTTAAGAGGTGGGTTTTTTTGTTTTTTTTTTTTTTTTTTTTTGGGTGGGTAGGTGGGTTACCATTTGGAGGGTGGGGTTACTATTGAAGTTGATCATAACCCCACGCCGCTCATTCCGGTTCCACTACAGACTGTCAACCCCGAAGTTTATTCAGTCAAAGACCAAAGTCCCAGTGCCAGGAAGCCCTCAGAGCCAGAAAGACCAAGCCACAGTTAGGCCACCCGCCGGAGGAGACCATGTACTGCATGCAGCTACATCAATGGATGAGTTGAACAATGATGACTATATTGGTCCAGTTTACTACAGGCACTGCCAGCTAAGCCCTGTACTAACAGGAGCAATTGTTCAATCAGAGTCAAACTGAGTGAGAGGCCTCCTGTAAAATAACGGTCATGTCTCCTTAGCCTCTCCAAGAACGTGTCTTCTTTGGATGAGGCTTTTGTGTAATCTTCCAAATGGGCCTGTTAAATCAGATGGTTAGAGTGCCGTGCTGATAACACAGGGATCGTGGGTTCAACTCTCAAGCTGGTCACTGTTTTGTGGATTGGTGGGTTCTTGTGTTAAAGGTGTAGACTCAAGACCTGATCAATATCTACGCTGGCATTCATTTTGATTTAGATTCCAAACTGTTTAATGGTAAAAGTATTTGCACTGAACAGGCCAGTTTAATTAACCCTCTGACTCCTGCACCCTGTCCACTAACATGCTGCATCGTCATCCATGCTCGTAAAGCAAACACTTAACCGTTTGACTACCTCACCCTGTGGATAGGGTGCGGGAGTCAAAGGGTTAAAGAAGGTTGATCTGATAAAGTATTTGATACAGACTGTTTTAAGTCCTGTCGCTACGTGTCTACGTATGTCTTAACCCTTTGATTCCCGCACCCTATTCACCAAACCCTTTGATTCCCTCACCCTGTCGACCAGTTTACTGCAGTGTTCGAATCTGGCTGGAGAAAAAACTGTGCTTGTGGCCTCCAGTCCACCCAGCTGTAAATGGGCACCTGATCCTGCTCGGGGTTGGAGACGGCAAAGCAATGACGGAGAGGAGATGGACGCCGCTTTCTCATTAAGCTGGCTCAGAGAGAAATTGAGGTCTTTACCGCCTCACTCTCCTACGATCTCAAGGTTAAAAGTGACATGTTATATACTTTGCCCCATCCCCCCTTTTAAAAGAATCAAATAATCAGTCAATCAATCAGTCAGTTAATCAATCAATCAATCAATCAATCAATCAATCATTCCAAACAAACAAACAATCAAACAAACATGAACGAAGAATCCATTCTGATGGTGATGGACACAAACTCTTGATCGCCTCACCTTTCTCGTGTCCCATCTCTCACACACACATAAGGTGACATTTCTGCGAGCTCTAGACCCTTACCGGCGGATTGGTGTGCGCTGCGGCATGATGATATAGCTGGCATTGCATCATTGAACGTATTTCATATTCTGATGCCTGGTCTTCTAGAGTGTGAAGGGGGATGAAACACTGTGGTTTTGTGTGCAGCTGTGTAGCTAGGCGAACGGTATTGAGTGGGTTAGGGTCTTCATCAATCTCCCCGTTTAAAAAAGATGAGATTATCACACAATACCTTGGAGTGTGGTGTGTGTGTGTGTGTGTGTGTGTGTGTGTGTGTGTGTGTTGTGTTGTGTTGTGTTGTGTTGTGTTGTGTTGTGTTGTGTTGTGTTGTGTTGTGTTGTGTTGTGTTGTGTTGTGTTGTGTTGTGTTGTGTTTGTGTGTGTGAGACAAAATTTGTATGAACAACATTTTCTGGGCTCTGTATGGACAGATCTATAGCACATTTTGGTCAAAGTTGTAGACTGCTGACGAGTCGCGAAAACCGTAAGTTTGGAAGACAAAGGTGAAGATCACACGAAGAAAACTAAAGTGGCCAGAGTCAGTGCTTTTTGAGGTAGATGTGTGTGAACAGCACGTTCTCAGGAAACTCTTGACAGTTTCATTTTCAGTTTCTCCAGACGACGTCTTCGCGCTCGGAACAAATTCCATATGCACTGACGTCACAGGTGCCATGTGTATGGTGATCATGGCACAAACCTTAAGCCTGCTCAGAAACCCACGAGTTGGCCAGGTCCTGAGGTCCTACCTAGCCTATGTTTTACCTAGCCTACATTTCTATACTGGTATTGTATCAGCCTCTTTTTGGAGCAGTCTTGGTTACATGTAAATGACATGTGTATCTGTGCATCTTATCTTCAGAGAAAAGAACAGATATATATACATATAGAATAAATAAATAAATAATTAAAGGTCATATTACAACTAGCTACTTAGTATAAACTTATCTCACATGACAGAAAGCCCCTCCCCCTCCAATCAATGCACAAAGTCTCAGCCGCGTATCAACAAGATGAAATCAATATTTCCTTAATCATAGCCCTGCCAGTCTGTCGTTCACTTCCGAGGAAAGAAAAAAGAAATTCCATTGTCACGGGTTGTCACAGTCTGCCATTGACTTCGCTTCACGTCACGTTTTATTTCATCTAACACTTCTTCAAGGTCACGGTGACCGAAAGAAGCTCAAGATACAAATTTTCTGTTACAGTGTTTGTGTTAAAGGGAAGATTGTTATAATGGTTTGACCATCTGACGTTTATTCTGTTTGTTTCATTTTCGTTTCGTGTTCGTTTTGTTTTTGTTTCTGTGTTGTGATTATTAGCGTTCAGATCCGTTCTTCTTGGGATCTGCCACACGCATGAAAATCAAGATGAGGAAAAGCTTATCGGCATTGCCGCTTTTGAAACTCGTTTGCGTTGAAAGGGCCAGCCTTGAATTAATCAGCGGACGGAAAAGGGATGGAATGATAATGGCCAGAGTGTTTCAAAGAAAAAATGAAAAGGGAAGGAGAAAGGAAAGCAGGGGAGAGAGAGAGAGAGAGAAGAGAGATGTTGGAGAGAGAGAGAGAGAGAGAGAGAGAGAAATGTTAGGAGGGGAGGAGAGAGAGAGTAGGAGGAGGAAGAGAGAGAGAGATAGAAAGATTGGAAGAGGCAGAGAGAGGAGAGAAAGAGAGAGGCACAGGGGAGGGGGGGGGAAGAGAGAGATGTTTGGAGAAGGTGGAGAGGGGAGACAGAGAGACAGAGAGATGTTTGGAGGAGGCAGAGAAAGGAGAGAGAGAGAGAGAGAGAGAGATTGGAGGAGGCAGAGCGGAGAGGGGAGAGAGAGAGAGAGATGTTTGGAGGAAGCAGAGAGTTCTTTTTGCTGCCGTGAAGACTGGGGGAACACAGTTCATGACAGTGGAGACATTATTCTCAGGCTTAAGAAAAGGAGTTGACGTCGCCCCTTTTTAAACCTTCTGGCACTAAAAGGGCCTGTCATGAATTAATCAGAAGGTTTGAGAGAGAGACAGAGAGAGGGAAGGACAGAGACAGAGACAGAAAGAGAGAGTCAAAGATAGAAAGAGAGAGAAAGACAACACACACACAACACACACACACACACACACACACACACACACACACACACACACACACACACACACACACACACACACACATACATACATACATACAGAGAGAGACAGACAGACAGACAAAGAGACGGAGAGACAGACAGTAAGAGAGAAGAAAGGGGAAGAGACAGATAGGCAGACACACAGTAAGAGAGAGAGAGTGGGGGATGAGAGAGAGACAGACAGACAGACAGAGAAAAAGAAGGCAGTGTTTGTTTATTTTCCTTTTCCATTTTTGGTGCGTGTAAAAGATTCGTGATGGTTGGGACCTCCGACTAATGCCGAAGGGAAATGGTCGGCATCTTTCCCCCTTAGGTCTGTGTTTGCTGAAAGGCCACTCATGTTAATTCACAAGCTGAAGAGAAAAACGAATGAATAAAGATGAAGATTCTCTCTTTGTTGCCATTGTTTTGGGGTCCCACTTGAAGAACGACTGTTGATGACAGACGGTTGGTGACCAGAGGCGGTCATTGCTCCATTATTGTACATTGATTGGTCAGAGTTATCAAGGAGCTAGGTGGCTGTTTTTGATGTTGTGGACCTGATGTTTCAGTACTCGGGTTTAATCTCTGCTCGTAATATTTACAACCGCTGCAACAAGAACAGTAATAATAATAACAACAACAACAATATCAACAACAACAACAACAACAATAATAATAATAGATGGAAGATGATAATGATAATAGTGATAATACTAACTACTACTACTATTGTACTAATAATTGTAGTTGTAATAGTGATATTTGATGAAGAAGAAGAAGAAGAATTGCGAAGAAG
The DNA here is from genome assembly GCA_030674185.1 of Monoplex corrugatus. NCBI lineage: Eukaryota > Metazoa > Mollusca > Gastropoda > Littorinimorpha > Ranellidae > Monoplex > Monoplex corrugatus. Next base: position 87,379,490 of record CM060312.1, read on the forward strand.
AAGAAGAAGAAGAAGAAGAATTGCAAAGAAGAAGAAGAATTGCGAAGAAGAAGAATTGCGAAGAAGAAGACATTCATGCTGGTGTTGTTGGCTTCAGAAGTTGGAAATTAGAACCTAGGCTTGTTGCACTTACATGTAGAATCTTAATGCGTCTGCCCTCTCTGTTGGTGATGCATGATCTTTGACCCATCCAGACAGATGGGACGTTGTTTGTCAGAACAACGCCAGTTGAAGTAACAATGAAGATCCGACTATAGATGGTTGGTGAGTGGAATTGAAACAGTATTGATAATGATGAACGAAGGATGCTTACTGACTCTGCTTCCACTGAAGATTTCCGTCCACTCTGGAGACCTTCATCCAGCCAGAGACATAAAAACAGACCGGTGATTTGTTCTGAAGACCGATTAGTTCGGTCAGTTTGAACGCTGGCTGATAACGCACAGCCCGTGGGTTGGACTTCCCATGTAGGCCACATGTTTTGTTAACCCTCCTGTTTGGGCACATATTTATTTGTTTTTGAGGATTCGGGGTAGGAACATTGGTCCATTCGCTCATTTGATTAGAGTGCTCTGTAGGTTATGGGTCCAAACCTGTGGACTACGTGATGTAGACTCAACTTATTTCAAATGGTAGAACACCAGCTCTTTGATCCGAGGTTCGAGTGATCATGTCTCTGAGGTAAAGTCTCTTTGCTGGATCTGTTAGAACTCTGTGCTTGATAATGCAGAACTGGTGGGTTCAATTCCCTGGTGTGGGCCACATTTACAAAACTTTGTCTGAAAGATGTGATGTAATCCCGTCTAACTGGCTAGCATGGCCCATAGCCCCGTTACACACAGAGCCCCTCAGAGGGCTGGGGACAGAATGAAACAGGGAGTTCGTCAGCTTTGAGGTGTAATGCAATTACGCTGCCGGACTGTTGATGTCGATCAGTCAAAACGTGACTACTGGCAAGTGATGTAGTGGTTTGTGCAACGGAATACCAATTAAGAGGTAGTGGGTTCAAATTCCCATTGGTCCTTTAATAATATTCAGTGTTGAATTTTTCGGCCCCCAGCCGGTTCCTGTCCAGAGTTGAGCGTGTTATGGGAAGACTGGGACTACACAGACGAGTGTCATCCGAGTCTCATCCACACTGCTGATGAATTCTTGAGGGTGTAGCTGAAATCTCCTGACCGGCAACGCAGATGTCTGTATCTCTCAGGCCCGGGTGACGCCAGGTTTTGTTATGATAGTAAGCATAGAGTACAGCCTTGTCGTTCGGTCTTAATCCTAGATGTAATTCCTTAGCGTCGTAGTTATCATCGTCATCGTCGTAGCGTTGTAAAAAAAATGCCCCAGCCTCTGTGGCCATTAAGATCGTGGACAAAGTGGGGGGGGGGGGGGGGGAGAACACACAAGAAACTGTCTAAGCGAGACATGATCCTTAAACGAAAAGGGAAAAAGTGATCACAGGCAAAAATCATGTTGTAACTGATCTCTCTTATTGATGTCTCTGGTTTGATGCTGGAAGACTCTGTGGGTACCAGTCTGCTGGTTGGGATCCTTTTGATGTTGTCAGTGTGCAAGGCAGTTTGAATGGAGGGTCGATACTGGGTGGTCTGCTGGGTCCTCTGGCCTCCTGCTGTGTTGCAGACTCTGCGCTTTTTAGTAAGAGGCCGGAGTGTCAGCATTTTTATTCTGTATGTCTGTGTTGTTTGTGAATATCTGTGTGCGTATGTGTGTTGTTTGTGTGTGCATGTGTGTGTGTGTGTGTGTGTGTGTGTGTGTGTGTGTGTGTGTGTGTGTGTGTTGTGTGTTGTGTGTTGTGTGTGTGTGTGATTTTCTGTTATTCTCTGTCACTGATTCTGTTGTGTATGGCTGTCTGCCTGCCTGGCTCTCCTCTCTCTCTCTCTCTCTCTCTCTCTTCTCTCTCTCTCTTCTTCTCTTTCTTTGTCTCTCTGCCTCTCTCTTTCTTTCGTTCTCTCTCTGTGTCTGTCTGTCTGTCTGTCTCCTTCTCTCTCTCCTCTCTCTCTCTCTCTCTCTCTCTTCTTTCTCTGTCTTCTCTGTCATTCTCTGTCATTTCTCTCTCTGTCGTTCTCTCTTGTCATGTTATCTCGCATACTCTCACAGACTCATGCACATGCACGCACACTATTTCCGCTCCCCCCCCCCCAACCACTCCCCCATTACTCACCATCCCTCACACACACACACACACACACATACACACATATATATACACACACACCGCACTCACACGCACACACACGCTCACTATTCCACCCCCAACCACTCCCACCATTACTCACCCACCTTCTCATACAGACACCAAAAAATAAGCGAAAGAATAGAGACAAAAACATGCTCCATAGAGGGGAATGGCTGTACTTTTACAAGAGTATTGAAAGAACAAAGACAGACCGACACACACACACACACAAAAAAGGTCACAAAGGAAAGACACAACAAGAAAAAGAAATCGCCCAAGGGCAAGAAAGACAAGAACCTACAGAAAAAGAAGAAGAAAAAAGAAAGAATGAAAAAAAAAAAAACACCTCCAAGAAAACCCAGACAGAAAAGAGAATTAGACAGTGACTGTGAAAAAGAATAAAAATTGAAAAAGTTTTGTAGGTTAGACGCGGTGTGGTGAGTGAGAGAGAGAGAGGAGAGAGAGAGAGAGAGAGAGAGAAGAGAAGAGAAGAAAAAAAAAAACAAAAAACAAAAAGAAGAAGGGAAAGAAAAAAGAAAAGAAGGAAAACGTCTACTTAAGATTAGCTGTTGTGTCCATTCCGCTGTCTGGTGGTCTCATTTTGTCTTCTAACCTAATTACTCTCTCTCTTCTCTCTCTCTCTCTCTCTCTCTCTCTCTCTCTCTCTCTCTCTCTCTCTCTCTCTCTTCTCTCTCTCTCTCTCTCTCTCTCTCTCTCTCTCTCTCTCTCTCTCTCTCTGTTTCTCTCTCTCCTTCTGTCTCTCTCATCCCCCCGTACTGCTTGTATGCTCCCTCAGCATTCCCATTTCATTCTGTGTGTGTGTGTGTGTGTGTGTGTGTGTGTGTGTGTGTGTGTGTGTGTGTGTGTGTGTGTGTGTGTGATATTCTGTCTCTTAACCCAATTACTCTCTGTCTCTGTCTGTCGATCTGTGTCTGTGTCTCTTCCCCCCCCCCCCCCCCCCGTTCTATCTGTCTGCCCTTTCCCCCCACCCCCATCCCCGTTCTGTCTTCCAATCTTCATACGGTCTGTCTGTCTGTCTGTCTGATCACTTATCTCTAAGCTAATTGACTCCTCTTATTTTTACCCTTTTACCGAATATCCCTACTTTTTCACCAGGCAGATCGAACTTCTACCTTTCAATAAGCATTCCGACGCCCTAACGACTGTTATCCGGCAGGTGGAAAATGATAATTAACTCTTTGACTCCCGTGCTGATCCCACCTACAGCAAAAGTCTAACCGTTTGATTCCTCACTGATAGGATGCGGAATCATAGAGTAAGTTTGCAGGAAGCTGGTGGATAGGTGAGGGATAAAAGGATTAAGTTTGCAGGAAGTTGGTGGATAGGGTGAGGGGAAAAGGATTAAGTTTGCAGGAAGCTGGGGATAGGGTGAGGGATGAAAGGATTAAGTTTGCAGGAAGCTGGTGGATAGGGTGAGGGCATGAAAGGATTAAGTTTGCAGGAAGCTGGTGGATAGGGTGAGGGGATGAAAGGATTAAGTTTGCAGGAAGCTGGTGGATAGGGTGAGGGGATGAAAGGATTACGTTTGCAGGAAGTGGTGGATAGGGTGAGGGATGAAAGGATTAAGTTTGCAGGAAGCTGGTGGATAGGGTGAGGGGATGAAAGGATTAAGTTTGCAGGAAGTTGGTGGATATTGTGAGGGAATCATAGGTTCAGTTTGCAGGAAGCTGGTGGATAGGGTGAGGGAATCAAAGGGTTAAGTTTTTGCTTTGCTGGCATGGTTGGCAATGCAGGATGCTAGTGGACAGGGTGTGGGAGTCAAAGGGTTAAAAGCCCAGCAAACCAATGACTCATAGTGTGGCTTCCTTAGCCAACGTATGTTAATAATAGGTACCGAGATATTTTCGCCATTGGCCAGCTGGCGGGATTTAGTGGTCCCAACTTGGTATAATCTCCTCCACTTGTCTACTGAACAGCTCACACACAATGGGCTATTTTCTACTGACATACTGAAAATAACTAACGTGGACTTGCATGCGAGCGTGGATAGGAAAAAAAAACACACACACATGGGCGCGGGCTTACACACATTCGCGTGCGCGCACACACACAGGAACACACAGACACACACACCGCGCGCGCACAGACGGACAGACACACACGTACACAGATATGCACACGCGCGGGCACACACACAACACACACACACACACACACACACACACACACACACACACACACACACACACACACAAACACAACACAACACACAAAACACCACACACACTACACAACACATACCATACACACAGACACATGCGCGCACAACCACACATATACACAGACACGACACACATACACACACTCCCTCTCCCCCCCCTCCCCCCTCTGCGGTAAACTGACGTATAGGAAATGGAACGCTGTGTGTGAGGTGGGGGAGGGGAGTAGAACTACAGACCCATGTAGAACAGAAATACAATAATGATTCTGTGCTACTGTTGAAGTCATACACTGTACTAACAGTTTGGAGTTTGTTCAGGGACTCATCACACTCAGTGTTAAAGAGGGATTTATCGCATCCGGACAATTCCACATGCGCTTTACCCAAATATTACCGCCAGTAATTATCCGGCAGACTCCTTGAGCCTGCACAGTACCCTATGGGTAGCCAAGGTCTTGAAATGGCGAAAGGGTTTTGGAGAACGGAAACCTGTGAAACGCGAAGTTGACCTGACCAGAATGATAGAGATGGGCAATGAACAGGCCAGTTTTAACGTTACGGGCTGGGTTTGAACTCTGGGACATCAGATATTGTGATGGGAATTGTGGCCTGCCAAGGGGTCGAACCCTCAACCTTTTACGTTACTGGTTTGGTGTTGTAGCCTTGTGAGAGCTCAGGGCCATGAACTGCATTAGTCCTAAATTGCAGTGAAACATTTCGTCATACGACTAATTCACCGCATTACGTGATTGCGTAGACCTGTAAGATCACATTGGAACACTCTGCATTGCAAGGAAGAAGAAACAAGGAACACCCATATAATCTATAAACAAGACAAAAAATGCCAGCAACAAAAAATGAAATAATAAAAACAAATACAAACACGAAAAGGTAGACAAGATGGTTAAGCCCTTCTAACAGGTTCATCTTAGACACAAAAATTCTTACAGAAAATCCAGATTTTGTACTTCTCATGATCACCGTGACCTCATAGAATGGTCAGATGAAATACAGCTTGACGTGAAGCGAGGGTAATGGTTGATTGTTACAACAGAGAAAACAGACGGTAAGTATTGTCAAAAGTTGAGAAAGTGCTGTTGACACACTTTCCTTAAAATAAAAAATGAAATAAAGTAAAATAAAATAAGATAAAATAAAATAAAATAAAATAAAATAAAATAAAAAAATGAAATGAAATAAAATAAATGATACAAAATATATAAAATGAAATAAAATGAAATAAAAAAGGCTGATTTTAATCATGTGTGTGTGTGTGTGTGTGTGACCTTGAACTTAACGCCATGACATCCAAATTTCATCATTGGCGACTCCTTAACGATCCACCACATCTTTGACCCCAACTTGCTATAGGTCCATCCCAAAGTCAGATAAGAAAAATCAGGCTAATCACCTTTTAGAAAAACAGACAGACAGACAGACAAATTGAAACAGAAACAGAGAGACAGAAAGACACACATATGTACATATACGCGCGCACACACACCCCAGCAAGCTTGTACGCACACTCACTCACTCATTCACTCACTCACTCACTCACTCACTCACTCACTCACTCACGCATTCACTCACTTGTTCACTTACAAAGAGTGAGTATTCACTTACACAGAGAGAGAGAGAGAGAGACAGACAGACAGACAGACAGACAGATGTATATCCAGCGTAATGTAGAACAATCTCCGCTTTAACGAAATAATTCGTAGAGAGCTTGAAAAACGAAATGTTTGGTGGATGTATGACTCACTTGTTAGGGTCGCTACACATGATTCTGTCACAGTGTTATGTAGAGTGATACCAAATTACGTGACATTTGTCGCCGTTTATTCTCCTCTCCACTGCCCCCTCCTCCCCACGCCATACCACCCCATCCCCCACTCCATCTTTGGTGATACTGATTATCAGAAAACATCTGCCCATGGCTTGGTGGGTGGCTACTCGTTTTTCTTAATCTCCTTTCATATCGATGTGTGTGTGTGTGTGTGTATGTGTGGTGTGTGTGTGTGTTGTGTGTGTGGTGTGTGTGTGTGTTTGTGTTAGTGTGTTGTGTCTGTTCCCCTGTGTGTCTGTGTGATACCGCCAGTTGGCGTGAATACTGTGTGTGTGTGGGGGTGGTGTGTGTGTGGTGTGTGTGAGAGAGAGAGAGAGAGAGAGAGAGAGGAGAGGGAGGTACATGAACAAGATTTCTCAGCTCGTTATGGGTATATTCGTACCAGAGTTAATTCAAAGGCATGAGCCGTTGATTTTATCGGTTCTGAAGGGCTCTATGCATACCAAATGTAAGTCAAAGGTGTGAACTGTCGGGGACTAGCGAAATCATTAATTTGAAAAGTAAATCAATACCGTCAGGGTCGGAAAAAATGCCTTTGGTCAGCACTTTTTGAGGTATGTTGTGCACAGCACTTTGCTACGAACTCCTGACTATGCATGCACATTCTGTTTTCTCTTGTTGTGACATGTCTACTATGTCCTCGATTTAGGTCAACTGATCCTTCTTCAAGGTCGCAGTGACGTTGGGTGGGATATGCAGAATATGGATTTTCTGTCACAGACTTTGTTTTAAAAAGAGGGAACTTGTTCAGTATGGTTTCACTGTCTTGGTTTTTGTTTTGGTATTGGTTTTCTGTTACCGTATTGTTGTTGTTGCTGGATTATTATCTTTTTTTAAATTTTTTTTTAATGTAGCTCGTATGTATAAATGCTGTGCCAGCAATATTTCCTTTTTGTTAAAAAAAAACAAAAAACAAAAAACCCCAAACGAACCAAAAAAACAAAAAACAAAAACAAAAACCACAAAAAATCCATCCCAATTCCATCTATCTGTCAGGCTCAAACCACCTACATACTTAATTTCTTCATTTTGTCGCTTGGCTAAGAAATTCTACCACGCCCTGTTTTTTCCCCACCTTATAGAAGAAGAAGACGGAGAGAGAGAGAGAGAGAGAGAGAGAGAGAGAGAGAGATCGATGAGATCTACCTGTGGCTTGTTCGTGTCGAAGACGTAAATGGAATCGGAAATGTATAAGGCTATGTGTGTGTGTGTGTGTGTGTGTGTGTGTGTGTGTGTGTGTGTGTGTGTGTGTGTGTGTGTGTGTGTGTGTGTGTGTGTGTGGTGTGTGTGTGTGTTTTCGTTCGTTATTTCTTTTAACGTCTATTCACATACGTGCTTTTAGACGAGCGAGTGGTGTGTGTGTGTGTGTGTGTCTCAACAGTAAGAACTCAGACTCCCGAGCCTGCGCAAACCTCTTTCCACTTGCAAGGTCTTGAAATAGGGAGGGTGGGGGAGAGAAACCTATGAAGCACTACGTTGACACCACTAGAATTTTAAAAAAAAAGAAAATGGCAGAATGGTTCAGACGTTGGCCTGCCAATAACTAGAACTCGACGTTCCAGGGTTCGGTCTCCATTGAGGCCTCGATTTTTTCCCCTCAATTTGACCGGAAAATCGAACTGAACGTCTAGTCCTTCGGAAGGGGACAAAAAAAAAAAAAGAGTCAAGCCCATGGGCCTTGTGGCCTGCACACGCTAAAGATCCCACGGCGGTTGAAAATCGTGAAGAGCATGGCATTCGCCCGGCTGACTGGGTATGAAACATTGGAGAGAGAGGTTGATTTCCCAGGTCCCTCCCGTTAATTAGCCTTCTTGCCTTTCTGAAGTCCTGGTAAAAAAAAATGGGTGGCGCTGCACTCCGGTGACGCGCTTTCAAAAGGAAGAGCATCTGGGGTTTTACGTGGTAAACCCACTGTGCCAAAAGAAATGAATATGAACAGTATGAACAGTATGAACAATATGAACAGTATGAACAGTATGAACAATCTCTAATGGAAACAAGAAGAGCAGCCAACAGGCCAGTTTTTAATGCTCTGTGCTGGGACTGAACTCGAGAAACATAAGATTTTGAGTCCATGGAGGGGAAAAAGGGAAAACAGACATATAATATCCTAGGTAAATGGACATACAGTACCCTAGGTAAACGGACATACAGTACCCTAGGTAAACGGACATACACTGTCCTAGGTAAACGGACATACAGTACCCTAGGTAAACGGACATACAGTACCCTAGGTAAACGGACATACAGTACCCTAGGTAAACGGACATACAGTACCCTAGGTAAACGGACATACAGTACCCTAGGTAAACGGACATACAGTGTCCTAGGTAAACGGACATACACTGTCCTAGGTAAACGGACATACAGTGTCCTAGGTAAACGGACATACAGTACCCTAGGTAAACGGACATACAGTACCCTAGGTAAACGGATATACACTGTCCTAGGTAAACGGACATACAGTACCCTAGGTAAACGGATATACAGTGTCCTAGGTAAACAGACATACACTGTCCTAGGTAAACAGACATACACTGTCCTAGGTAAACGGACATACAGTGTCCTAGGTAAATGGACATACACTGTCCTAGGTAAACGGACATACAGTGCCCTAGGTAAACGGACATAGTGTCCTAGGTAAACGGACATACACTGTCCTAGGTAAACGGACATACAGTGTCCTAGGTAAACGGACATACAGTACCCTAGGTAAACGGACATACAGTGTCCTAGGTAAACGGACATACACTGTCCTAGGTAAACGGACATACAGTACCCTAGGTAAACGGACATACAGTACCCTAGGTAAACGGACATACAGTGTCCTAGGTAAACGGACATACAGTACCCTAGGTAAACGGACATACAGTACCCTAGGTAAACGGACATACAGTACCCTTGGTAAACGGACATACACTGTCCTAGGTAAACGGACATACAGTACCCTAGGTAAACGGACATACACTGTCCTAGGTAAACGGACATATAGTACCCTAGGTAAACGGACATACAGTACCCTAGGTAAACGGACATACAGTACCCTAGGTAAACGGACATACAGTGTCCTAGGTAAACGGACATACACTGTCCTAGGTAAACGGACATACAGTACCCTAGGTAAACGGACATACACTGTCCTAGGTAAACGGACATATAGTACCCTAGGTAAACGGACATACAGTACCCTAGGTAAACGGACATACAGTGTCCTAGGTAAACGGACATACAGTACCCTAGGTAAACGGACATACACTGTCCTAGGTAAACGGACATACACTGTCCTAGGTAAACGGACATACACTGTCCTAGGTAAACGGACATACAGTACCCTAGGTAAACGGACATACACTGTCCTAGGTAAACGGACATACACTGTCCTAGGTAAACGGACATACAGTGTCCTAGGTAAACGGACATACAGTGTCCTAGGTAAACGGACATACAGTACCCTAGGTACACGGACATACACTGTCCTAGGTACACGGACATACACTGTCCTAGGTAAACGGACATACACTGTCCTAGGTAAACGGACATACACTGTCCTAGGTAAACGGACATACAGTGTCCTAGGTAAACGGACATACACTGTCCTAGGTAAACGGACATACACTGTCCTAGGTAAACGGACATACAGTGTCCTAGGTAAACGGACATACACTGTCCTAGGTAAACGGACATACAGTACCCTAGGTAAACGGACATACACTGTCCTAGGTAAACGGACATACACTGTCCTAGGTAAACGGACATACAGTACCCTAGGTAAACGGACATACACTGTCCTAGGTAAACGGACATACAGTACCCTAGGTAAACGGACATACACTGTCCTAGGTAAACGGACATACAGTACCCTAAGTAAACGGACATACAGTGTCCTAGGTAAACGGACATACACTGTCCTAGGTAAACGGACATACAGTACCCTAGGTAAACGGACATACAGTGTCCTAGGTAAACGGACATACAGTACCCTAGGTAAACGGACATACAGTGTCCTAGGTAAACGGACATATACTGTCCTAGGTAAACGGACATACAGTACCCTAGGTAAACGGACATACAGTGTCCTAGGTAAACGGACATACAGTACCCTAGGTAAACGGACATACAGTGTCCTAGGTAAACGGACATACACTGTCCTAGGTAAACGGACATACACTGTCCTAGGTAAACGGACATACAGTACCCTAGGTAAACGGACATATAGTGTCCTAGGTAAACGGACATACAGTACCCTAGGTAAACGGACATACAGTGTCCTAGGTAAACGGACATACACTGTCCTAGGTAAACAGACATAAGTATAATGTCCTAACGTCGTACTCCGTTATTTTGTTACAGGGGCGCCTTTTCCGAAGTGGTTCTGGCCGAGGACAAACATGACAGAGGCAAGTACTTCGCCATCAAGTGTATCGACCGTCATGGACTGAAGGGCAAAGAGGAAGCCTTGGAAAACGAAATCTCAGTATTACGCAGGTAACGTGACATCCCTGTCTGTTCTGTTCTGTTCTGTTCTGTCTCTTGTCTTTTGTCTCTCTGTTTCTCTGTTTTTCAGTCTTCTTCTCTGTCTCTGTCTGTCTGTCTGTCTGCCTGTCTGTCTTTCTGCCTGCCTGTCTGTCTGTCTGCCTCTCTCTCTCTCTCCACTTTCTCTCTCTCTCTGTCTGTCTCTGTCCCTGCCTGTGTCTGTATGTCTGCCTCTCTCTCTCTCTCTTGTCTCTCTCTCTCTCTGTCTCTCTCTCCGTCTGTCTGCCTTTCTCTCTCTCTCTCTCTCTCTCTCTTCCTCTCTCTCTCTCTCTCTCTCTCTCTCACACACCACTCTGTCTGTCTGCCTTTCTCTCTCTGTGTGTCTCTCTACTCTGTCTCTCTCTCTCTGTCTGCCTTTCTCTTTCTCTCTCTCTCTTTCTCTGTCTCTCTCCACTCTCTCTCTGTGTCTGCCTCTCTCTCTCTCTCTCTCTGTTCTCTCTCTCTCTCTCTGTTCTCTGTCTGTCTGACTGTCTTGTCTCTCTCTCTCCATCCAATTTGTCTCTCTTCTTCATTCCTTCTCTCTGCTCTCCCTCCCTCTCTTTTTCCCCTCCCCCTCTTTCTCTTCCCTTCCCCCGTCTTCCCACCCTTCCGCTTTCCTCTTCCGTCTTTCTGTCTTCTTCTTTCTGTTCTCTTTTCTTCTTTCTGTATTTCCTCTCTCTCTCTCTTCTTCCCTCTGTCTCTCTTCTTCGTTGCGTTTCTCTCTCTTCCTTCCCTCCTCTTTTTCCCGTCTCTCTCTCTCTCTCTCTCTCTCTCTCTCACCAAAGAGAATACTGCCTACGGTCTACCCTCTTTGCTCACACACACACACACACCACACACACACACACACACACACACACACACACACACACACACACACACACACACACACACACACACACACATCACACACACACTCTCTCACTCTCACACATACTCTCTCACTCACTCACTCACTCACTCTCTCTCTCTCTCTCTCTCTCTTCTCTTTCTCTCTCTCCCCTCTTCCTTACCTGTACTGTCCTTGTTATTCTTTATTATAATAATAATGGACATTTCTATAGCGCTTTCTGAAACCTGCAGCGCTTTACGAAAGTGAGTAAATGAAAAAAATAATGTTTAGCATAGAATTATGGAAATGAGTCGTGACATAATCTGCACCATGAGAAACATTTACTTCTCACACACAGCAATTGAAACACACTCAGAGACATTGTTAATACCGTACGCACACGCACCAAAGAGCGCACGCGCGCGCGCGTGCGCACTCTCACTTACACACAGACACACACAGACACACAGACACACACACACACACACACACACACACACACAGACACACACACACACACACACACACACACACACACACACATACACACACACGCCGTCTAATATGACTCAGAGTGAAAAGGCGTGAAATCAAAGAACGAACGCGCGCGCGCGCAAGCACACACACACACACACACAGAGTCTCTCTCTCTCACTCATGCACACACACACACACACACACCACACACACACACACACACACACACACACACACACACACACACACACACACGCACAGAGAGGGAGGGAGGGGAGAGAGAGAGAGAGAGAGAGGAGAGAGAGAGAGAGAGAGAGAGAGAGAATACACGGGAAAAGCAGTAATGGTCTTGAAAAGTAGCCCAGAAGGCTTCTCTGAAAAGGTGAGTTTTAGTTTTGACTAAGTGAGAGGAGGGCAGTGACGGAGAGACGAATATATAACATTCGAGTACATACATGTTAGCTAAGGTACAAAGAGTACACTCATCATGTTGTTGTCGTTTGAAAAAAAAGAAAGAAAAAAAAAAGGGGGGGGGGGGGGGTCCAAAAGATTCTGTTATCTGAAGAAGAGTGAAGATTTCTGGGTGGAGAGGAATTTTGAGTCTCTGTCTCTTCTTCCTTCCTTCCATTTTCCTCTTCTCTCTCTGTCTCTCTGTCTTTGTCCCTCTATGTATATCTCTCTCTGTGTCTGTCTTCTGTCTGTTTCTCTCTCTCTCTCTCTCTGTCTCTTCTCTCTCTCTCTGTTTCTCTGTCTGTCTGTCTTTGCTCTCTCTCTCTCTCTCTGTTTCTCTGTCTTTCTGTCTTTGTCTTTGTCTCTCTGTCTGTCTCTGTCTTCTGTCTGTTGTCTGTCTATCTGTCTCTCTCCCTCTCTCTCTCTCTCCCTCCCTCCCTCTCCTTCCCCTCTGTCTGTCACTCTGAGCTCCCTCGGACTCCATTTTCTCACCTTTGATGACGCATTGAAGAAAGCAAACTGCTTCGTGTGCTATTTTCAGTAACGTGCGAATGGCTCTTGGTCTTAAGGCTTTAGACATCGCTTGATGTATGTTGGTCTGATGACCAGTGTTTTGTGTTTTTTCTGTTGTCTCGGTGTGTGTGTGTATGTGTGTGTGTGTGTGTGTTGTGTGTTGTGTGTTTTGTGTGTTGCTGTGTGTGTGTGTGTGTGTGTGTGGTGTGTGTGTGAGTGTGTGTGTGTGTGTGGTTGTGTTGTGTGTGTGCGCGGCGTTTGTATGTGTGTGTGCACACGCGCGTCTGTGTGCGTACGCGCGTCTGTAAGCGTACTCGTGTGTATGTGCGCACATGCGTGGGCATGTGTGTCTGTTTGCTTGTGTGTGTATGTGTGATCTGTCTCTGTCTGTCTGTCTGCCTACCTCTCTCTCTCTCTTTATAAATATCACTGTCTTTCTCTCTCCCCCCCCCTTTCTGTCTCTCTCTCTCTCTCTCTCTCTCTCTCTCTCTCTCTCTCTCTCTCTCTCTCTCTCTCTCTCTCTCTCCTCTGCTTGGTTTAGACGTAAAGGTATCTCTGCCTGTCTGATTTTTTTTTGCCGGTCTCTTTGTCTCTCTCCCTCCCTGTCTATCTCTCTGTCTTTGACTGTCTGTCTGTCTCTCTCTCTTTCTCTCTCTGTCTCTATCTGTGCCTCTCTCTGTGTCTCTGTCTCTCTCCCTCTTTCTCTGTCTCTGTCTGTCTGTCTCTCTCTCTGCCTCTCTCTCTCATTCTATCTCTGTCTCTATCTGTGCCTCTCTCTGTGTGTCTCTCTCTGTCTTTGTATGTATGTCTGTCTGTCTGTCTCTCTTTCTTTTTTCTCTCTCTTTCTTTTTTCTCTCTCTTTCTTTGTTTCTCTCTCTCTCTCTCTCTCTCTTCTCTCTCTCTCTCTCTCTCTTCTCTCGCTTGTTTCATTTCCCACACACTCCATTTTTTCTCCTTCTTTTGCTCACGTCTGTGATGAGGCAATAAGGAAAACAAACTTCTTTAATTTGTCTATTTTCAGTGAAAAATGTAATACCCCCACGTCTGAGAGGCTCTGTAAGCTACGGCTTTGTACGGGGTAACACCCTGAAGTAGCAGACTTAACTGGTTGTTCATCTGTCCACGGTTTTGTTTCTTTGGTTGTGCGTGATGATTGTGTGTGTGTGTGTGTGTGTTGTGTGTGTGTGTGTGTGTGTGTGTGTGTGTGTGTGTGTGTGTGTGTGTACATGTATGTGTGTCTTCACTTTGTCCCCCTTTTCTACCAGTGTTTCTCTCCCCTTCTCCTTCTCTCTCCTCCTGTCCCTCTCCTCTCGCTTCTGTTTTCTATCTCCCTCTCTTTCTCGCTCACTCAGGATATCTATCACTTCACCCCGCTCTCTGTCTGTTTCTTGTCTGTCTGGCTGGCTGGCTGTCTGTCTCAGTGTCTGTCTGTCTGTCTGTCTCTCTCTGGCTGTCTCTCCCTCTCTATCTCTCGCTCTATCTCTCTGGCTATCTCTCCCTCTCTGTCGCTGTCTCTGTGTCTCTTTCTCCCCCATCTCTCTCTCCCTCTCTCTCTCTCTCTGTTTCTGGCTGGCTGTCCCTCTCTGTCTCCTTGTCTTTGTCTCTGTGTCTGTCTCTGTCTCTCTGCCCGCCCCCCCCCCCTGTCTCTCTCTCTATATATATGTATATATATACATATGTTTGTTTATATACACATATGTATATATACATATACATATACATATGTATATATATGTATATGTATATATACATATGTGTATATAAATTATATCCTGTGTATAAATATATGAACACACACACACACACACACACCCCACACACACACACACACACACACACACACACACACACACAGAATACAGACAGAAAGGCGTGTCAGGTAGGCAGTCAGTCATGTGTTTCAGAAGTATCGACCTGATCAATGTTAGATAAATGCCAAATCATGACTCAGCTGCTTGATAGACCGCCCTGTAAGCATTTGGAGGAAAGATCAAACTTCTCTCTCTTTCTCTCCTTTCTGTCTCTCTGTCTCTGTCTCTCTCTCTGTCTGTCTTTCTCTCTCTCTCTCTCTCTGTCTTTCTCTCTCTCTCTCTCTCTGTCTCACTCTGTCTTTCTCTCTCTCTCTCTCTCCTCTCTCACTCTTCTCTCTGTCTGTCTGTCTGTCTGTCTGTCTCTGTCTTCCCCTTCTTGTTGTCTCTTTTTCTTTCTTTCTCTGTCTCTGTCTGTCTCATTCTCTCTCTGCCTGTCTGCCTGTCTGCCGTTTTCTCTTTATCTCTCTGTCTCTGTCTCTCTCTCCCTCCCTCCCTCCCTCACCCTCTCTCTGTCTCTCTCCTTCACTCTTTCTCTTTCACTCTCTCTGTCTCTCTCTCGGTGCCCTCTCTCTTCTCCCTTTCTCCTTCTTTCTGTCATTCAGTCAGTCAGTCTGTCTGTCTCTCCTTTTGTCTGTCTCTCCTCTCTCTCTCTCCCTGTCCCTCTCTTTCCTTCCCTCTCCCTCCCTCCCTCCCTCTGTCTCTCTCGATGTGTACTTGTGCCTGCGATCATTTTTACTTCATGTTGCTCGTGTTTCTCAGTCCTCCTATCCTTGGCTTCCAAAATGTGTACATGCGTTTGTGTAGGCCAGTGAATACATATGGCTGACGGGGGTGGGGGAGAAATGGAGAGGTAGAGTTTAAATGTTACCACGTTGTTGTCTGTCATGAGTGTCTTATCAGTTTGTCTGCGAGTCCGTTTCATTGTCACCTTCTTATTCACATCCATCGGCTTTGCCTACCTGCCTGATTGCCTCCTGTCTGTCTGTCTTGTCTGTCTGTCCGTCCGTTTGTCTGCCTGTTTGCCTGTTTTTCTGTCATTCGGGCTGTCGACTTACGTGTGTAAGTGCGTAGATATGAAACGGAGACATAAATGAATGGAGATTGATGTGGAGACGTCTAATGGAGTGGGCAGACAAGCCATTGACAAACAGGCCATGAATTATTTATCTCTTTGTGGAAAAAGCGCTGGACTGAAGATCAGATGTTATAAGAGTTCGGTCCCAGCACGGGAAAACCGGTCTGTTCGCTTACTGCCCACCTGAATGCTCCAGTCATTCTGCTGATGCCAGCTTTAAGTTTTCTTAGTTTGGTATCGTATTCTTCTAAGCCTGTCCTATTGTTTCTTAGTTGGTATCGTATTCTTCTAAGCCTGTCCTATTGTTTCTTAGCTGGTATCGTATTCTTCTAAGTCTCTTCCATTCCTCAACCCCCGCCACCCTCCCTGTTTCAAGAAATTGCCAGAGTGTAGGGTTTTGTGCAGGCTTAAGGAGTCTGCCAGATAGTTGCTGGCTGATTTGGGTGGAGTGCGTGTATGGGATTGCCCCAGTGTGATGAACTACTTCAAATTCTGAAACTAAAGGAAAACGGTAGAGGTTTGATAGAGACACGCGCATTTACGTTTACTCAGGCGTTTGTTGTGAGCTCGCGCACTCACAGACACATACAGACACGGATACACACACAGACACAGACACACGCACACGCAATACACACACACACACGCACACACACACACACACACACACACACACACACACACACACACACACACACACACACACACACACACACACACACACACAACACACACAGAGGCACGCACATGTGTAGAGGTGCATGCTCGCACACGTACGTACACACACACGCGCATTTTGACTGACTGCTTGCCTGTCTGCCTGTCTCTCCTCTCTCTCTTTCTCCCCCTCCTCCCTCCCTCCCTCTCTCTCTCTTCTTCTGTCTGTCTGTCTCTGTATCTGTCTTCTCTGTCTCTCTTGTCTCTGTCCTGTCCCTCCTCTCGTTCCCCTGCACACGTTAACCACAAAAGAAAACACCCGTAACGAGCCCTGCTGGCAAACAGAGGGACCGACAGTGATAGACAAGCAGTGAGTGACTCAGCAACATACACAGATGTCGTGTGTGCGTGCGTGTATATGTGTGTGTTTGTGTGTGTGTGTGTGTGTGTGTGTTGTGTGTGTGTGTTGTGTGTGGTTGTGTCTGATCTGTCTGTCTGTCTGTCCAGTCCACTTAGACTCAAGACATGATAAACGACTCACGATCTATCGATTATTTTCCTGTGGCTGGCAGCTACAGATGGTGGTCCGACCGCTGGACAGTTTTCTGTTTCATCATCTCCGGCCCTTTATCTGTGAAGGGGCAAGCCCCCAAAATTCTCTGAGTTCAGTACACTTAAGCCTGTCGACCTCCTATTCAAATCGATATTTGTTTTGTTCACAGTGGATTTACCGTGCAAAACTCCGGTTGCTCTCCCCTTTGAGAACGCAGGACCTCAGTGCAGCCCACTCTCTTTTTTAACCAAGACTTCAGAAAATCAAGAAGGCTAATTGACCTTTAAGGGGAAGGTACCTGGGAAATCAACCTATCTCCCAATGTTTTATATCAAGGGAGCCGGGCGAATGCCATGCTCTTCACTTTTTCAATTGCCGTGGGATCTTTAGTGTATGCGGGCCAAAAGGCACACCGGTCCAATTCGTTTTTTCGTCCCCTTCCGAAGGACTAGACATTCAGTTCGATTTTCTGGTTAGACTAAGGAGAAAAGTCGAGGCCTCAACGGGGAATGAACCTTGGAACCTCGAGTTTAGTTATTGGCAGGCGATTGTATAAATCATTCTGCCAGTCTTCTTGAGTTCAGTACACTAAGCTTCTTGATCTCATAGTATCTTTACATAACTTTATACGTGATTCTTTATCAAGTTTCTTTTGCCACTGAAGGATAGATTGCTGTTTTTGGTATGCGTTGTTATTGTAGATAGCGTACTGTTTTTAGCATCAAAGGGATAATTGCAGTGTTGAGTACTGCTGATATTGCTGTGGAATTCTTCTAAAATGTTAACGTGTATTCATTAGTACAGAAGTAACAGAAGTCGGTTAGGAGAAATTACAAGTTTCAACATTTTTCCTAAGCCAGTAATTCGAAGACGGTTGCGAAGTGACGATAGAATTATGATACATTCTTTGTGAAGATTGCAGTTTTCTCTTGAGTGCTAACAATGTCCAGGCAGAGACACCCACGCAGACTGGAATATCTATGCTAATATCTCTGTCCCACACCTGAATCTAGTGCAGAAAAAGGCCCGCTAATTTGGCAGCGCGTGTTTGGTTAATGAAAATGCTATCACAAAGCTAATAACGTGTCCGAGGCTGCTGACGGGTGAGTGGCTGTTGGTGATAAAAGGTGATTGGACAGAATACCTTATGTGTCAGGTGTTGCCAGGTTGCTGGACAGAGTATGTTCTGTGTCAGGTGTTGCCAGGTTGCTGGACGGAGTATGTTCTGTGTCAGGTGTTTTCAGGTTGCTGGACAGAATACCTTATGTGTCAGGCGTTGCCAGGTTGCTGGACAGAATACCTCATGTGTCAGGTGTTGCCAAGTTGCTGGACTTAATACCTTCTGTGTCAGGTGTTGCCATATTGCTGGACAGAATACTTTATGTGTCAGGTG
>CM060312.1:87405484-87430484 GCA_030674185.1 Monoplex corrugatus
GGCACCAGTAGTTTGGATGGGAAGGACCTATCAGATACTTAACTGACGGCACCAGTAGTTTGGATGGGAAGGACCTACCAGATATTTAACTGACAGCACCAGAAGTTTGGATTTTGGTTCAAGGAGGATTTATCACACAAGAACAGTTTAACGCGGTCTCCATCCGGATCTGCCAGCAGTTGGGCAGCGAACACTTCAGTTTTTATATTGGGCAAGCTGGACTTGAACTCAAAGACATGAAATCTGGAGGCCGTGGGTGTATCAAAGATGTGTCAGTGAGGAGTTGTTGGAGTTATTTTAAGAGGGATTCACCGCGCTCGGACAACTCCATATGCTCTCAATCCAAGTCTGTCATCAACCATCTGACAGACTTCCTGAGCCTGCACAAAACCCTATAATATTATGCATGCAAAGTCTTGAAACGGGGAAAGCGGAGAAGGGACCTATCAGACACTATGCTGACATCACCAGAATGATGAAAACATTAAGATGGGCAGCGAACAGGCCAGTTTTCAATGTTGCGGGCTGGGATTGAACTCAAGATATCAGATATTGAGTCCATGGCTGTCCCAAAGTAGTCTGCAGTATCAAAAGAACTAACAGCCCGCGCTGGGTTGTGTGTGTGTGGCGTGTGTGTGTGTGTCTGTGTGTGTGTGTCTGTTGTGTCTGTGTGTGTGTGTGTTGTGTGTGTTTGTGTCTGTGCTCTGTGTGTGTGTGTGCGTGTTGTGTGTGTGTCAGTCTGTCTGTTGTCTTCTGTCTGTCTGTCTGCACGTGTTTGTGTTGGCATGTTATTCCAGTTTGTTAGTTGTATAACGTTTGGGTAATAAGTGTATTTCTTATCTGTCTGCTTGGTTGGTGTCGTGCATGTCATTTAACTTGGCACGCCGCGTCTTTTGATGACGTTTGGCTTGGTTGGACGTAATGATTGCAACACATGGACTTCATTGAGGACGGGAAATGGATGCGTGCCGCATTGACGGTCTGAACACAGTCGTTGTGAGTGTGGTCTGCTCCTGGCTCTCTCTCACACAGACCCATGCACGTGCAAGGTCATTTCCTGGAGCGCACTGCGGGTTGCGAGTTCATTGACTAAGGGATGAACGCTCCAGAGCTGTTTTGATTTATTTTGCTTAGGACAGATTTGATGTCTTTCTGCTGTCTGTCTGTCTGTCTGTCTTCTTCTCTTCTCTCTCTCTCTCTCTCATTTTATCCCCTTCTCTCTCTCCCTCTTCATCTCTCTCTCTCTCTCTCTCTCGCTCACTCGCTCGCTCTGTCCCTCTCCCTCTCTCTCCCGCTTTCTCTCTCTCTCTCTCCCCCTCTGTCTCTCTTTCTCTCCCTCCCTCTCTCTCCCGCTTTCCCCTCTCTCCCTCCCTCTCTCCCTGTCTCTCTCCCTGTCTCTCGCTGTCTCTCTCTCGCCCTCTCCTCCCCATCTCGGTCGAATGGTTGTCCATAGGACATTACCAACAGCCTACGCTTGTTTCAGTAACAACCGTAAGTCAGATAGAATCTGAGCTCAAAACCTTACCAACGCGAAGGGTTTATGGGCAGGATTATGTCTCGAATGCCGTAGTTCGGAAGTCATGGAGCGCCAGGACCAAGGTCAAGTGAACAATAGATAAATAAATGAATTAATATAAAACAAACAAATAAATAAATAGATAAGTAAATGAAAATAAAGAAAGATAAGAAAAAAGCAGAGAAAATCGGCATTTTTTTTTAAAATGTGTCTACAGCACTTTCTTGGAACTCCTGACAGTGTTTACTAAACTGTTTTTACAGTTGTGACAGTCTGCCATTGTCCTAGATTCGTGTTTTGTCGTTGCTGTGGTTTTTTTTTTTTTTGTTTTTTGGGGTTTTTGGGGGGGTGGTCCTCTACCCCCGTCCGGCCCCCATCCTACATTATTTTCTCCCCATGTTCTTTCTATTTTGCTTTTTGCTTTTATGTTCTGTTGTATTCATCGTTAACACAGTCTGGACACGACACGTGTGACGGTTTTATTCAGGGTTTAAATCTGTTTACTTTTTTGATTTTGTAAAATTTGTTACATGTTTAGTTTTGGTGTTTGTTCTCATTGCCAAATGTTTTGACATTTTATTTATTGTCAGGCAATCCATTTCTCTGCTTCCCTTCCGTGCGGATGCCGGGGGCCCTTTTTAATATAAATAGTATCTCCACCTTCTTGAAAGTCTGTGCTAGAATTTTCCTCATTTCTGTCACTCTCTTTATTTCTGACTTGTTCCTTTGCTTTCTGTCATTTCTTCAGGATATCATTTTCTGCCTTGTTGGCCCATTCACCTGTATGTGTTCTATAAAGTCTTACGTACTTTCTCTTTGGGAGTGATAAAAGGGTACATGTATTAAGTGCATTTTAGGCTCTAGGGAAATGAGATATGTGGAAGGAATTTAGGTAATTTAGGCCCGTTTTTAGGTATGTTTTAGTGCCCTTCATCATCATCATCAGGTGCCCGCATGGCGTTGGCGACCATGGACTTCCAACCATCTCCATCTCTCGTTGCCCCCAGCACCTCCCCCACCCTCTTCATCCCCAGCCACTCTGCAAGTCCGTCCAGCATTCTCTCCCTGGGTCTACCTGGTGCTCTCTTTCCCTCCAGCTTTCCTTTAGTGCCCTTAGTTATGTTTAACTTTGTTTTCAGGTATATTTTTTAAGTCCCTTGCATGATAAATTAGACGGAGTGGTCAACGCTAGGGGTATTCCCTTGGATGATGTGCGC
The DNA here is from genome assembly GCA_030674185.1 of Monoplex corrugatus. Classification (NCBI taxonomy): domain Eukaryota; kingdom Metazoa; phylum Mollusca; class Gastropoda; order Littorinimorpha; family Ranellidae; genus Monoplex; species Monoplex corrugatus. Next base: position 87,408,218 of record CM060312.1, read on the forward strand.
GAATGCATTGATATGTGTACTTAATTTTCTTTTCCTTCTTTTTTTCCTGTTGAAGTGTGGTGTATGTTTTGAAACTGTTATAGCCCTGATATGGCTCTAAGCAGTCGGCTGACTTTAAACATATATACAAAAATCTTCTCTTGGGATTATAGGAACATATCTGTATTTACTCTACTTTGTAATGCAGCCCTGGCTGTGTTTATTGTCTTTGGAGTGTTAATGTGTTACACTATCGATTGATTGATGTATTATGTATTCTGTGTTTCAGGTTAAATCACCCGAACATAGTGGAACTTAGAGATGTCTTCGACGACAAAACACATGTATACCTAGTCATGGAATTGTAAGTATTCTTTGCTGTCGTAGTCCCCCCCCCCCCCCCTTTGCTGTGTGTGCGTGCATGCGCGTGCGCGCGTGTGTGTGTGAATATATATGTGTTTGTGTTGAAATTTTTTAATTCTCTCTCTCTCTGTCGTGTCGTACTTTTCGTATTCTCTCTCTCTCTTCTTCTTCTTGTGTCTGCCTCTCTTCTTTTTGCTCTCTCTCTCTCGTCTTCTTTCTTCTCTCTTGTTGTCTGCTCTTTTCTCTTCTCTCTCTCTCCTTCTTCTGTCTGCTCTCTCACTCTCTCTCTCTTCTCTCTCTCCTCCTCTCTCTCACTTCTCTCTCTCACTCTCTCTCTCTCATTCTCTCCTTTCCTTTCTCCCCTTTCTCTCCACCCTACCCTGTCGCTGTCCCTCTGTTCAGATCTGTATCTTTCTGTTACTATTATTATTATTATTATGTTGTGATGATGATGATAATAATAATGATGATTATTATTATTACTATTATTATTGTTATCATTTTTGATTGATTGATTTATTTAGTGTTATCTCATCTTCTGCATTGCTCCTGTGCTACTAACCTCCACGCCAATCGCGTCTCTCCAACACACCACCAGACCCACTGACACTGAGGCCACCCACCATGACAGCAGGGTATGAAGGGCCACACTATCTGGGACAGGTTTTTTTTTTTCACAGTGGTATAATAATGAGGACGGGGATGCTGCTGCTGCTGTGCTGTGGCTTTCATTTGGCATTGAGACTGCTTGACAGGGCTGTACTCTATGCTTACAACTGCTCTGTCATGTTCCCCGTCCGTACCTGTCGTCTGCTGTCTGCTGTCTATCATGTTCACGTATTCACACTCAACGCACACGCCCACAGTCAAGATTGATATAGTCAGACGTGTGTGTATTATGTGTATTTATATAGAGATGTGCGTATGTATGTATCGACAGATAAACCATTTAAAGTGCGACAAATAAGCTGCCGACTTCACTGGCAGAAGAACTATTAGTGTTACGGTGAATCAATCTCGGTTGTATGGAAACACTTTCAGGCCCAAAATAGAACTCTTTTTCACACATTTCACATCGATTCGTACTCTACCGCTCCATTTACGCGTTGAAAGTAGACTTTCTATGCCCGTCAGCCGTTATAGACTTCTTAACAAGGCAGTTTTTTTTCGTGGAAAAGAGACCTTTAATGCGTGTGACCGAATGTGATTTCTTTAGGAAGGTATTTTCAAGTGCAGGATAGAAGTCGATGTATGTTTGTCATTGGAGGTTTTTGTTTGTTCTAAGTGTGTTTTCAGGACAATAGTAGAACACTTTGTCTTGAAATCACCAATGAGCGGAGATTGTTAGAAGAGTTTCTGTCAGAAAATAGATCTCCCTTACGCATGAAGTGACACTAATATGACTGACACACTTTTCAAGTAAAGCATCCGACTTCCTTTTTTTTTTTCACCGTGGCAGTCGGTTTATGTTTTACGAGACTGCTTACAGGTCAAAAGTGGGAAATGATGCACGTCATGGCGTTTCATTTTCTTGTCTTGTGGCATTTCAAAGTCAGCACTTGAACTTCTGCTTACGTGAACTGATCAAGAATTACTGAACCACATTTGGATAAAACGAAGAACTTTTTGCAGTTTCAAGGTTGTCGTTGTTGTTGTTTTTATCTTATGGTATCCCTTTTATAACAAGTTTAGAACTTGCGACACGAGTCAGAGCGGATTTTTGTGGCATCATGGCTTGGTCAAAAGTAGAAAGTTGTGCACTCTGTATGGTGCCATTTCTAGGTTAAACCTAGAACTTTTGCTTACGTCAGTCTGTCAGGAGTTTGTATTGAAACGTCCTCGTCGAATCTTTCCGAGTTTATTTTTCAAACCAGAAATGATTAAGCGTTGCGCAAAGTTAGATACGCACGCTTGTTATGTATGTATTTCTTTTTTCTTCCTCTCTCCTCTCTCTCTCTCTCTCTCTCTCTCTCCTCTCTCTCTCCTCTCTCTGTTTGTGCGCGCGCGCGTGCGTGTGTGTGTATGTGTAATGTCCATTATTATCAGTGTGATTATTCTGTTTTTGCTTTGTTTTTGTTTGTTTGTTTGTTTTCTGGGTAGGCAGAGGAGGGGTTATTTTTCAAGGTCAGAAGCATGCTGCCTTACTGGGCCAGAAAGAGATGGCTGTCTGGTACTGCTTCGCCATACTGTTTTTAGATGGTGATAACCGGTACTTTGAAATATCACGACTTTATGAAGATACATATGTTGTTGTTGTTTTTAATTTCCACCTTTACTGTCTGTTGTAATTCATTTTTATTTGGTGTGATGACATTTCTGCTGCATGGATGAATGTAACAGTCATGTGATTTTCCAAATGGATACGAAAAGGATGGAGGGGGAGAGAGAGAGAGAGAGACAGACAGACAGACAGACAGACAGACAGTTTGGCTCGTCGGTCTTAGACCACAATAGAAACATGGAGATTAGATGGGGAGGGGTTTTGCTTTCAAAAAGCATTTTACATCCAGTTTTTAGGAATCATAACGTGGGCAGACTTCTAGCACTAGGCCATCTTCGGACTCATCAGCTTTATCTCCCCTCGACTTCTCTCAGTACAAGCGGACAGGAAAACAAATAATACTAATAGTAACAACAGTACAATCAAATGTGTCATCAGAAATTTCATTCCATTTTAGCTCAGACTCGATTACGGCTCAAGATGAGATTGAACAAAGACTCAAAGCTTTGTGTTCTAAATGTCAAAGTGGACCTACGTCATATTCCGAAGTCCTTGACCCACATTTTAAAGGTTAAAGGCGTTAAGGAAAATGCGGTTAATCAAACTGAAATGCGATTGGATGAGGGGGCGAGCTGATCAACTCTTGCGAGTTCATTGCTCTTTAGAAGTTACTGGTATGTAAGCGGTTTGGCGGGAGGCATTATGTTCTCGGGAAACCTCTTTAACATTGAATTAATGTTTTAACATCAGATCAACAATGGAAGTTTGATAGGTACTGGATTTCCGTGTGACGGGCGAAATTTGAATCTTATTAAAGTATTCATTGTGACAATTTTAGTAGCCTCGGTTAAGTTTTTTTGTTTTATTTGATTTTGTTTGTTTTCATTTTTTTTTTTTATCTATCTTATATCTAAGAAATCTTATTTTCTCGGAGACTTGTATTTGCGTTGTTTTGACGTGTGCAGGCAGGGATTTTTTTGTTTTTGTTTTTTGTTTATTTTTGATTTGTTTTTTGCACAATCTCCATATTATTGGGTGTTTGTGCCGGGTATTTTCATGTTCCCATAAACCAACGGACGGTGACGTAAGTTTCAGGATCTTTACGTACATATTTGATGTTCTGCGTTGTGTGTATACACATGTAGGGGTGCCAGGCACTAGGAAGTCTGCACACAAACGTGTTGACCTGCAAGATCCAGCAGGTAGAAGGTACCCTGCCAGGATCGACCCCAAACCTCCCATTTGGAAGTCCTACCACGTCTTACCCATTTGATTGTCTGTCGAAATAGGCCTTAGTATCGCTTGTCCGTCGTATAGGCCGTAGTATTGCTTGTATGTCGAAATAGGCCTTAGTATCGTTTGTCCGTCGTATAGGCCGTAGTATTGCTTGTACAGTGAAACTCTGTTATAGCGAGAGCGGACGGCCCAGGCACATTTTCTCGCTATTGCCGAGTTCTCGTTATTCCCAAATGACGAATTTACCAAGGGAAACGAAGGGAAATAATCTTGGCACCGGCGCCGTCGATGTGTTCATAATTAATCGATAGTGTCCCTTGATTACACACCGCACAAGGACGCGCCTTTCGTTGTTTTTCTTTGTTACCGGCCACCACGAGATGTGCCCTACCCTGAACTTGACGACGAGGTGGGGGTGGGGCGAGTGGCGAGAACTTTTGTGACCAGGAAGGATAGAAAATCTCTCGTTATTACCGAGATGATTATCCACTAACTCTCGTTAAACCCAATGGTTTATTCTTAAAGATTAAGAAGGATAAAAAACGGGGATTGAAAAATGTCTCGTTACTACAGTGTTCTCGTTATTACAGTTGTCGTTATTAATGGACTCCACTGTATGTCGAAATAGGCCTTAGTTTTTTTCCTTTTCTCACATTGGACACAGCAGCAGGGAAGTTTCAGTCTTTTTCTCATAATTTTTGTATCTGGTGTTTGTTTTTTGTAATCTTACGCTTGAAAAAGGCCAGTTAGCCGAAAATTTGTGCCTGTCTTGTATTGTTGTGTCAAATACGCGTTCGTATTCTTCTTTCGTGTTTTTTCTGGTTCCTTCTTAGTATTGCTTGTCCGTCGTATAGGCCGTAGTATTGCCTGTCTGTTGAAATAGGCCTAGTATTGCTGGTCCGTCAAAGTAGGCCTTAGTGATATTGCTTGATGTTTGAAGACAGTCTCTGGGTTTGGTGTTACTCAGCTTACCAGATTGGCGTAGAGAAACAGATCCCGCCTTTAATTGTCCACCTTTTCCTGCTCAGCGCTCAAAGAACAATAGGGACGTTAGCTGGCTGGGACTCTGGCTGTCACTCTCAGTCTGATAACAGTGGTTAGTTTACACTGAATTGTAATTGATAGTTAATAGTGTGAAGATGCTTGACACCTGAAATAGCATAGAATGTACATGCGGTTTGTGTGTGTGTGTGTGTGTGTGTGTGTGTGTGTGTGTGTGTCTGTGTGTGCTCCTTTTTTTTTTTTTTTTTTTTTTTTTTGATTTGAGCGTGATTTTAGCGGTGAGTTGGCTTATGCTCTGAAATTCAAAATACCTAGACCATTAGACTTTAACATCTAAAACAGCAGATGTCTGAACCCTGACTTAGCCCCTGGAGCACAAAATTGCCGGTTGTGAGATGCGTTGTTCGAGAAGACCAGACGTGACGTGACCAGACACACGAAAGACCAAAGAAACGTCAGTCCACCATCATCTTCATCGTAAGAAAATCACAAATAGTTAAAAATCCGTCCGACCTGCCAGCCCCACTCATGCACTAGCTTGCTCATCAAGCATGCAACGAAAAGATGCGTGGATAATCAGAATGGATGGTGTGAAAGAGACCTTGACGTCACACGGCATTTCTCCTTACCACGTCTTGCAGCATAATGCTGACCGTCAGACTGTTTAGTCAGCCACCGACATCCGTGATGGAACAAGCGCATAAATGAAAGACAAAAGAGTCTTGCAAATTGCTGGGCGAAGAATAACACGAATCAAGAACTTCCACCATTCCTATTTGATCTACGGCGGTAACAAAGTTAGAACAAAAGTGAGGCAGCTGAAATGTGGTCTCTAAAAAGGACAGCAAACAAACGAGACAGCCTTGAAAGAGACAAACACATAAAGAACATTAATGAAGTTTCGGAAAAGACAAGCAACATTTATAGGACATTTTATTAGGCACCAGAGATCTCAGCACAACAGGAAAGCTGGAGGGGAAAAAAAACCCGTAGACACAGGGAGATTATACTGGACGGATTTGCGGGGTGGATAAAGACAGAGAAGGAGGAAGATGCACTTGCACTTGCAGCGACAAAAAATCGATTCTTGTGGAGGGCCATGATTGCAACGCCTTGCTGCGGGGCACACGATGATGATGATGACGACAGACGACGACGACGACGATGATGCTGATGATGATGATGATGACGATGACGATGATGTAAGTTCTACAACATGAAATGATCGGGCGATTGTAGAAAATAACTATATAGACTGACATTTGTGGAAGCCCACAGGATTGATTCTGTTTGCGCAGATCCCAAGAGATTCTATGAAAGGAGAAGATTACACATGCTAATACTATAAGCTATGAAAGCAAAAAAAAAATTTTTTTCATAGGTCAGAAAATAGTTTTGTTTTGCCTGGGTCAGAAACATAATTTTGTTTTGCCTAGGTCAGAAAATGATTTTGTTTTGCCTAGGTGAGAAAATAATTTTTGTTTTGCCTAGGTAAAAAAATGATTGTTTCACTTAGGTGAGAAAACAATTTTGTTTTGCCTAGGTCAGAAAATAATGTTTGCTTTGCCTAGGTCAGAAGATAATTTTGTTTTGCCTAGGTCAACAATACTTTTTGCCTTGGTCAGAAAATAATTTTGTTTTGCCTAGGTTAGAAAATAATTTTTTTTATTAGACATAAGTGTCAGAAAATAATTTTGTTTTGCCAAGGTTAGAAATAAATTTGTTTTGCCTAGGTCAGAAAATAATTGTTTTGCCTAGGTTAGAAAATAAATGTTTTGCCTAGGTCAGAAAATAGTTTTGTTTTGCTTGGGTCAGAAAATAATTTTGCTTAGGTCAGAAAATAATATTGTTTTGCCTAGGTCATGTCTGGTTGTTGGCAGAAATGTGAGCAGGATCCGTGGGGGAGAAAAAGAACTGCGTGTTGTTTTAAGGTGATTGGCGTTTTGTTTTCACAACTGAAATAGAATGCTTTGTCTTTGTTATTTGTTTGGTTTGGTTTGGTTTGGTGTGGTTGGTTTTCATTTAGAGCAAGGCATCGGTTATTTTAGTCTTCGCCACGACTGTAATTGTTTACGTATGTTCCATTTTGAGGCCTGCGTGATGTAGTTGCTGTCATTCTGACACGAGAGAATATAGTGAGTGGGTTGGGGCAGAGAGAGAGGGAGAGAACTGGTGTGTTGTGTGTGTGTGTGTGAGAGAGAGAGAGAGAGAGAGAGAGAGTGTGTGTGTGTGTGTGTGTGATGTGGTGTGTGTGTGTGTGTGTGAGAGAGAGAGAGAGAGAGAGTGTGTGTGTGTGTGTGTGTGTGAGAGAGAGAGAGAGAGAGGAGTTTTAGTAGCCAAAGTGTACATAAAACACCAGGAAATTGTGTTATATCGTTGTCATTCAAACATGCAAACACACAGACACTCGCACACGACGCACGCACGCACACACACACACACACACACACACACACACACACACACACACACACACACACACACACACACACACACACACACACACACACACACACACACACATACGCAAAGTTACGCTACATCAAAGTTACACTCCATCCCACACACGCGTGCATTACGACTTTCCACCACGGAATGAATAAGTTGTCGCATCACAGTATTTGCCTCCTACAGCCGAAATACGACGTGGGATTGTCAGGGCTCGATTGTGGGGTTCTGATGTAAACTGATATTCTCGTAACACTTGTTATTCAGGCTACTTCTTGTAAACTCCTAATAGCGTGATTTTTTTCCCTTGTTAAAATGTTAATTGAAAACACCCACGTCAACAGTTTACCGTTTAAAAAAAGAAAACAAGAAAAATAAAACAATTCCCTGTTTTCAACATCCAATTGTCCTTTCAGTTTGAGCGATAGACCTGTCAGACCAAACAGATGTGATTGACAAATGTGCAAAAATCCATTCGTTGCGAAGGAATACGTATTGCTCAGAATCTGATTCAGTTTTCCTTGTTTTGTTCTCAAAATGGCCAGTCATGGGAGATATCTAAAGCTGGTATCTGAAAAAGCAAACATCTAAAGCTGGTATCTCAGAAAGCAAACATATAAAGCTGGTATCTCAGAAAGCAAACATATAAAGCTGGTATCACAAAAAGCAAACATCTAAAGCTGGTATCACAGAAAGCAAACATCTAAAGCTGGTATCACAGAAAGCAAACATCTAAAGCTGGTATCCAGAAAGCAAACATCTAAAGCTGGTATCACAGAAAGCAAACATCTAAAGCTGGTATCTCAGAAAGCAAACATCTAAAGCTGGTATCTCAGAAAGCAAACATCTAAAGCTGGTATCTCAGAAAGCAAACATCTAAAGCTGGTATCTCAGAAAGCAAACATATAAAGCTGGTATCACAGAAAGCAAACATCTAAAGCTGGTATCTCAGAAAGCAAAATATTAAAGCTGGTATCTCAGAAAGCAAACATATAAAGCTGGTATCACAGAAAGCAAACATCTAAAGCTGGTATCTCAGAAAGCAAACATATAAAGCTGGTATCACAGAAAGCAAACATCTAAAGCTGGTATCTCAGAAAGCAAAATATAAAGCTGGTATCTCAGAAAGCAAACATATAAAGCTGGTATCACAGAAAGCAAACATCTAAAGCTGGTATCACAGAAAGCAAACATATAAAGCTGGTATCTCAGAAAGCAAATATCTAAAGCTGGTATCACATAAAGCAAACATCTAAAGCTGGTATCACAGAAAGCAAACATATAAAGCTGGTATCTCAGAAAGCAAATATCTAAAGCTGGTATCCATAAAGCAAACATCTAAAGCTGGTATCACAGAAAGCAAACATTAAAGCTGGTATCACATAAAGCAAACATCTAAAGCTGGTATCACATAAAGCAAACATATAAAGCTGGTATCTCAGAAAGCAAACATCTAAAGCTGGTATCACATAAAGCAAACATCTAAAGCTGGTATCTCAGAAAGCAAACATCTAAAGCTGGTATCTCAGAAAGCAAACATCTAAAGCTGGTATCTCAGAAAGCAAATATCTAAAGCTGGTATCACATAAAGCAAACATATAAAGCTGGTATCACATAAAGCAAACATCTAAAGCTGGTATCTCAGAAAGCAAACATCTAAAGCTGGTATCTCAGAAAGCAAACATCTAAAGCTGGTATCTCAGAAAGCAAATATCTAAAGCTGGTATCACATAAAGCAAACATATAAAGCTGGTATCACATAAAGCAAACATCTAAAGCTGGTATCACATAAAGCAAACATCTAAAGCTGGTATCACATAAAGCAAACATCTAAAGCTGGTATCACATAAAGCAAATCTAAACTGGTATCTCAGAAGCAATCATACAAACTGCTGGTATCACATAAAGCAAACATCTAAAGCTGGTATCTCAGAAAGCAAACATCTAAAGCTGGTATCACATAAAGCAAACATCTAAAGCTGGTATCACATAAAGCAAACATCTAAAGCTGGTATCTCAGAAAGCAAACATCTAAAGCTGGTATCTCAGAAAGCAAACATCTAAAGCTGGTATCTCAGAAAGCAAACATCTAAAGCTGGTATCTCAGAAAGCAAACATCTAAAGCTGGTATCTCTGAAAGCAAACATCTAAAGCTGGTATCTCTGAAAGCAAACATCTGATTTGAAAACGGGTTCAACCATCAGAAATAGCAGGAAAATCACTTTTAGATTCTGCGATGAACTAAAAATCACCATCCGTTGTCAGACAACGCATTCCGTCTTGAAAAGTCATGTAGTCATGCCGGCATACGCATGAGCGCATGTGTGTAGGCGCGTGTGTGTATTTTTACAGCTCTTCGATCAGTTTACTGTCCATCCCATCAGGCGACAATTGTACAGAAAAAAGCAAAAAAACACAGGACTGTTTATATAGGAGGGAGGGGAAGGGGGACAATTAGAGGGAGGGAAACACTCCACAGAAATCAGCGCCTGTTGCATCGTGACTGTGGGACAATTAGCTGGGACGAACGTGAGGGGGGAGTGAGAGAGAGAGGGTAAGGACGGGAGGGAGAGGGAGCAATGGGAGAGCATAGAGAGAGAGTATGATACAGTAATCTTTATTCTGAGAAGTGAAAAAACAACAACAACAACAAGAAATATTTTTGTCATCCAGACTGTGCCTTGCAGGGTTCTAAATGTCTCGTCGAAGAGAGAGGTTTATTTCAAAACATGATAGATAAGCGCTTTACGTACTTTTTTCAGCTAGCCCTTGCCCTGTTGTGGGCTGCAGTATCTAATCTAAAAGATGGAGAGAGAAAATAGAACACTTTGTTTAGTGGTGCAGATCTGCTGTTGCTCATCTGCATGTATTAAGATAACACAAAGAGGCTACGAGAGGAGGGGGGAGAGAGGGGGGGGGGGATGGAGGGAGGATTTAACAATTATTTAGAGGTACACATCTGCTGTTGCTGATCTGCGTGTATTAAGATAACTGAAAGAGGCTACGAGAGAAGGAAAGAGAGAGGGAGGGAGGGAGGGAGAGAGAGAGAGAGAGAGAGAGTATAACTTTAGTAATTTTATGAAGGTATAGACCAGCATGTATATTTTGCTGTTGCTAATCTGTGTATATCAAGACAACAGAAAATAGATGCTACATTAGAGAGAGAGCGATATATATATATATATATATATATATATATATATATATATATGTTTATTAATTTTATTACGGTATTGACATTACTAGATAGACCAGCATGAATTATATATCTGCTGTTGCTGATCTGTGTATATCAAGACAACAGAAATTAGATGCTAGATCAGAGAGAGAGAGAGAGAGGGGGGGGGGTGATTGTGGTGGTGAGGAGAACCGTCTGTCTGGCCCACAAACCCTGAAGCTAGCACCACCATAGACAAGAAAGAAGACGGGCGGGAACTAGAGACAGAAAGGCCAGCACACATAAGGTAATCATGTAAAATCGATAATATTTCTACAATAGTCTTGTGTCGCAGATTCCTCTGCCCCAACCCACATTTTGCGCAAGGGGAGATGAATAGGAGACTTGGGCGGTAGCAATGTGCGAGGAGATATGGAGAAGAAGTACAGCCTGCTTCATGGTTATTGGAAACTTCTTTGTGCGGAGGGAAAGAAGAAAGCTGACTGGATGGTTATTAGAAACTTCTTAGTGGGAGGGGGGGTTAAGAAGGATAGCTGATTTGATGGTTATTAGAAACTTCTAAGCACAGGAAAGCTGACTTGATGGTTATTAGAAACTTCTTAGTGGGAGAGGGTTTAAGAAGGATAGCTGACTTGATGGTTATTAGAAACTTCTAAGCACAGGAAAGCTGACTTGATGGTTATTAGAAACTTCTTAGTGGGAGGGGGTTTAAGAAGGATAGCTGACTTGATGGTTATTAGAAACTTCTTAGCATGAGGGGGGGGGGGGGGTAAGAAGGAAGGCTGACTTGATGGTTATTAGAAACTTCTTAGCATGAGGGGGGGGGGGTAAGAAGGAAGGCTGACTTGATGGTTATTAGAAACTTCTTAGTATGAGGGGGGGGGGGGGTAAGAAGGAAGGCTGACTTGATGGTTATTAGAAACTTCTTAGCAGCGGGAGGGGGGTAAGAAGGAAGGCTGACTTGATGGTTATTAGAAACTTCTTAGCATGAGGGGGGGGGGGGGGGGGGTAAGAAGGAAGGCTGACTTGATGGTTATTAGAAACTTCTTAGCAGGGGGAGGGGGGTAAGAAGGAAGGCTGACTTGATGGTTATTAGAAACTTCTTAGTATGAGGGGGGGGGGGGGGGGTAAGAAGGAAGGCTGACTTGATGGTTATTAGAAACTTCTTAGCATGAGGGGGGGGGGTAAGAAGGAAGGCTGACTTGATGGTTATTAGAAACTTCTTAGCAGCGGGAGGGGGGTAAGAAGGAAGGCTGACTTGATGGTTATTAGAAACTTCTTAGCATGAGGGGGGGGGGGGGGTAAGAAGGAAGGCTGACTTGATGGTTATTAGAAACGTCTTAGCAGGGGGAGGGGGGGTAAGAAGGAAGGCTGACTTGATGGTTATTAGAAACTTTTTAGCAGGAGGAGGGGGGTAAGAAGGAAAGCTGACTTGCTGGTTATTAGAAACTTCTTAGCAGGGAGGTGGGGTAAAAAGGAAAGCTGACTTGATGTTTATTAGAAACTTCTTTGCTTTATGGCTTTAAAGGAAGGAGGAAAGCTGACTTGGGTTTATTGGAAATGTCCTGGCTTTATGGCTTTAAAGGAAGGAGGAAAGCTGACTTGGGCTTATTGGAAATTTCATGGCTTTTTGGCTTTAAAGGAAGGAGGAAAGCTTGGGAAAATTTTAAGGATGGAGAGTACATTCAGTTATGTGTCTCCAGACTCAGCCCCAAGACAAAGAAAAGCAAGGTAGTCTCCTTTGCATTGGTAAAAACATAACCAACAAACAAACGGGAAAATAGTAAGCCAAGCAAAACAGAAAACTCTGCTGTACTCGACAGTCAACTGGCTGCAGTGAAACAACACAAACCGAACAAACTGTGAAGGAGACACTACTGAAGAAGAACATTTTGAGGATGAGGAGAAAGGAAGGTCCATATGTGATCACCCAGAGCGACCAGCCATTACCTAGGTCCTCCACAGGATAGCTCCCAGTCGACATGTTAGGATCATCACTCTTCATGGTAGTGATGATGAGGACATATCGCCATCGTCATCGTCGTCCGTTGTCATCGTCGTTTCCCAAAGTCGTTATGGATAACTTTTGTGGATGAAAAACTTGTCCAATAACTTTGCTTCTGGCGGACATTACGAAACGACACTCTCTGTCATTGCGGTCTCGCGCCTTCTCTCTTCTCTACCTCGTTCCCTTCCTATTCGTTGTGTGTGTGTGTGTGTGTGTGTGTGTGTGTTTTGTGTGTGTGTGTGTGTGTGTGTGTGTGTGAGTTATGTGTGTGTGTGTGTGTGCGTGCGTGCGTGCGTTCATGCATTTGTGCGTAGTGGTGTGTGTGCGCGCGTGCATGCGTGGAGGAGGGGAGAGATAATGTATTCTCTTTATTAGGTCTGTTTCCTGGAGAGAGAGAGAGAGAGAGAGAGAGATCCATCAGGTTGAAGCAGGAAAATATTTCTGTTTGTCATGACAACTCTACAGGTATTATATTGACCACACACGCATACACACACACACACACACACACACACACACACACACACACACACACACACACACACACACACACACACACTAAGAGAGAGAGAGACAGAGAGAGAGCATGTACGCACGCACGAGCACGCACGCACGCAATTCTTCATCATGTTAATTAACATATTTGATCAATATTCTCTCTCTCTTTCTCTATCTCTGTCTCTCTGTCTCCCCCCCCCCTGTCTTTGTCTCTCTTTCTCCCTCTCTCTCTCTCTGATCAATACTCTCTCTCTCTCTCTCTCTCTCTCTCTCTCTCTCTCTCTCTCTCTCTCTCTCTCGTACACCACCAGCATCCACCCGCCAAGCAAATCGACACACAAAGCCAACGCGGCCTCAACTGCTGTTTTTCCGTGCCAGCTATTTAGTCTCAGCAAATAGTTTTCTCTCCTTCGGAGCCAAGTCACTTTTTCTTCCTTACACGCTACAAGCGTTTCCAATCGATGTGGTTTCTTCCAGTTCACGCCGTCATAGACATGTATAGAGAGACAGGCGACTAGCTCACGTGTGGCTTTTTTGTGATAAAAATTGCCTTTTCTTCCATAGACATAGATAGGAACACAGGCAACTAGCACTGTGACACTCGGTATGTGATGTGATCGTGTTACTGCGTAGACATAGATTGGGAGACAGGCAGTGGATCTGTTACGCTTTGATATGATAGACATAGATAGAAAGACAGCGCTTAGATTTCATTTTATCAAGATTTTGCGCTATATAAATAAAATATTGTATTGTATTGATATTGTATGTTGTATTGTATTGTATTGTACAACGTGTTCTGTCACTCTCTGTGATATGATCATATAAACACATAAACATGGATAGGGAGACAGGCAACTAGTTCTGTCACTCTGTGATATAATCATCTGAATTCATAGACATAGGGAGACAGGCAACTAGTTCTGTCACTGTGATATAATCATCTAAATTCATAGACATAGGGAGACAGGCAACTAGTTCTGTCACTGTGATATAATCATCTAAATTCATAGACATAGGGAGACAGGCAACTAGTTCTGTCACTCTGTGATATAATCATCTAAATTCATAGACATAGGGAGACAGGTAGTTAGCTCTGTCACTGTGATATAATCATCTAAATTCATAGACATAGGGAGACAGGCAACTAGTTCTGTCACTGTGATATAATCATCTAAATTCATAGACATAGGGAGACAGGCAGTTAGCTCTGTCACATCCTGTGATATCATCGTCTAACTACATATACATAGATATGGGGACAGGTAACTAGCTCTGTCACACTCCTAACTATATAGACATGGGTAGGGAGACAGGCAACTAGCTCTGTTACGCTTTGATATGGATAGGGAGACATGCAACTAGCTCTGTCACACTATGTGCTATATTATCTATCTACATAGATATAGATTTGGGAAGGGTTCAGATATCTCCTTATTCTTTCCCACCCTTGTCACCTTGCCAACATGGACAGAAGAAATCCGTGAGACAAGCTTCTGAGGGCAACCAAACTCTGGTATTATTATTTCCCACAGGTCTTTCTAATTAACAGTGTCTGACGCTGTAATTGGACAGAACAAGCAGGAACTGATGCATGCTTATTTTAGACAGGACTCCAACTCTGTAAGATGAAACGTGCCTATTTTGAAGGTCACAGATAGGCAACTGGCTCTTTCACACTCTGTGGTGTGATCGTTTTACTACGTAGATATAGATTGAGAGACGGGCAGTTAGGTCTGCTACACTTTGACATGATGAGAGACGGGCAGTTAGGTCTGTTACACTTTGATATGATCATTATATTACACAGACATAGATAGGGAGACAAGCAACGAGCACGGTCACACTCTGTGATGTGATCGTTTTACTACATAGACATAAATTGAGAGACAGGCAACTAGGTCAGTTACACTTTGATATGATCATCTGATTTCATAGACATAGATAGGAAGACAGGCAACTAGCTCTGTCACTCTGTCACACTATGTGGTATATTATCTGACTACATAGACATGGGTAGGGAGACAGGCAGCTAGGTTTGTTACACTTTGATATGATCATCTTATTACGTAGACATAGTTAGGGAGACAGGCAACTAGCTCTGTCGCTCTGTCACACTATGTGGTATATTATCTGACCACACAGACATGGGTAGGGAGACGGGCAGCAAGGTCTGTTACGCTTTGATATGATCATCTTATTACATACACATGGATAGGAACAGGCAACTAGCTCTGTCACACTATGTGCTATATTATCTATCTACATAGATATAGATTTGGGAAGGGTTCAGATATCTCCCCATTCTTTTGCGCCCTTGTCACCTTGCCAACATGAATAGAAGAAATCAGTGAGACAAGCTTCTGAGGGCAACCAAACTCTGGTATTATTTTCCACAGGTCTTTCTGATTAACAGTGTCAGACGTTGTAATTGGACAGAACAAGCAGGAATCGATGTTGCATGCTTAGTTTAGACAGGACTCGGTAAGATGAAACGTGCCTAGTTTGAAGGTCACAAGTAACAAGTCTGTGTTGGAAAAAAGAGAGTGTTACAATGGTTTGACCATTTTCCTGTTTCTGTGTGTCTTTTGAAGTTATTTGGTGTAAAGATATAAATTAAAAGAAAACCTCAGAGAAATCAATACTGAAGCAAACATAGCCCATGGGTTTGTTGATATGATGCCACAATGTGTAAATGAGCTGATCACAGTCTAAATTACTAGGTATGTCTGTGGTGTCGCGATGTTTGAATGAGGTGATCACCAATCTGTGTTACTATGTATGTCTATGATGCCTCAAAGAGTGGACGCGCTGATCACAGTCTGTATCACTATGTATGTCTGTGATATTGCAGACAGTGAACTTACTGCTCAGCCTGTCTATGTTATTGTGTATATCTATGATGCCAGTAAAAGTGAACGTGCTGATGAGTCAGTATGTCTTACTATGTATCTATGACGCCGCAAAGAGCGAACGGAGCCCGCTTTGTCTTTTTCCTCTCTCATTAGATAGATTATTCGACGTCATGTTGGAAATTCTATCCAGCGTTTTATGAAGCTGGTGGTGATGGATTTATGGACTGCGTGTTGAGAATAGACTAGGGCGTCAGTGGGTGCCTGAAATTGAAGACATTACGTATGGAAACAAAGGTTACAGAATTTCTGTATGAAAATACCAGGTTTTCTATATAAAATACTCAGCGTGCGTACGGGTTTTACAACAGCGGGTGACGTGGGTTGGGCTTTAGTTTTTGAGATGTTAAAAGTTATGGCATTGTTTCTGACGTATTTGTGTCGTTTGCAGACGTATTCAGGTGTGTGTGTTGTGTGTGTGTGTGTGTGTGTGTGTGTGTGTGTGTGTGTTGTGTGTGTGTGTGTTGTTCTAACATAAGTTGACAATGCCAATAATATATATATATAATGATGTTCTTCATGTGGCCTTTTGAAAACTGTTTCTCAAGGTCGGAAAGATGTAAGCTGATGTGTCTTACGTAGTTACCTAGACTCTTTTAGCTAAGCTTATCAGTTTAGAGTTAGTCTCTTGTGTATTAGTTCAAGAAACATTACATATAGATTGTCCATATGCGCTTTGGTAAAGTCTGCCTGTATGATCTTGAAAATTCTCTGAGCTTATACAGAACTCTTTGCATAGGTAATGATATGTTGGCAACAGATCGATCAGTCATGCGTTGTTTGTTGTTTCTTTCTTTCTTTGTTTTTTCGTTCGTTCGTTCATTCATTCATTCATTCATTTATTCATTCATTCTTTCTTTCTTTCTTTCTTTCTCTCTTTCTCTCTTTCTTTCTTTGTTTTTTCTTAATCTGTCTTTAAAGTTGGAGTGAGTATAACCTGGGAGATGTGTGTGTGTGCGTGTTTTTTTTTGGTGGACTTTGTGACTGTGACTCTGTGTGTGTGTGTGTGTGTGTGTGTGTGTGTGTGTGTGTGTGTGTGTGTGTGTGTGTCTGTGTCTGTGTCTGTGTGTGTGTGTGTGTCTCTGTGTGTGTCTCTGTGTGTGTGTGTCCTATTATCTGGGAGATATGTATGTGTGTGTTTGTCATTTATCCCTGGGATGTGTGTGTGTGTGTGTGTGTGTGTGTGTGTGTGTGTGTGTGTGTGTGTGTGTGTGTGTGTGTGGTGTGTGTGTGTGTGTGTGTGTTACCAAGACATGTTAGACAAATGTTCTCAGCTATTTCTGGATTGATCTTTACCACATTTGGGTCAAAGATGTGGGCCATAGAGGAATGGCACAGGCATAAGTTTGGAGCTGGTGGTGCTTTGGTCAAGTTCACATGGATTGAAGAAGTATTACAGTCAGCACTGTGTGAGGAAGGTGTGAGAACACAGACTTTCTCGTGAACTTCTGGTAATAATTACATTTTGTTTTTGGTGCTGTAACAGTCTGCCATTGTCCTCTCTTCACTTGCAATCTTATTTTACTCTGATCTTATTTTACTCTCTGCTTTTGTCTGCTGTGACCTTTATCATTATCAAGTGCATTGGCGGTCATGGCCGTCCATATGCATCTGTCCCTTGTTGCCGCAAGCACATCTTCTACCCTCTCTGTCCTCAGCCACTCCGCAAGTCTGTCCAATATTTTTTCTCTGGGTCTACCTGGTGCCCTCTTTGCTTCCAGCTTTCCCGTTGTGACCAGGTGCTCCAATTCCGTTTTCCTCATAAAATGACCTATAAATGTTGCCTGTCTTTTCCTAATCTTCCTTATGAATGATCTTGTGTCTGCCTCCATCAAGACTGTCTCGTTTGTTTTCTTTGCTGTCCATGGAACTCTCATTATTCTTCTTAGAAACCACATCTCAGCTGCCTCAATCGTGTTGCTGTGTCCTTGAGAAGTACAAAGTCAGGATTTATCTTGGTCCAGTGGCTGAGGTGGACCTGGCTGATTTGGGTTGTGTGGCTATGTCCCAGGTTTGTCATCTGCCTACCTTCCCTCATCATTTGGCGTTCAGCTTCTTAACAGACAACAAATCAGTGGGTGCGAATGGGTCAGACAGCACATGGACAGTCCTCCTTTGGCTTGGTGAAATGGCTACCATGTGGCGCTGGAAGTCGGGAGGTGATTGGTTGGCTGGTGGTCAGGCATTGTTGTTCGGGGTCCTGCTCAGCACCCTCGGGTGTTTCTAGATATCTTAGAAATTAATGAGATACTTTGCACCACACATATTGCATTGCTCTGATGAAAGATATTTGGGGCCGAGCATAACCAGTTGTAGCTATTCAGAACGAGCAGCAACAACAACAAAAACACCAACAAAAATAATAGAATGTAGCATATCACTTTGGCTTGAATTGCTTTGATGACAGATCTTTACGGTCATTAAAACGCCACTGTATCCGCTCGTCAACTTCAGATATAAGAGAAACAGACACAGGCCAACAGACAGACAGACTCCAAAAGACACATATAAAGAAGAGAAAAAGAACCTTGAAAAATCAATCCACCCGGTAGACGAAGGAAAATCTGTTTATCGTGATCATTCCACAGGTGAGTTATTGACCAGCACACATACACTCCATCTTTTGTCATGTCAAAGAACAACCGTTCTTGATCAATATATGCTGTTATTCCCCATCCCCCCTCCAGCCTGCTTCTATTCCACCCCCATACATACACGCTTTTTTCTCATGCCAAGCAAATCGACACACACAAACCAGCAAGGCCACAACTGCTGGTTTCCTCGTGCAAGTTATTTAACCTCAGCAAATCGTTTTCTCTGTCCGTAAGCAGATCCAGTTTGCTTTTTGATCTCCACCACCACCCACCCTCCCACCGGACTCTCTCTTTAATCCCTGCTACAAGTGTTTCCAATCGATTGTGTTTCTTCCTAGTTGACGCTGCAAAGAGCGAACGAAGCCGACCTGTCTTTTTCCTCTCTCATTAGATAGATAATTTGACGTCATGTTGGAAACTCTGTCAAGCGTTTTATGAAGCTGATGGTGGTGGATTTATAGACTGCGTGTTGAGAATAGACTAGGGCGTCAGTGGGTGCCTGAAATTGAAGACATTACGTATGAAATAAAGGTTACAGAATTTCTGTATGAAAATACCAAGTTCTCTGTAAAAAAAAAATACTCAGCGTGCGTACGGGTTTTACAACAGCGGGTGACGTGGGTTGACGTTTTTGAAATGTTAAAAGTTGTGGCATTGTTTTGACGTATTTGTGTCGTTTGCAAACGTATTCAGTCGTATGTGTGTGTGTGGTGTGCTAACGTAAATTGGCAATCATGAGCGGTCAGTTCTTACGTTGGTGGTTGGAACTATACTCCAGACATCAGATGGGTGACGAAAGTACAGGCAGAATTCAAAGCTTAGGCAATCAGTCATTTTTTTAATCCTTGGGAGGAGAGGAAGGGAGAATTAACAAAGTGATTGGAGCACTCGGTCCTGAGAGATGAGATTAAGTATGACAGAACATTATTGCTAAAAGGATGGACGGCCAGGCTGGTATTCAGGCTTATTGTTTACCATACCAGTCAACCCGGCTGTGAAATGGTACCTGTCCCTCTTTGAGAATGGAAAAGATAAAGTGGCAAGGGGGAGGAGTTAGGTATCGTAATCTTTATTGACAGCCCCAGATTATTGAAAACGTCATTAAGTCTTCCCAGCTATAAAGAGTTATCTGTCCCTCTTCAGGAACGAGGAAGATAAAGCAGCCAGGGAGAAGAGATGGGCCTCGTTGTGATATTGCTGACTCCCTAAGAGAAGTGGAGGTTTCCAATAGCTCACTTCTCAACAACCGCTCAGTTTGTTGCAAAACGAACTTTAAAAATAATCACTCTCACTCACACACACACACCACACACACACACACACACACACACACACACACACACACACACACACACATCACACAACACACACATACACACACACACACACACACACACACACACACACACCACACTCCACACACACTCACACGTACACGCGCGAGCACAGACAGACACAGATTTGAAGAGAAAGTTTACCATGCAATCCAGTGGATCTAACTTGAGAGAGAAAGAGAGAGAGAGAGAGAGAGAGAGAGAGAGAGGGGTCATCTCGCATCATATGCTACCGGCTACATACACATAAGCACATTTTTCCATGTCCTTGACAGGTTTAAGATCAGTCCATTATGAGGGAAATTGCATGCCAAGACAGCCCGCAGAAACCATTACCTCCACGCTGTCCACGCAACAAAGTTAGCCTGGTGAAAAAAAAAAAAAAGCAGGAAGGAAGACAACAGCTATGAATGTTTTTTATGAAACAGGAGATTGGATTGAAAAAGAAAAATAAGAAGAAGGATAAGAAGAAGATGAAGAAGAAAGAAGAAGGAGGAAGAAGAAGAACGATAACAACAACAACAACAACAACAACTGATGGTGAAGCCATTCCAACAGTTTCCCTCTTTATACAAAAATTATGACAGAATTTGTACTTCTCGAGGTTGCTATGACTTTGAAGACGCTTCGGTTGAAATGAAACTTGACAAACTTCGACGACAATAGTATACCGTTGCAACAGTGAGTCCATATTTGAAATATTGTGAGAAGTTCGTGAGAAAGGATTGTTGGTACATCTTCACAAATTGCTGATGTTTGGGTTTTTTTTGTTGGCTTTGTCTTCGGTTTTTGGTTTGTTTGTTTGTTTTGTTTGTTTGTTTATTCTGCTTCATTTATGTGCCCTTAACCATGACGCTTTTTCCTCGAAACTTCTGCGTTTGCGGTTCTTCAGTGGTCTTAAATTTTCACCCAAATTCAGTAAATCTCCTTTGAGTACAATTAGAAATCTTTCGTGCCTGGTTGACGTCAGGTTATGATATGAAAAGAAGAATAGAGCACAGCCTTATCACGTAGTCCCAATCCAGAATGGAAACTCGTACCATTATGATTATTTCTCTCCTCCATCGTTATGCACCAGAAAGGCATTGTGAAAAATGGTCCCAGACATTGTGACCAGTGAAATGGCGTAGAAGTTGGGTCAGAAAGAGAATGAACTGTCAATGATGACCGTCCAGCAAGGGTTAATTTGCTATGGTTGTAGGTCTCCAGGCTTCCTTCCTGTTACATCTCCCATGTGTGGTTTTGGAAGAATCGTTCGAGCCATTACCAACACATTTCGGAGAAGCACATAATGGAAATGTCTGAAAGCTACGAATCATTCTTGAACAGGTTCTTAACTTGAATGCCCGCTTGCATTTTCAGACGTCAGATGGCTATATTCAGACGGACAGGCGCCACCCACCAATCTGTGGGGCAAACCCTGATATTGGCATCACACAGGCCTAAAACGTGAATAAAATGTCAAACTGCCCATTTTAAAGACATATACATGTAGTAGATTAAAGTCATTGTATCCGCATTCCATGGGGTTTCAAAACTGACGTAGAAAGAAACAGGGATGGATTCTTCCTCGAATTTGCGAATTTCCGTGAAACCAAAATTGTATTTTTTCGGTCCCTTCATTTTCTTACAAAAATCAAAGATTCAACAACATAAGCTCGGAAGGCGATTTTATCCGCGAATCATTTTATCCGGGAACGGTTCACTACTTAGCATCAGTGAGCATTTTGCGAACAGCTAGTTTGAAGACAAAAATGTCGGCGACAATGTCGGACATTGTTGAGTGTGGAGAAACTTTTAAGGAAGAAGCAGTGAAAAAAATGTTGGAGGTGGGAGTGGACAGAACAAGTTGCAGGAGAAGAAAAAGAAACGTTCTTTCATTCATAAGAAAAGTGAAAACTCCATGCCTTCTCTGTCACCTGAAAGTAAACTACACAAGCAGATGAAAAGTAAAACTAAGAATTTGTACTCAATAAAATACACCTCACAATCAAGACATAGCTAAAACCACCCTTTGTGGTTTCTTTACATTCTTGTGTTTTTTGAAGGGCGGTTCTTAAATATTTGACTTGTCCCTGGCTATGTATGTTGTGTTCATATGAGTGTTAGTGTATGCCCGCAGTGTACAATGTATATACGACATGAAGTAACGAAAAAGTTCCTAGTGAAAGTTTGTAAATTGTAGTTACAGAATTACAGAATTATACATGTCTGT
The DNA here is from genome assembly GCA_030674185.1 of Monoplex corrugatus. Classification (NCBI taxonomy): domain Eukaryota; kingdom Metazoa; phylum Mollusca; class Gastropoda; order Littorinimorpha; family Ranellidae; genus Monoplex; species Monoplex corrugatus. Next base: position 87,430,206 of record CM060312.1, read on the forward strand.
ACACCTCAAAATGCGCTGGATTGCACGATTTTCATTTAAACTTTGAAAAAAATGTCCAGGGGAGCATGCTCACGCCCCCCCCCCCCCCCTTTCCTCACCCCCCAAAACAATTCTTCTTTTTTCAGTTGGCTCAGTCCCATCCCTGAAGAAATAATGATGTTTTTCTTCTAAATGTCGACTGACACATACTTTTCGCTGCCCGAATGCGAAGTGTCTTTCAACACGTTCCAGGCTTTAAACTCAAGCAAATGTCCCTGTAGTGTGTCTAAAGGTTCCCGA
>CM060312.1:87435484-87450484 GCA_030674185.1 Monoplex corrugatus
GTATAAATTAATTTACGATGATCTGTATGATTTTAATTCAGAAGAAAGGCTAGAAGGTAAGGAGAGCTATTTTTCTTCTAAATCTGCAGCTGTGTGGTCTTCTGACTCAGGGTGCTTGCGAAATCAAGTTTTACAATCAGCCAGTCTCCATTGTTCTTTTAAAATGCCTGTCTACCTAGTCTGGCCTTTGGGGGAGTGAGTGAGTAGTGATTTCATGCACGCACGCACCGCGCACACACACACACACACATGCACGCACACACATACATGCATGCACGCACGCATGCATGCACACGCACTCTCACCACTCACACACATGCACGCACGCATGCACACACACGCATACAGACACATACGCACGCACGCACGCATGCATGCACACGCACTCTACACACTCTCTCACTCACTCACACACACACATGCACGCACGCATGCACACAACACACACACACACACACGCACACTTGCGCGTACGCATGCCACACACACACACACACACAATCACAGCACAGAGAGAGAGAGAGATGTGGTATGGAGACAGAGGGGGAGAGAGAGAGGGGGGGCGTGTATGCCAGGGTTGTAAACAGAGACAGGTAATTAATTCACCATGATTGAAGGCATCAGAAGAGGTCAAGGTTAAAAGCGATAGGGATTTTGAGGGATTTGTATTTCCTGTGGAAGATTGCCCCTTTTAGCGCATCAAAGACAGATTCTCTACTCTAGCTCTCTCTCTTAGTAGAAGAAGTAGAAGGAAAGGGGCAAGGAATGCCACTTTCATTGAAGAGCATCAAAAGAGGTCGAAGGGTTAGTGTGATGGTGATTTTGAGGGAGGCAGAGGTAGGGGGATAGGGAGAACTGTGGCTACGTAATATTAGAAAGAGGAAGAGATGCATTTGATAGCCAAGGTATGTGTGTTCAATGAGCCATTGAGGGGACTCACACACACACACACACACACACACACACAGAACACACAACACACATATACATAACACACACACGAGACACAACACACACACACACACACAACACACACACACACACACACACACACACACACACACACACACACACACACACACACACAAACACAAACACACACACACACACACTGATGTGTTGACAGTAGGCCTGTTACGACCCTCAAGTCCAAGGATACAACTTATCCTATAACAATTACTTGTCATCATCAACGTCTGTTGCCCCCACCTGGGACATAGGTTGCCAGTAAATGCTCTGTAGCCATCATGGTCCTGAACCAGTCTCTCAAATCGGGTCAGTTACCTGGGGGAGGGGGGAGAAGGGGCAGATTATCTCGATGATGATGATGAGCAGATAGGTGCTCCGGCTCCAGAACAAGATTGAGGCAACTGAAATGTGGTTTCTAAAAAGAATGTTGGGTTCCACGGACAGCAGAGGAAAAAAAAATGATACAGTCTTGAAAGAAGCAGACACAAAAGAGCATAAAAGAAGATTAGAAAAAAGAGAAGCAACGTTTATAGGACATTTTATGAGGCAAAAAAATGTGAACACTTAGTCACTATAGGAACGTTAGAGGGACAAAGAGCGCCAGGTGGATCCAGGGAGAAAATTTTGAACTTTTTTGCAGAGTGGATGAGGACAGAAAGGGTAGGAGACATACTTGCAGCGACATAAGATAGATTCTTATGTAAGGCCATGATCGCCAACGCCATACGGCATGGCACATGGTGATGATGATGTTTCGGCTCCACTGTGCCAAATAAAACACAGCAACAACAGGTCTGAACCAACAATCCATAAACAGTGTTAGTAGTCACCCACGCACCCATCCCCATCACACTCAAATACTGTACGCGCACGCGAGATCGCGATCGCTATTCCCCAAACTGAGATAAAGAGTCTGTCAACAACACCGTCCGAGTTACTTCCCTTGCGTGGTCTGCGCATGTGCGTAGTTAAATTCTGCCTTTCTGTTGTCCGGGGGTAGGGGGGGGGGCAGCACTGCTATCCAGCACTGACTTTTGACCTAGTAGAGACTACAGTGGGAATGGAGATTTTCGAGAAAGGTTGCATGCAGGCGAAAAAGTTAAGAAACTGCCAATTAAGAGATCTGAATATATGGCTTTGGGGATTGCAGAATTTATGATTTGAATGAATTAAACTAACAGTTTAGATTTGCAGCACATGTATACACATAATTATTTGAATGGCTTGAAATGATCAGTTTGATTAGTAACATTCGCGTGGTATTATTCCTGGGTTAAAAAAAGTTCAGACTGAGCTTTTGGGTCCCACATACACCAGTGAATACGATAAAATGAAACTGTGCTACCTTCGTTGATACAGACACAGACTCGGACACAGTGTATTTATTGTACGTTGGCTTTGGTACAATGTATACATGCCAGCGTCGTGTGTGTGTGTGTGTGTGTGTGTGTGTGTGTGTGTGTGTGTGTGTGTGTGTGTGTGTGTGTGTGTGTGTGTGTGTTTGTTCAACACATTTCATACACAATCAATTTTTTCAAAGTTACATGTACATTGATATAAACGCAGTAAACAGTCATACGAAAGTACATTCACCTTTACTTTACCTGAGAAGATATTACAAACTAACGTAATTTTGCAGCAATAATTGGTTGAGAGAGAGAGAGAGAGATGAAATGAATATTATTTTTCATTGGTAGAAGAAGAAGATACACAGAGTAGAGACACAGAGAGTGAAATGATACTTTATTTTCATTGGTAAGAAGAGAGAAGGGATAAGAAAGACAGAGAAGCAGAGAGAGTGAAATGATACTTTATTTTCCATTGGTAAGAGAGAAGAAAATAGAGAGAGAGACAGAGAGAGAGAGAGTGAAATGATACTTTATTTTCCATTGGCAGAAGTATTAGCTACAAGCAAACTTCAAACTTGTCGCTGCTTTCATGCTGAGTGTTTATCATGTTCCGTTTTCCGTAAATCAGCTCATGATAGAGAGGACGAAAAGAAAAGAGAGAGAGAGAGAGAGTGTGTGTGTGTGTGTGTGTGTATATGTGTGTGTGTGTGTGTGGTGTGTGTGTGTGTTTATGCGTGCTCGTGCGCGCTCGTATGCTTTCGTAAAAAGTGATTGGTGCAAAAAATACCGCCATTATTGGTAATCATCAAAAGAGCTTGATGATGAGAGGATGGTGGTGGTGCTGTTAATTAAGGGATGTTGGACTTGAATGAGGCCCAGCTGATTTTTGTGTTGTGTTTCCTGTTGAAAATTTCTCGTTTGTAGGCGCTTTCACATTTTTAACCGCATCAAAGACTGATTTCTCTCTCTACACCACCACCCCCCTCTCTCTCTCTGTCTCTCCCCCTGTCTCTCTGTGAGAGGAGAGAGTGTGTGTTTGGTGTGTGTTTGTTGTGTGTGTGTGTGTGTGTGTTGTGTGTGTGGACAGGATAGTGTGTTAGAGACTCTGACAGAAGGATGTAGCGGCTTTGCATTCTCTCTCTCTCTCTCTCTGTCTCTCTGTCTCTGTCTTCTCTCTCTCTCTCTTTCCATCTCTCTCTTTCCATCTCCTCTCTCTCTCTTCCCTCCCCCCCCCCTCTTTTTTTTCTATCCCTGTATCTATCTGTCTCTGTCTTTGTCTCTCTCCATCTCTCTTTCTCCATCTCTGTCTCCCTGTATCTGTGTGTGTCTCTCTCTTTGTCTCTCTTTCATTCTCTCTCTCTCTCTATTTCTCTCTCTCTCTGGCTCTCTCTTTCCATCTCTCTCTCTCTCTCTCCCCCCTTTTTTCTATCCCTGTATCCCTCTGTCTCTGTCTCTCTCTGTGTCTGTCTCTCTCCATCTCTTTCTCCATCTCTCTCTCCCTGTATCTGTGTGTCTCTCTCACTTTGTCTCTCTCTCTCTCTTTTTTCATTCTCTCTCTCTCTCTCTTTCTCTCTGTCTCTCTCACACACGCGCGGGCGCGCACACACACACGCGCGCGCGCACACAAATATGCTTTTTCACTCACACACACACACACACACACACACACACACACACACACACGCGCGCGCGCGCACACAAATATGCTTTTTCACTCACACACACACACACACACACACACACACACACACACACACACACACACACACACACACACACACACGCGCGCGCGCGCGCGCGCGCGCGCGCGTATGCAGAAAGAACAGTGAGTGCTTACATTAGAGAAAGAGAGAGAGAAGTGGGAAGGGAAGAGAGAGGGGGGATAGAGTTGGGATGAGTGCTTAGATTAAAGAGAGAGAGATGGGGACTGAGAGGGAGAGGGAGAGGGGAGGAAAGAGAGAGTTGGGAAAGATTTGCAACAATTTGTTCTCTCTCATTTTTGGTGTCCAAATAATGACATTGCAAAATAGTTTGTGTTTCAATGATTAGATTGTAAAACTTCATTCTCTTTGTGTGTGTGTTTGTCTGTCTGTGTGTGTATGTGAAATAACATTTGTCAAAATGTCGCTCTGTTTTCCTTTTTGTGTCTAAATAATTGTAAAAATGCGTTCTCCTTTCATGTGAACCACTGTTGAAAAAATCGTTTCCTTTTCACTTTTGATGTTTGAATGAATGCAAACCTCTGTCTGTCTGTCTGTCAGTCTGTCTGTCAGTCTGTCTCTCTCTCTCTCTCTCTCTCTCTCTCTCTCTCTCTCTCTCTCTCACTCACTCACTGTGTGTGTGTGTGTGTGTGTGTGTGTGTGTGTGTGTGTGTGTGTGTGTGTGTGTCTTTCGCTTTAGTTGTTTGTTGATTTCTTTGTTATGTCAAAATTAGACTGCTTTGAGAGAGAGAGAGAGGGAGAGAGAGAGAGAGAGAGAGAGAGAGAGAGAGAGTGTGTGTGTGTGTGTGTGTGTGTGTGTGTGTGTGTGTGTGTGTGTGTGTTGAACGCGCCTCACATTCGTCATTATTTCTTCTCACATATATGATATTGATTCATGAACACACTGTCTTTTCTGTCCTGATTACATTTCACACCAATCACGCAAAACTCTTTCTTTTCTGTTCTGATTACATTTTATGCTAGTCACTCAACACTGTATGTCCTCTATTCTGATTACATTTCACGCTAGTCACGCAATTCTGTATGTCTTCTCTGTTCTGATTAACATTTCACGCAAAACTCTGTCTTTTCTGTTCTGATTACATTTCACGCCAGTTGTATCTGTTCTGTTCTGATTACATTTCACGCAACACTGTATATCTTCTCGCTTCTGATTACATTAATTTCACTCCAGTCACGCAACATTCTATGTCTTCTCTGTTTTTGGTTACATTTCACGCCAGTCACGCAACACTATGTCTTCTCTCTTCTGATTATACTTCACGTGTGTCACGCAACTTTCTATCTTCTTTGTTCTGATTACATTTTACGCCAGTCACGCAACACTCTGTTCTGATTACATTTCACATTAGTCACGCAGCAGTCTATGTCTTCTCTGTTCTGATTACATTTCACGCCAGTGACGCAACACTCTGTATCGTATCTGCTCTGATTACATTTCACACAAGTCACCAATCAGCGTAGTGAAGTGGTCAGTGCAGCGGACGATTTGAAACCACACTGCTAACTGCACACTGCTAACATTGCATCACATCTAACAGTGCATCACATATAACAGTGCACCATTGCTAACTGCACACTGCTAACTGCACTCTGCTAACATTGCATCACATCTAACAGTGCACCACTGCTAACTGCACACTGCTAACTGCACACTGCTAACATTGCATCACATATAACAGTGCACCACTGCTAACTGCACACTGCTAACTGCACACTGCTAACATTGCATCACATATAACAGTGCACCACTGCTAACTGCACACTGCTAACAGTGCGTCACTACGAACAGTGCACCACTGCTAACTGCACACGCTAACTGTACTCTGCTAACATTGCATCACATATAACAGTGCACCACTGCTAACTGCACACTGCTAACTGCACACTGCTAACATTGCATCACATATAACAGTGCACCACTGCTAACTGCACACTGCTAACAGTGCGTCACTACGAACAGTGCACCACTGCTAACTGCACACGCTAACTGTACTCTGCTAACAGTGCATCACATCTAACAATGCATCTAACATCTAACTGCACTCTGCTAACAGTGCATCACCGCTAACTGCACACTGCTAACTGCGCACTGCTAACTGCGCACTACTAACAGTGTGTCACTACAAACAGTGCATCACTATTAACCACACACTGCTAACTGCACACTGCTAACCGCACACTGCTAACTGTGCATCACATCTAACAGTGCATCATATCTAACAGTACATCACATCTAACAGTACGTCACATCTAACAGTGCATCACCGCTAACTGCACACTACTAACAGTGCATCAATGCTAACCGTGCACTGCTAACTGCACACTGATAACAGTGCATCTCTGCCAACTGCACACTGCTAACAGTGCATCTCTGCTAACTGCACACTGCTAACAGTGCATCTCTGCTAACTACAACTGCTAACAAAGCATCACTGCTAACTGCACACTACTAACAGTGCATCTCTGCTAACTGCACACTGATAACAGTGCATCTCTGCTAACTGCACACTACTAACAGTGCATCTCTGCTAACTGCACACTGATAACAGTGCATCTCTGCCAACTGCACACTGCTAACAGTGCATCTCTGCTAACTGCACACTGCTAACAGTGCATCTCTGCTAACTACAACTGCTAACAAAGCATCACTGCTAACTGCACACTGCTAACAGTGCATCTCTGCTAACTGCAACTGCTAACAAAGCATCACTGCTAACTGCACACTACAAGTACTTAATGCACAATGGTAACGGTACATGACTGTGTGTTGTGGACAGAGTGACGGGCGGGGAGCTGTTTGACCGTATCGTGGAGAAGGGCAGCTACACAGAGAAAGACGCCTCTATGCTCATACGACAGATCCTGGAGGCCGTGGACTACATGCATGAAAGAGGTGTCGTCCACAGGGATCTCAAGGTAGGCGTTTGGTGTGTTTGTGCGTGTGTTTGTGTGTGTGTGTGTGTGTGTGTGTATGTGTCTGTGTGTCTCTGTGTGTCTGTGTGTGTGTGTGTGTATCGGTGTATCTTGTGTATGTCTGTGTGTGTGTCGGTGTGTGTGTGTTGGTGTGTGTGTGTCTGTGTGTGTGTGGTATGTGTGTGTGATGTGTCTGTGTGTCTGTGTCTGTATCTATCTGTGTATGTGTGTGAATGGTTGTGTATGTCTGTGTGTGCGTATATGCCTACAGACTGGGAAAGTCAATCTTAATTAAGTATATATCCACTGGCTGCTACAGTCAATCTTAATCAAGTATGTACCCACAGACTGTTTGAGTCAATCTTAATTATGTACCCACAGACCGTTAGAGTCAATCTTAAGTATGTAGCCACAGACTGTTAGTCTTAAGTATGTAGCCACAGACTGTTAGTCTTAATTAAGTATGTAGCCACAGACTGTTAGTCTTAATTAAGTTTGTACCCACAGACCGTTAGAGTCAATCTTAATTAAGTATGTAGCCACAGACTGTTAGTCTTAATTAGTATGTGCCCACAGACTGTTAGTTTTAATTAATTATGTACCCATAGACTGACTGCAATCTTAATTATGTACCCACAGACTGTTAGAGTCAATCTTAATTATGTATTCAGAGACAGTTAGTCAATCTTAATTATGTACCCACAGACTGTTAGAGTCAATCTTAATTATGTACCCAGAGACAGTCAATCTTAATTATGTACCCACAGACTGTTAGAGTCAATCTTAATTATGTACCCAGAGACAGTTAGTCAATCTTAATTATGTACCCACAGACTGTTAGAGTCAATCTTAATTATGTACCCAGAGACAGTTAGTCAATCTTAATTATGTACCCACAGACTGTTAGAGTCAATCTTAATTATGTAGCCAGACTGTTAGTCAGTCTTAATTAAGTATGTAGCCGCAGACTGTTAGTCAATCTTAATTATGTACCCACAGACTGTTAGAGTCAATCTTAATTAAGTATCCACCCACAGACTGTTAGAGTCAATCTTAAGTATGTACCCACAAACTGTTAGAGTCAATCTTAATTATGTACCCAGAGACAGTTAGTCAATCTTAATTATATACCCACAGACTGTTAGAGTCAATCTTAATTATGTACCCAGAGACAGTTAGTCAATCTTAATTATGTACCCACAGACTGTTAGAGTCAATCTTAATTATGTAGCCAGACTGTTAGTCAGTCTTAATTAAGTATGTAGCCGCAGACTGTTAGTCAATCTTAATTATGTACCCACAGACTGTTAGAGTCAATCTTAATTAAGTATCCACCCACAGACTGTTAGAGTCAATCTTAAGTATGTACCCACAAACTGTTAGAGTCAATCTTAATTGATTATATACCCACTGCTAGAATCAATCTTAAATTACGTATATACCCACAACCTGCGAGAGTCAATCTTAAATTACATGCATACCCATAGACTGCTTGACAAGATTTGGTAAATATGTACCTACAGAGTACTAAAGTCAAGCTTAAGCATGTACCCAGTACCAAGAGCACTTAGAGTAAATAAGTACCTGTGAAATCTCGCCATAGCTGTCTGTCAGTCAGTCAGCCAGTTAGTCAGTCAGTGATTCCAGCTTTCACGCTACATCGAATCATAAGCCAGTGGAAGAGTTAGTGCTTAGTGACTAAAGCACTTGAAAGACCCAAAGCCGTAAAGTGTGTGTTTGTTGGGGAGGGGGGGAGGGGATTGTGTGTGTGGGGGGGGGTGTATGTGTGTGTGTGTGGTTTTGTGTGTGTGTGTGTGCTGTTGTGTGTGTGGGGAGGGGTACGTAGGTGTGTGTGTATGGGGGGGGGGGGGGGTGTTGTTTGTGGTGTGTGTGTGTGTGTGTTTGCGTATGCGCGTGTGTGTGTGTTTTTCTTTTGTGTGTGTGTGTGTGTGCTGTTGTGTGTGTGGGGAGGGGGTATGTGGAGGTGGGGGGGGTGTTGTAGTGTGTGTGTGTGTGCACGCGTGCGTGTGCTTGTGTATGCGCGCGCGCGTGTGTGTATGTGTGTGTGTTTGGTGTGTGTGTGGCGCGCGCGCGTGTGTTTGTGTGTGCGTGTGTGTGTGTGTGTGCGCGCGGGCGTGTGCATGTGTGTATGTGTGTGCGCGCGCGCGCGTGTGTGCGTTAATCTACGAAATACCCCGGCTGTCATGCCACACCGGATAATAGACCAGAAGAAGTAAAGTGCACAGTCAATAACTATGTACAGAAGCAGATCAGAGACCCTGGTTCTTGTTGCTATCACCAGAGACACTTTAATTTAAAATCAAGAGTTTATTCAAGAGAGATCTTCATCACACTCTGACAGTCCCATATCCGATCCACCTTATCTCTCGTCAGATATTTTGTAAGACTCTTTGAGCCTACACAAAAATCTTGAGCGCTGGCAAAATCTTGAAATGTGAGGGGGGGGGGGGGGGGATCGGATCTATGCAGGCACGGGGTGACACAGCCGGAATTAGGGCCGGAGCCTTAAGATGGGGAGAGAGAGGGTGGCAGCCACAGACATCTAAGATGTCTGCGGTGGCAGCAGACAAGTCTGTTGTTTATCTTGCGAGTTTAGCCCTGATAAGGCACTGCGCAGTCGGCTAGCTTTTGAACAAAAACTAACAATAATTATCTTGTTAGTCGGGGTTGAGCTCGAGATATTAACCTTTTTGACTGCCGCACTGTATCCACCAGTTGCAGAAACTTAGCCCTTTGATTCCTGTACCTTGTCCATCAAATGCGAAAGCTTAACCCTTTGATTCCTGCACCCTATCCATCGACTGCAAAAACTTAACCCTTTGACTCCCTCACTGTATCCATCAACTGCAAAAAATTTAACCCTTTGACTCCCTCATCCTATCCACCAGTTTCCTGCAGGAAGCTTGTGGATAGGCTGAGGGATTCAAAGGGTTAAGTTTTTGCTTTGCTAGCTTGTCTTGTTGTATTAAATACCCGTTTTTATTCTTTTTTTCGTGTTTTTTTTTTTTTTCTGATTCCTGTTTGCTTGAACGCGGGCAGTCACACTTGTTTTGGAGTTGCTAGCATAGCTGAGAATGCAGGATGCTGGTGGGCAGGGTGCAGGAGTCAGAAGGTTAAATCTTAAATCCGGGGCTCTGTTACAGGAATCAGCCTTATCGCTACACGAAGTAGATCAGAGCTGCCGTACGCGATAGCGTGAGGGAGAATGATTAATATCCAGAGGAAAGGCTTTACGTGCACGATCGCAGGCGGTTGAGCGATTCATTATTGGTGCGCATAGCAGTGGGTGCAAACCTATCCAACTTCTGTGACTTTCGTCAGAAAAACAAACCGTTACAACTGTAGAGAGGTTTATTTTACCAGTAAACAGTTTGACGAGATGTAGTGTGGATGGTGGGAGGGTGCGGGGGGAGGGGAAGGGACCAGTATCGGGGGAGGGGGGGGAGGGTTGGAGAGGTGTGGAGGGAACGATATATTCAGGTTTCGTGCTGTGGCAGTTATAGGTGGTCGGATTTTCTTTTATTGCTGTTGTTGGTATTTTTGTTTTGGTTGGTTTGTTTTGTTTATTTTTGTTTTGTCTTGTTCTGTTTTCTCTGTGTGTATTTTTTTTTTTTTTTTTGTTTTTTTGAGCATATGGAAACATTGGGCTTAGTTCCTTTTTTTTTTTTTTTTTTTTGAAACTTTGAATCGGCTGTGGTTTGCACTGAATGACACGTCTATTTTATTCAAAGTTTTTGAATGGACATTGAATGAAGTATTATATCAGTGGTAAGTTAATTCAGTAGACACAGTATAATCAAAAGTTTAACTCATCGGCACAGTGAAGCAATGCACAAACTATGCTATCGTGTTGATTATGACACGAAGAAGGCTTATGACATGGTTAGAACACATTCTGGAACACATTCACGTGGTTAGAATACATTTATGGAACACATATTCTTGACAAACGACACCATTGTTTAAATATTTTAACACATGAAACGTAGGAGAAAGGCGATACACTCTAAAGTTAATTGCCGTCAACCGTGGGTTGTATACTCATACCACTTTGGAGAAAAGTGTGCTAGGTTAAAGCTTAGTTTTTGTATTAGGTTGTTCATTCAGAAACTGCTGGACTAAGGTTAAAATTTTGTAGTAGATTGCTCTATTAGAAACTGCTGGTTAAGGTTTAATTTTGTATTACATTGTCAGAAACTGCTAGATTACGGTTTAATTTTGTATTAGATTGTTAGAAACTGCTAGATTGAGGTTTAATTTTGTGTTACATTATTGTTAGAAACTGCTAGATTAAGGTTTAATTTTGTGTTAGAGTGTTTGGTTAGAAACTGCTAGATTAAGGTTTAATTTTGCAATAGAGTCTTCTGTCAGTAACGTTGAATGTAGTTATGCTTTTGCTAGTTATTGGTTTTTCAAATCAAACGTCTTTGGCTGCGTTACTTTAGCCTGTCAAAACAAGTGCAACGTTTTGTCAAATGTGTACTCATATAACAGTAAAAAGACGGCTCCAGGCTCTTCCGCTTTGCTCGACCTTTCACCCCCACTGACAAGTGTTCTTACAGCAGGGATTGTTTGTTGGTTGCTGTTGTGCCATTAACCCTTTGACTCCCACACCTATCCACCAACTGCAACAACTTAACCTTTGACTCTGTCACCTCATCTACCAACTTCTTGCAGGAAGCTGGCGGATAGGGTGAGGGAGTGAAAAGGTCAAGTTTTTGTTTTTCTGGCATGGTTGACAGTGCAGGAGGTTAGCGAACAGGGTGAGGAAGTCGTGGACAGGGTGCGGGAGTCAAGAGCTAAATTATCTTGCTGATTGCCAACCCTTGAAGCCTGAATGATTTACTTGAGAAAGACATAATAACGGTGGGTTGAGATCCCACCCATAAAACTTCACCCAAGCGTCCTTCTAGAGCGAGCCAAGTGTCCTTGTAACTCTCTCTTGTGTCGGGTGTGCTTATCTGTTACAGAGGGCGTGAGAATGTTTGTCTGTCCTCTTATGGGCACTCAGATGACATGAAAGACAATTGAGTGCGGAGTTTGTTCAAGAGGGATTCCCTAAGCGCTCCACCCAGATCTGCCAACCAAACTGCTTGGTTCTGTGCAAAATGTTAGGCTCTGGCAAGGTCTTGAAAATGGGAGGGGAATTCAGTTCAGTTTATTTCAGTTCAATACTCTTTTAACCCTAGACTCCCGCACCCTGTCCACCAACTGCAAACACTTGACCCCTTGATTCTCTCACCCTATCCACCAGCTTTCTGCAGGAAGCTGGTGGGTAGGGAGGGTCAGGAAGTCAAGGGTTAACGTTTTGCTTTGCCAGCATGGTTGACAATGCAGGATGTTGGTGGACAGGCTGCGGGAGTCAAAGAGTTAATGATCCGCAGTTGGAAATTAAAGTAAGAAATTACCTCGTTGAGTCGTCCCTTTACTTCGTATGTTAGGTATTTAGATACAGTTTGGTGCCGAGTATATCATGCAGGCAATATGCGTATTCTGACAGACTTCAGTCGTCAAAAATGTTGACAGCTTTGTTGTCTTCTTATTGCGATACACTTAGTGGCTTAATTGGTAAAGGAGACAATATGAATATGGATGCAATTTCCGATTCATGACTTGTGTGTCAGCCACATGTGCCTTGGTATCGATCTGTTTTGTGAAGTGGATAAGATCGCTCTGTGTGTTTACACGCACGCACAGACATACACAGAAATGGGTACGCATACATATTCACCTGCACAATTCACACACACACACGCACACATATGCACACACGCATTCACGCACACATACACATATATACTCACACTCACACACACACACACATACACTCATACACACTCACGCACACACAACACACACACACACACAAACACTCACGCACGCACGCGCACACACACATACGCACGCACACACACACGCACGCACACACACACACACACACACACACACACACACACACTCACGCACGCACACATACCCAAGTTAACACATTGGCTCTGTGTATAATACGCCCACACACAAACAGATTCAGAAATAGATAAGCATACATACGTGCATGCACTACACAATCACACACAAACACACACAGACACACTCTCTCTCTACCACACACACACACACACACACACACACACACACACACACACACACAACACACCACACACACACACACACACACACAGATAGACACTCTCTCTCTCACTCACACACACACACACACACACACACACACACACACACACACACACACACACACACACACACACACACACACACACGTTCACATGTTCTCACGCACTGTCAAATAATTCACAAATACGTGCATTTGCCTAAATTTGTTTCTGCACGTGCGCTGGCATGCACACACACACACACACACACACACACACAAACACACGCACGCATACACACATACACGCACTTGCAAACACACACACACAGACAGACACACACACACACACACACACACAGAGACACACACTCATACTTACACACAGACATTCACACACAGAGACACTCACAGACACACTCACTCACACACACACTCACTCACACACACGCGCACACTCACACTCACACTCTCACACACACACACACACACACACACACACACACACACACACACACACACACACACACACACACACACACACACACACACACACACACACACTCGGTACAATTTACGAGCAGCTGTTCATCTTTGAGACAGCTGCGCAGCATGCATGCAGTCAAGTTAAGTGTTAAGTGTTTCTGTGTATTCTTGATATTATCATAATATTTTGTTCATTCTTTATCTTGTCAGGTGGCCCAGTCTTTTTTGGATGGTTAGTTGTGTTGGTTGGTTGGTTGTCTGGTTGATTTGTGATTGATTGATTGGGGGGGGGGGGGGCCATTATGCTGCCATGTGTGCGTGTGTGTGTGCGTGTGTGTGTGCGCGAGCGCATGCGTGTGTATGTGTTTGAGAGAGAGTGTGTGTGTCTTTTGTGTATGTGTGTGTGTGATACAGAGAGTCTGTGTGTGCGCGTGTACGTGTGTGTGTGTGTGTGTGGTGTGTGTGTGTGTGTGTGTGTGTGTGTGTGTGTGTGTGTGTGTGTGTGTGTGTTTATTGATCAGTTTTTGGGCTTTTACACGTATCAAGACCTCTTTGAACACATGCATACACATAATACATAAACACAAACGTATATTTACACAAGTGTATGATATATGCAGATACAGATATATGCCTATATACAGACACATATATTTGTGCACATATAATATATATGCATATGCAATGTGAATATTGCTTTAATATGTATGGTGTGTGTGTGTGTGTGCGCGCGTGCGCGCGCGCGTGCGTGCGTGCGTGTGTGTGTGTGTGTGTGTGGTGTGTGTGTGTGTGTGTGTGTGTGTGATCTTTTTTCCATGCACACAGCCGGAGAACTTGCTGTTCTACAGTCCTTCTGATGAGGCCAAGATTATGATCAGTGACTTTGGTCTGTCCAAGATTGAAGGGTCTGGCACCATGGCCACGGCCTGTGGCACTCCTGGCTATGTCGGTAAGTCCTCGGCCCTGTGTGCAGTCTGTGTCTTGTCTAGTTCGTTCTGGAACTTCCTGTTCCCTTTTCTGTTTCGCCTTTTTCCTGTTTCGCCTTTTTCCTGTTTCGTCTTTTTCCTCTTTCATCTTTTCCTGTTTCAACCTTTTTTTTTTCTTTCCTTTTCTTTTTTCTCCATTTCCTATTTCATCTTTTCCTGATTCATCTTTTTCTTGTTTTGCCTTTTTATGTTTCATCTTTTTCCTGCTTCATCTCTCCTGTTTCATCAATTCCTGTTTCACCTTTGGTTCTGTATCCTTAGTTCAGCACAGCTCCTCCTCTCTTCTTTTGTTCTCTCTTCTTCTGCTCTCTCTGTCTCTCTCTCTCTCTCTCTCTCTCTCTTCTCTCTCTCTCTCTCTCTCTCTCTCTCTCTCTCCTCTCTCTCTCTCTCTCTCTCTCCTCTCTCACACAATAATCACAGCAGAGACTTTCTGACGTCTCCAT
>CM060312.1:87455484-87460484 GCA_030674185.1 Monoplex corrugatus
TGTGTGTGCGCGTGTGCGTGTGCGTGTGTTCTTTTGTGTGTGTGCGTGCTGATCTCGTTTCATTAGGACGTCCTTTTTGGAAAGTAATCCCGTTCTCTGTCATTGTGTGTTTAATGCATGCAAACGTGGGTGAGGCAGGCAGAGAGAGAGACAGAGACACGCATTCACGCACGCACGCGCACACACACGCACACACATATTTTCACTCACGCACACATACGCGCATCACACTTGCAACACGCACAATAACACACGCGAGCGCTCGCATACAGACCACAGATTATACTCTCACACACACACACACACACACACACACACACACACACACACACACACACACAATTCACGCTCATTCACACACGTACTCTGCATCTGCATACAGAGAGACACACTCTCGCCCCTCCCCTCCCCCACTGTCCGCAAGCACACAAGCCCATACACAATCACAGACACACACAGACACACACACAGACACACACACACACGCACACACACACACAGAGGCACACACACTAGACACTCACACACAAACACACACACACACACACACCACATCACACACACACACACACACACACACACAGAGGCACACAGACACACGCACAGAGAGAGAGAGGAGAGGAGAGAGAGAGACGGAGTACACACATAGGTAGACATATCTCTGCGGACAACTAGACGGGGGAAGTAATCAAGCGTGCTACTGTATTCTTTTGTTCCGATGTTTTGCATGCAACGTTTTAGTGCCATTTGTTCCGGGCAGGTTTGGTGTGTACTGCCATTTGTTGCGTTGTGTTGAGAGAAAGGAGGGAGGGAGGGAGGGAGAGAGAGAGAGAGAGAGAGAGAATCATGAACACAAACACAGCAAGGGAGAGATTGAGAAAGAGAGAGAGTCATGAACACAGTCTCAGAGAGAGAGAGAGAGAGAGAGAGAGTCATCAACGCAGAGAGACAAAAGAGAGACAGAGAGAGGGATCGGGAGTAGGACAGACAAACCCCAACACGCAATCCCGCCCGCATTATGTATTGTTTTATGTGGAAGCATCGCACAATGCTGTTTTCCTTTTGTTCCCCGCTGTTTTGATGGGCGTGATCTGTTGTCTGATTTTTCCTCTGTTGCTGTTTTTTCCTTTTTTTTTAAACATCTCCCTTTGGGGGGCAAAAATACGATTGTTTCTTATCGACAAAGGAAGGATGTGTGTGTGCGTATCTGTGTGTGTGTCTGTGTTTGCATGCGTACGTGCATGTGTGTATATTATGTGAGTGTGTTTGTTTGTTTGTGTGTGTGTATGCTTATGTGTGTGTGTCTGTGTGCTTTGTGTATGTGCTTTTGTGTGTGTGCTTTTTGTGTGTGTGTGTGTGTGTGTGTGCGCGGCGCTCGCGCGCGCGTTCGTGTAAATGACACAAAGTGTTAGGAAGATTTTTCACAGCTGTTTTTGGATAGACCGTCTTCAGAAGGTGGTCAACATGTGGAAACTGCATACATTTTTTGGATAAGGCACCGAGACTCATCATCATGTGCCCTGCCGCATGGCGTTAGCGATCACGGCCCTCCATACGAGTCTATCCCTTTCGCTGCAAGCACATCTCCCACCCCTCTACACGACCTAAAATCACTGTGTAAGAAACGTTGTTTAGACAACACTTTCCCGAACACTTTAACCCTTTGACTCCCCTGCAAGAAGCTGGTGGCTAGGGTGAGGGAGTCAGAGGGTTGAATTTTTGCTGGTGGCGGATAAGCTGCGGGAATCAAAGGGTTAAACAATATGTGAAACATGTTTTCAATTTTGTGACAGTCTGCCATTGTCCGCATATCTCAAAAGAAGTTTTATCAAGGTGGCAATAATCTTAAGAAGTGCGAGACTACACGACCCAAAAAAACCACTTGTGTGAGAAACTTTTGTGTCCACAACACTTTGGACAATATGTGAAACATGTTTTCAGTTTGGTGACAGTCTGCCCATTGTTCTCGATGCCCGTTGAATTTTATCTCAAAAGAAGTTTGGAGGGATTCAATGCGCTTAGACAAGAGGGATTCGATGCGCTCAGACAATTCCATATGTGCTCCACCCAAACCTGCTAGCAGTTACCTGGTTGACTTTCTTTGCCTGCGAGAAAATCTATGCGCTGGTAAGGGGTTGAACTGAAGAGCGGGAGGGGGGGGGGGGGGAAGGGGGGAGACCTTTGAAATACTGACACCACTGGAATAATGGAAACATGAACCCTTTGACTCCTGCACCCTGTCCACCAGCAAAGGGTAAAGTTTTCGCAGTTGAGGGAGTCAAAGGGTAAAGTTTTTGCAGTTAGTAGGAAATCCTCTCATGCAAAATAACAGCAAACGGCACAACCTTGAGACAGGTTGATAAGTTTAAATACCTGGGAACGATCATTTCAACAGACGGCAGATGGACATCAGAAATAGCCAGCAGAATCGGCCAAGCCAAAACAACATTCAAGAAGATGAAAAGCATTCTTACCAACAAATGCCTATCAATTAACATCAGGAAGAGAGTTCTTGAATGTTATATAGAACCAATACTGTTGTACGGTTGCGAGCTGTGGGCAGTCAACAAGCAAAGCCAGAACAAGATTAAGGCAGCCGAGATGTGGTTTCTAAGAAGGATGTTGACAGCAAAGAAAACAAACGAGACAGTCTTGATGGAGGCAGACACAAGTAGGTCATTCATAAGGAAGATTAGGAAAAGGCAGGCAACATTCATAGGCCATTTTATGAGGAAAGGGGAATTGGAGCACCTGGTCACAACGGGAAAGCTGGAGGGAAGGAGAGCACGGGTAGACCCAGGGAGAAGATACTAGACTGACTTGCAGAGTGGCTGAGGACAGGGAGGGTGGAAGAGATGCTTGAGGCAACAAGAGATAGAGACAGATGGAAGTCCATAATCGCCAACGCCATGCGGGAAGGCACCTGATGATGAGGAGGAAGGGTGCGGGAGTCAAAGGGTTAAGTTGGGTAGCGAACAGGCCAATGTTTAATGTTGCGTGATGGGATTGAACTCAAGATATCAGATCCAGAATCCACGGCTGTGTCAAAGGCACCAACCAGTCCGCTTATCTCAAAAGAAGCTTCATCGATGTCGCAGTAATCCTGAGAAGCGCGAAACCTGCGTTTCCTGCAATACTTTTTCAGCCAACTGTTCCCTGAATCTTTCTGTGGACATCAACTTTCTTGTGTGCGTGATGTGAATGGATAGAAATACGGAATGTGTGTTGCATAATTTTATATAGGTCGTTTTTTTTGTTGTAGAATTGTAAGTTCTCAGAGCACTGTCAGACGCACTGTAGATGTACATCATCTCATCATCATCATCATCATCATCATCATCATCATCATCATTTATTATATTAATATACTATTATTATCATTATTATTGTTATTATTATTGTTGTTCTTGTTGTTGATGTTTTGTTATTTATAATGTTGTTCTTTTGTTTTTTTCTTCTTTTGTTATTATTTATATTGTTGTTCTTGTTCTTGTTGTTCGTCTTCTCCTTATCATTATTGTTGTTGTTGTTGATGTTCTGTTAGTATTTATATTGTTGTTGTTGTTGTTTTCTTCTTCTTCTTCTTGTTATCATTGTTGTTATAATTATCATAAGTAGTAGTAGTAGTAGTAGTAGTTGTAGTAGTAGTAGTAGTAGTAGTGGTAATAGTATTAAAAGGGGGGATTGTTAGAATGTCTTGGTTACCATGTTTTGCCGGCAGTATTGTGGGAGAAAGTCATGCATGCCTCAGTGTGTCTGTCTTTGTTTTGACGACGCTTGGAGCGATGTGATTTTTATTTTGTTCTGCTTTGTTTTGATATGTGCAGTCTGTCATGTTATGATTCCTGGGTTTGTGTCAGATTTTCTTTTGGTCTTGTTTTGTTTTTATTTTTCTGCTGATATTGAACAGGAGAACTTTTTTCCCGATTGTGTGTTTCTTTTGACTTTTGCACTTAATTTTTTTGTTTTTGTTTTTACGCTCAGTCGTTGTACGTGTGCTTGGATACACGCGTGAGATAGACTGGCAGACAGGGATGCGCGCATACACACACACGCGCGCGCGCGCATGCACGCGCCACACACACACACACACACACCACACACACACACACAACAACACCACACGCACGCGCGCACTCGCACGGGCATGCGCACTCACACAACTTACAAACGCACACAGACACACACACACACACACACACACACACACACACACACACACACACACACACACACACACATTCACCCAGACACACACACACATTCACCCAGACACACACACGCGCGCGCGCGCGCATATACACACACACACAGAGGAGACTTTCAAACACACACATACACTCTCTCTCTCCCTCTCTCTCTGTCTCCCTCTCTCTCTCTCTCTCTCTCTCTGTCTCTCAGTCACAAACTCGCACACACACCACACACACAACACCACAAACAAAACACACACACACACAACACACACACACACACACACACACACACACACACACACACACGCACACAACTTAAAAATAAACACACACTCACAGAAGCAGAAAATCTCTGCACGCAACTGTTAACAGGATAATCAAGCCCTCTGGTGTATTCTTTTTGTTTCGATGCATCGCATCGTTTGTTTACTTCCCCCTCCCCCCTCCCCTCTCCCCCCTTCCCCTATCCCCACACCTCCTTCCACTGATTTGTTCTGCCGTGTGTTTTGCCTTGTCTTCCTCTGTTTTCGTTTTGTTTTGTGTGGTGTTGTTGTCTTTGTTTTGTGTTATTGTTACTGAACGGTCAGCCGAATGTAGGGTAAACAGCATGTTATAGATCATATGGATTGCTCAGTGCATATGGCGGTGTTTCTTTAGGATTTGTTTTATTTTTCCCTGTCTTCTTGCTTTTCTTGTATTGGTTTTGTGTGTGTGTGTGTGTGTGTGTGTGTGTGTGTGTGTGTGTGTGTGTGTGTGTGTGTGTGTGTGTGTGTGTGTGTGTGTGACAGAGAGAGAGAAAATGAG
>CM060312.1:87465484-87470484 GCA_030674185.1 Monoplex corrugatus
TTGCAAAAAGAAAAAAAAAACCACGAACAAACGAGTAGAGGAAAACAAACAAACAAACCCAGCATCAATGGCCATCACGTAAAAGCCCATTCGTCTAGTCACAAGCATGTGGGAGGTGCAGTCCACGAACAACAATACAAATTCTTATGATGACTGGATGTACGTTTCTGGCATTTGTTCTTTCAAACGAGAAAGATCACAGCGACAGCGTAATGTACACTTGTGTCCTCTGATAACAGAGCACGATAGTATTGTTTCTGTCATCCCCTCCAGGGAGACCTCAATCAACGAACTGTTCGCTCTGTACCATCAGTTCAAAGCGAACCTCACACAGACCACCACACACATGCACGACATTGTACGTATAATTTTGTACTGGCAGTCCATGCCTTTCTGCACTTTGTTCAAAGACTGGCTATTGACAGAGCTGTACACTCAACATCTGATGTCTAGCGTCCATTTTCAACTGGACCTGCAATTTAAAAACTGGCCGGTTCTCTGCCATTCTCAGTGCTGTCAGCTCCAGTTATTCTGGGAGTGTCATCTCCATCGTTCTGGTAGAATCAGCTCCTATTATTCTGGCAGTATCATATGTACTCGTTCTGGTAGTGTTGGCTCTATTATTCTGGTAGCATCATCTGCGTTGTTCTGGGTAGGGTCATTTCTGGTAGTACATCTGCGCTGTTTGATATCGGCTCCAGTTATTCTGGTAGTATGATCTGCGCTGTTTTGGTAGTATCGGCTCCAATTATTCTGGTAGTATCATCTGCGCTGTTCTGGTAGTATCGGCTCCAATTATTCTGGTAGTATTATCTGCGCTGTTCTGGTAGTATCGGCTCCAATTATTCTGGTAGTATTATCTGCGCTGTTCTGGTAGTATCGGTTCCAATTACTCTGGTAGTATCATCTGTGCTCGTTCAGTGACTGGAGCTTTAGAATTGACGGCCAACAGGACAGCTTTTATGAACTCTAGACTTAAAGTCTTCAAGAACAGCCAGCCAGCCTGCGTAACACACACACATCATACATACATACATACATACATACATACATACATACATACATACATACATACATACATACATACATACATACATACATACATACATACATACATACATACATACATACATTCATACATACATACATACACACATACATACATACATACATATACATACATCACACATATACATACATACATACATACGACATACATACATACATACGACATACATACATACATGTACATACATACGACATACATACATACATGCATACATACATATATACATACATACATACATACATACATACATACATACATACATAATATATAATACATACATACATAACACACATACATACAACTACATACATACATACACACATAACAATACATACATATACATACATACGACATACATACATACACGCATACATGCATACATACCTACATATACATACATACATACATACATACATACATACATACATACATACATAATAAGACAACAAACAAACAAAACAACAAACAAACACACAAAACAATAAAGCAAACAAG
This sequence comes from Monoplex corrugatus, assembly GCA_030674185.1. Lineage (NCBI taxonomy): Eukaryota > Metazoa > Mollusca > Gastropoda > Littorinimorpha > Ranellidae > Monoplex > Monoplex corrugatus. The sequence goes on from CM060312.1 coordinate 87,467,049, forward strand.
CAAAACTACAAACAATCAAACTGACAAACAGACACACAGACTGACAAACAAACAAGTAAACAAACAAATCCACAAACAAACATAACAATTACACAAAACAGACAAACAACGACAAACTGACAAATAACCAGACAAACAAACAAAACAAGAAACAATTAAACAAAACAACAAACAAGCAAACAAACAAAACAACTAACACAAAACAACAATCAAACAGACAGACAAACAAACAAACAAAAAGCAAGCACACAAAACAACAAACAAATTAACAAACAAAACTGTGGCCTGCCCGAGTATTGAACCTACAACCCCAGTGTTAAGAGCTTAGCGCTTTAACCAACACTGGCGGACCCAGCCAACGAAATAATCGTGTCTGTCATCTGTCTTCAAGGATCACGGCGACAGCCGGACATCATTCTCGCATTTGTTCTGAGACCGCAACGACATGTGCACGTTTTGTGTCAGCTGTTTGAAAGGCTTCGTCAACGAATACTCCTGTGGCGTCTGTTCAAAGTTTCGTATCGACTGGATCATGTGGACATGAATAGGGAGATTGGCAGCTAGCTCTATTCCCCCACCCCCACCCCACCCCGTGGGGATGCTGGGGGCTGTTGCAGTATAAATAGTATCCCCATCTTCTGGAAATTATGTGCTGGAAATTTCCTCTTTTCTGTCCTCTCTTTGTTTCTTTCCTCCTCCTTTGCTTTCTGTCATTTCGTCCTATCAATGTCTGCCTTGCTGGTCCATTCACCTGTATGTGTTCGATAAAGTCTTACTTACTTTCTCGTAGGATTGATATTTGGGTATGTGTATTAAGTGCGTTTTGGCTCATGGGAAATGAGATATGCGAAAGCAAGTTTAGGTAATTTAGACCTGTTCTTATATATGTTTTAGTGTCCTTAGTTATGTTTAATAGATATAATCAGGTATGTTTTTTAACCCCCCCTGTGCGATAAATTGGATAGAGTGATCAACGCCAGGGGTGTCTCCTTAGATTACATGCGCGAATGCATTGATATGTGTACTTAATTTTCTTTTCTTTTCTTTTGTTTATTTGTTTGTTTTGTTTTGTTTGTTGTTGTTGCTGTTGAGGTATGTGTTTTTAAACAGTCATAGCCCTGATATGGCTGTACGTAGTCGGCTGGGCTTTAAACAAATAACAATAACAGTAAACTAGCTCTGTCGCACTCTGTGATAATATGATCGTCACGCTCTACCAAGAGGTGGCGAGCATATATATATATATACATGATATTCAAAAGTGTCATCCAACTGGTTTACGGTGTCGAATACAGCGCCAAGCTCAAAGTCACATGGACCCCCCCCCCCCCCCCACCCTCCTTTCCAAAAAGACAAGTGCTTAGAATCAGCGGTTTTTTAAGGAAAGTGTGTGAACAGCACGTTATGGAAAAGTTTTGACAATATGTGAAATCTGTTTTCACTGTTCTGACAGTCTGTCATTGTCCTCGCTTTACATCAAGTTACATTTCTCCTGATATGTCTACAAGGTCGCAGTGACCTTAAGAAATGAAAAAAAAAAAGTCCGGATTTTTTGTATGAATTTTATATATATATAAGAAAGATGCTTAAGTCATTTTTGGTAGGGGGTGTCGGGGTTTTTGTTGTAGTCTTTTTTCCCCCTTCTTTTCTTTCCTTTTTCTTTTCAAAACATACACAATACTTCCAACAGGAAAAAGAAAAGAAAATTAAGTGCACACGTCAACGCATTCGCGCACATAATCTGAGGGGATGCCCCCTGGCGTTGACCACTCCGTCAAAAAAAAAAAAAAATAGGCCTATTCGCTGTTCATCTTAACGTTTCCATCATTCCTGTAGATCTAGTAATTATCTCGTAATTTCATTGGTCCCTGTCCTCCACACACACACAACACACAACACACACACACACAACACACACACACACACACACACACACACACACACACACACACACACACACACACACACACACACACACACATACACACACCATCCCATACCATTGTCGAAGCCTAGCCAGCGCATAGGGTTTGTCGCAGACTCCACAAGTCTGTCAGAAAATTGCTGGCATACTTGTGTAGAGCATGTATGGAATTAATTGTCCGAATGCGATGAAATCCTTCGAACAGATTCCGAAATCCAAAACTGGGGCGGGCCATAATTACCAGCAGCATCGGGTGACTGCAAAAGGCGGGTAGCCTTCGCTGCCAGGACAGGCAGCCATTAAGCATGTACTTGGGGATTGCCGACAGAGGAAGAGAGGAAATGTGATTGATTGAATTGTGTTGTAGTGGGCAGAGTGGCAGCTGTATGTGACATCCGTACTCTGGGGGCCGGCCACACAACTGTAGGCGGTGTGTGTGTGTGACACTGAAACCTGCCACTTCCATATTATGGTGGGATTGATACTACCATCATCAACTCTTAACTCTCTCTCACTATCACCATCAACTCTCTCAACTCTCTTTCTCTCTCTCTCTCTCTCTTTCTCTCTTTCTCTCTCTTTCCTCCCTACCTCTGTGTGTGTGTGTGTCTCTCTCTCTCTCTACACACACACACACTCTCTCTCTCTCACTCAATCACTTTCTCTATTTCTCTCAATCACTCTCTCTCTCTCTCTCTCTCACCACACACACACACACACCACACACACACACACACACCATCCTCTCTCTCTCTCTCTGTCTCTCTGTCTCTGTCTGTGTCTCTCTCTCTCTCTCTCTCTCTCTCTCTCTCTCTCTCTCTTGTATGTGTGTGTGTGCAGATAGTTACCCTGTCCATTCGATACTGTAGTTGTGAAGGTAACCCTTTGACTCCCGTACCATGTTCACGAGCATCTTGCATTGTCAACCATGCAGGCAAAACAAAAATTTAACCCTTTGACTCCCTCACTCTATCCATCAGCTTCCGCCTCACCCTGCAGGCACGAAGCTAGCGAATAGGGTGAGGGAGTCAAAAGGTTATGATTTTGCAGTTGATAGATAGGGTGTGAGAGTCAAGGGTTTAACTGTCAGTTTTGACCAGGATATGGCTGCGGTATGTCCTGATTTGACCGGCCGCCGCAAATGACCCCGGAGTATTTTTAATTTAACCCTTTGACTCCCGCACCCTGTCCACCATTATTCTGCATTCAGTGCATTGTCAACCACGCTAGCGAAGTAAAATCGTAACCCTTTGATTCCCTTACCCCATCCACCAGCTTCTTGCAAGAAGCTGGTGGATGGGGTGAGGGAACCAAATGGTTAAGTTTTTGCTGTTGGTGGATGGCGTGCGGGAGTCAAAGGGTTTACATGTTGAAAACGTTCTTGGCACTCGCCGATTGTTCCTCATCGCTCACGAATATCCAACATTGATCATGACTCTACGATACCATCCATGATTATCCCGGATTGGCCAAATGGTGTGTGTGTGTGGGGGGGGGGGGGGTATTGTTGTA
>CM060312.1:87480484-87482984 GCA_030674185.1 Monoplex corrugatus
ACACACACACACACACAATAATATGTCAGAGCGCTAAGTCATTGGATGGGCTGTCCGTTCCTGTAAAGCTGCAGATCTGTATGTCTGGCACTGGCTCGGCTGATACATGAATTACATCTGGAATATTTACAGCATGAAAGCGGATGATAGTAAGAAAGTTTGTTTGTTGTTGTGATTGTTGTTGGTGGTGGTGGTGTTGTTGTGGTTATTGTGGTTATTGTGGTTGTTGTTGTTGTATTCAACATCAACTTCTTGCTGCTGTCTCCCCCGTTCCCTCCCCCCCATGGTTGGCAGTTTTAGGAGCTGATGTTTCGTCAGGTTCCATGTTTCAGCTCCATATGTCACAGTCGGCGTTATGCATGCGTCGTACACTCGGCGTTCTAAAACAATCGGCATATTTTTATTTCTAAAGATGGCGCTTCCTTTACCGAATGCTTGCCATCCGAGCGTAATGCGACGTCTGATCTCTTGTTCCTTAGAGGCTGAGTCCGTCGATACATACTGACCAAGGTAGTATTAGTGGTCGACCTCTTCTGTTGTGTGGTTGTCAGTTACGATCGTTTCGTTCAACGACCATGTGGAAACCAAAGACGGGTGTTTCTCGTTAACTGGTGTCAAACCCACGTTCTCCTAGTCAGTAGTCTATTGCATGGACCACTAGGCCACATTGAGAACTGTTCTGCGAGGCGAACCTGTCGTGATGAATGCTGTTACAGAGGTAACTATTAACATACAGTTGTATTGCCGTGTCGTGGACATTTTTATGGACAGCAAAACTTATTCTTGGACATCATCATCATGCGCCCTGCCGCATGGCGTTGGCGATCATGGCCCTCCATATGTGTCTGTCCTTTGTTGCTGCAAACACATCTTCCACCCTCTCTGTCCTCAGCCACCCTGCAAGTCCGTCCAATATTTTCTCCCTGGGTCTGCCTGGTGCTCTCTTTCCCTCCAGCTTTCCTGTTGTGACCAGGTGCTCTAATTCCCTTTCCTCATAAAATGGCCTATAAATGTTGCCTGTCTTTTCCTAATCGTCCTTATCAGTGATCTTCTTGTGTCTGCCTCTATCTTGGACAACATTCCGTAAAACCAGACCATGTCTGGAGACATTTTCAGTCATTTCAAAGCAGATGATGATGTTGCTTTTGCCATCGGTTCCACACAACAGCGAGAGAGAAGAAAAGTATCTCTGCAGTGCATCGAAAGATGCTGTCGTCTTTAGTAATTTACAGCAAGGTATGCCGTTGTTTTGCATTGTACACACACGCCTTTGTCCATTAAAGATGCGGCTTAAATAATTTACTGCTAATTTTATCCGTCGTCTGCCATTGTAAACAGTGTAGAAGGGTGCGGACAACACGCGTGACTCCGCTACGCCAGAGACATAAATGGAGAGACAGGCAACTGCACGATGTCACTGGCGATCAGGATCTTGCTTAACCCTAGGATTTCGGCACCCTGTCCACCAGCATCCTGCATGGCTAACTGTGCTAGCAAAGCAAAAACTTAACCCTTTGATTCTCTCGCCCTATCCGTCAGTTTCCTGCAGATGGTGGATAGGGTGCGGGAGTAAGGATTAAATTATTTTGTTCGGGTTGGAGTTGGATTTGTAATTGGGAATGGGTGATAGGGAGGAGAATGTTTGGGGCTTTCGTTTCTTTTTGTTTTTTTGTTGTTGTTGTGGGTTACAGTTTGTAGCACACGCAACCTGGCGCAGGAGGGCAATGGGGCAAAAGAGTGAACACATAGAGGGGGAAATCAGTGCAAAAAGTGTCCTGAAGTTAGACTTGAAGACAAACAAGAGTTTGTGACACTCGAATAGACGGGGGAAGATCATTCCAGTTGTATGGGCCAAACACTGAAAAAGAGCAGCGACCAGCTGTGGAACATTTGTATGGAGGAATTTATAAATGACTGGTGTTAGAAGCAGAATGGAGAGTTCGGGCAGATTCGAACCTAGGCTTTCGATTTAAAGTCAGATATCCAGATCACTCAACTCTGTCACCTGTCAGCGTAGCGTTGTCAATGCAGAAGTCTGTGTAGGCTTAGTAAGGCTTAAAGACAAAATCTGTGGTTTGTACCGTCTATTATCCCGGACTAGCAGGGTGGCTGACGACAGAGAGGGTGGAAGATGTGCTTACGGCAACACGGGATAGATACATATGGAGGGCCATGATTGCCAACGCTATGCGGCAGGGCACATGATGATGTTGATTATCCCGAGCCCTCCGCAGCGCAGTGTATAACAGGTTACGGGCCGCCTAACACTGACGGACAAAGATCGTGTACCTCGCGCAGGCCACGCATAGACCCGGTATGAGTGTGCTGTGTGCCTGGAGTTTTGGTCGTTGTTGGGTGATTGCTTTGGTGGTGAATGAAGAGAGTGCGTGCCTTGGTTTGATTCTTGTATCAAGATTTGGCACCGTATCATAATCATCATCAGGTGCCTTGCCGCATGGCGTTGGCGATTATGGACTTCCATCTGTCTCTATCTCTTGTT
>CM060312.1:87487984-87497984 GCA_030674185.1 Monoplex corrugatus
TCTTCTTCTTCTTCTTCTTCTTCTTCTTCTTTTTTTTCTTTTCTTCTTCTTCTTCTTCTTCTTCTTCTTCTTCTTCTTCTTCTTCTTCTTCTTCTTCTTCTTCTTCTTCTTCTTCTTCATCATCATCATCGTCTTCTCTTCTTCTTCTTCTTCCTCCTGTTCCTGCTGGCAGCCAAGGAGTTTGATGGTCAGTGAAGCTGAACTCTGCCATGTCGTCCGTTGTCACTCTTGGTAGAAGCAACATTGCTGCGATATGTGTGCAGTTGTTTGACTCCCTTGATATGACACCTCGGTTTATCGGTCCATCTGAAAGAACATCAGTTAGATCAACACTTCAGGGGGAGATAAATTTCTGTCCGTTTCGTGATTCCAGCCTGGGAATCTGGCAAGTGATGTGACCACTGAGCCATACGCTCCATTTTATTTGAAATAAAATAATTTCCGTTACGTTGACTTCTACACAGTGCTGTGCCTTCTTTTTGTATACCCTGTATCCCCTCTCTGTAGAGACAAACAACCCTACAATTGAAAACCCCGTGAGGCGATGTATATCTATACATGTCAGGTAAAAGTTGAAGGCAAAAAAAAAAAATCTTTTTGATTATACGTCGTGTGTGTGTGTGTGTGTGTGTGTGTTGTGATGTGTGTGTGTGTGTGTGTGTGAGTGTGTGTGTGTGTGTGTGTGTGTGTGTGTGTGTGTGTGTGTGTACACGCATGTCCTTTTGTGTAAGAGAGAGAGAAAGATGGGGGGGGGGAGTGTGAAGAAAAGAGAGAGAGAGAGACATAGAGAGATGTGCGCAGTTTTCAGGGAGTCAAATGCTGCATGTATGTGACATGCAGCTTTTGCGCAACAGTAAGGAGAACACTCGAGAGGTGGGGGGGGGGGGGGGGTAGGGGGGGATGAAGGGGAAGTTCTCTTCGCCTGAGTGTGGGGGACATGTGCGATTTCAATCTATCATGGTTTGGCAGTGACATCTGTACATTGACTCCCACATCTTGTCTTACGTCTGTTTCTTGGCCTTGTTGTGTCAGCATAGAATAACGATGATGTATGTTTGTGTATGTGTGTGTCTGTTGTCTGTCTGTCTGTCTGTATGCTGTCTGTATATATATATTGTGTGTGTCTGTCTGTCTGTCTGTATGCCTGTCTGTATATATATATGTGTGTCTGTCTGTCTGTCTGCATGCCTGTCTGCATATATATGTATATGTGTGTGTGTGTTTGTGTGTGTATATATATATATATATATATATATATATATATATATATATATATATATATTATATACGTGTGGTCTGTGTGTGTCTGTGTCTGTGTGTGTGTTAGAATGCGTCTGTCTGTGTCTGTGTGTTTCACGTTCGATTTGTCCTGGATGCATACATGCACGTACGATTGCCTACACTCACGGCACTGTGCAGGCGACATGTTGCTTTGGTGGCCTATTTTACTTTAAAATGAAATTAGATGAAAGTTGTATTGCTGTCTAGGAAAATCCAGATATCAAAGCTAGAGTGAGATCAGGACGAAACTTTAATCAAATTATGTTAACTGCACTAGAGTGATTAAGCAAGGAGATGTGTGTAGGCCTGGGTTGTTTTCCTTGTTCATAACGAACTTGCTTTAGAAATCGTTGAAAAAGGGGCGACTTGAAGTCATTTTTGAATTGATTGAATTGTTGGTTTTGCTCTTTGCTGATGATAGTGTCTTCCTTTCTATGAATGTTGTAGGTTTACAGAAACAAGTGAACAACTTGTATTCTGCTTTAGTGAGACTGAGGGTTAACGTGAATATGGGATATGGGGGAAAAAACTAACATTGTTGGTTTTTAAAGGGTGGTCATTTAGCTCACAATGCAAAATGGTATTATGGACATGAAAACGTTATTGTGGTTAGTGTTTATATATATCTTAGTACATATTCTTCAGCAAGGCTTAGTTTCAGTGTTACATGTCAAGACTTTAATTAAAAAAACAAAGAGAGCAGTTTTACTGACACTTCATATCATGTACAGACTTGAGTATAATTCATTTAGCATATTTGGTAAGTTGTTTGATTTTCGAGTTCGACCAGTAGTGCAATGTGGAGCCGAAATTGAGGCTCTTGATGAGGCATTGAAGTTGAAAATATGCATATGTTTGCAATGAAACGTTTCTTTAACGTTGATAGCCGAACTGTAAATTTTTGTTTATGTGCTTGTGTACGAAGAGCATGGAAGATGTCCAGTCTGTTAGAATGTATCGATGTCCAAGGCTGTCGTGTCACAGAGTGTGACGGAGATACAGTTGCCTGTCAATCTGACCATGTCTATGATCATATCACAGAGTGTGAGGGAGATAGTTGGCTGTGTGTATATCCATTTCTGTGATCATATCACAGAGTCTGACTGAGCTAGTTGCCTGTCTCCTGTCCATGTCTATGATCATATCATAGAGTGTGACGGAGACATAGTTTCCTGTCTTTACACTCATGTCTGTGATCATATGACAGTGTGTGACGGAGATTGTTGTCTGTCAATCCATCTATGTCTATGATCATATTACAGAGTGTGACTGAGTTAGTTGCCTGTCTCTTTCCATGTCTATGATCATATCACAGATTGTGACAGAGCTAGTCGTCTGTCTTTGTATTCCTGTCAGTAGGCGGTAACATCACAGAGTGTGGCTGAGTTAGTTGCCTATCTCAATATCCATGTCTGTGATCATATCACAGAGTGTGACAGAGCTAGTTGTCTGTCAGTCTATTCATGTCTATGATCATATCACAGAGTGCAACACAGCCAGTCGCCAATCTCCCTATCTTTGTCTATGGCTAGGCTTTCTGCGTATTTGCTACAGACGCAGATACATCAACACATCATTAATCATAGCTTTCACGTCTATTTTGTGGCTGCCTTGATAAAGAGCAATATGTTATTAATGGACAGAGGGAAGCTTTCATCGGTTTTTCCTTACAATGTTGATTTATTGAAAAGGTCTTTTGTCAGCGAATCTCTCGTAATAAGCGTAGTTGGCTTTGGTTTCAGAGATGGGTGGAGAAAGCGCATGCTTTAAGTGTAAGTTACAGTATACAAACTAGGCAAGAAGAAAAGAAAGAATCAAAGAAAGAACATCATCAGTAGCAACAATGATGTAATCGTCATTTTGAGTTCAGTATGTAAGTAAGGGGTTGGAACTAAATAGCAGGAAGACTGAAGTCATGGTGATCAGTAAAAAACATGAAATCCCCTCATGCAAAATAAAAACAAATGGCACAACCTTGACACAGGTTAATAAGTTCAAATATCTGGGAACGGTCATTTCATCAGACAGGCAGAAACACATCGGAAATAGCGGCAGAATCGGCCAAGCCAAAACAGCATTCAAGAAGATGACAAGCATTCTTACCAACAAATGCTTATCAATTAACATCAGAAAGAGAGTCCTTGAATGTTATATAGAACCAATACTGTTGTACGGATGCGAGGTGTGGACAGTCAGCAAGCAAAGCCAGAGCAGGATCGAGGCAGCCGAGATGTGGTTTCTCAGAAGAATGTTGAGAGTTCCATGGACAGCAAAGAAAACAAACGAGACAGTCTTGATGGAGGCAGACACAAATAGATCACTCATAAGGAAGATTAGGAAAAGACAGCAACATTTATAGGCCATTTTATGAGGAAGGGGGACTTGGAGCACCTGGTCACAACGAGGAAAGCTGGAGGGAAAGAGAGCACCAGGTAGACCCATGGGAGAGAATGCTGGACGGACTTGCAGAGTGGCTGGGGATTAAGAGGGTGGGGGAGATGCTGGGGGCAACGAGAGATAGAGATGGTTGGAAGTCCATGGTCGCCAACGCCATGCGGCAGGGCACCTGATGATGATGATGATGATGTAAGTTTTTCTTGTTCTAGATCAAAGTGGCTTCCAGTGTTCAGGCAATAGAAACCAGAGACACAGAAAAATGGAGATTCATGATGTTTATGTATTGTTGTGTTTTGTTCTTGGAGATAAAGATATAGATAAAGAGGAATGAAAAATGTTGGTATGATCTGTTATGTTTCAGTTCATGTATCGTTTGTATTATGTACTTGGAGATAGAGATAAAGAGAAATGAAATCTATTGTGCTTATATGATTGATTCAGTTTTACGTTGTTTACTTGAGTGGGTAGAGTAAGATTAAAAAAAGAATGAATTCTTTTGCGTATGATCTGTTTCAGTCTACGTATTTTTGTACTTGGAGGTAAGAGATATAGATATAAAGGAATGAAAGTTTGTGTTTATGGTATGTTTTAGTTCATGTGTTGTTTGTATGTATACTTGGAGACAGAGTTAAGATGAAAAGGAATGAAGCTTTGTGCATATGATTTGTATGTTTCAAGAGATATAATAAGGAATGAGCTTGTGTTTGATGTGGTATGTTTAAGAGGTTATAAATAAAAAGAATGAAGCCTTGTGCTTATGATGTGGTATGTTTCAAGAGGTATAAATAAAAAGAATGAAGCCTTGTGCTATGATGTGGTATGTTTCAAGAGATATAATAAAGGAATGAAGCCTTTGTGCTTATGATGTGGTATGTTTCAAGAGGTATAAATAAAAAGAATGAAGCCTTGTGCTTATGATGTGGTATGTTTCAAGAGGTATAAATAAAAAGAATGAAGCCTTGTGCTTATGATGTGGTATGTTTCAAGAGGTATAAATAAAAAGAATGAAGCCTTGTGCTTATGATCAGGTCTGTTTCAAGAAATATAGATTAAAAGGAATGAAACTGTGCATATGATCTGGTCGGTTTCAGCTGATAGATATATGTGAAAAGAAATGATACTTTGTTTTCCAGCAGTGTGCTTTGTTGTGTAGATATGAGCAAACAGGCCAACTGACGTATCACAGAGAGAGGGGTAAGAGTGTGTTTCGTTTCTCTGAGCTCTTAATATAAACGCTCCATTGAAGTGTTGTTTGATTTCTTGTTTTTCTCTCTGTGGGCAATTATTGCAGCGCTTGCTTTTTATGACAGTGGGGTGGAGGGGGGGGTGATGGCGGTGGCGGAGGCTAAAGAGATGCTTAATCTTGGATTTCTGTGTAATATGCACGTTCTGTTTTGTTTTCTACTTGTTTGCGTAGGATGGGGGGGGGGGGGGGGGGAGTGGGGTGGAAGCTAGGGGGATGCTTATTCTTGCGTGTCTCTTTAATGTTCACATTTTGTGTTTTATTTTCAACGTCCTTTTCGGTATGCAAGTGGTTGATGAAGGGTAGGTTGTGGGCGGAAGTTGACGTTCAAATACAAGTTTGAATGTAGTTTTGGAAACGTACATATCGCTTTTTGTTCGATTTTTCGTTTGGGGCTGTTTTTCGTCTTGACCTCTAAGACTGTGGGAGGCGAAGGTAGAGGGTAAAGTAAAGAGAGAAATAGATGACAGACAGAACAGACAGACATTCAGACAGACAGAGAGAAGAAGAGAGAGAGAGAGAGAGAGAAGGAGAGAGAGACAGACAGACAAAATGAGACAGAGGGAGAGAGAGAAGAAAGAGACAGAGGAAGAGACAGAAGAAAGAGAGAGAGAGAGAGAAAGAGGGAGAGGGGGGGAGAGAGAGAGAACACTCGGGTGATTCCGTATGAACTCCACCCAAATCTGCCAGTATTTGTCTGGCAGACATGAGCTGCGGAAAGGCCTGTCTGCTGGCAAGCTGTTGAACTTGGAAGGGTGGTGAGGGTGAAATAGTGCAACACTGAGTTGACACCATCAGATTGATCGGTCAGAGATGGAGAAAACGAGAGTATTCCTGTTGAGACAGAATTTAATCATGTGTATGTGAGAGAGAGAGAGAGAGAGAGAGAGAGAGAGAGGTGTGTGTGTGTGTGTGTGTGTGTGTGTGTGTGTGTGTGTGTGTGTGTGTGTGTGTTGTGCTGTGTGTTTGTGTTGTGTATATGTGTGTGGTGTGCATGTGTGTGTGTTGTGTTGTGTGTGTGGTGATGTGTTGTGTTGTGTGTGTGTGTGTGAGTGTTTGTGTTGTGTATGTGTGTGTGTGTCTGTGTGTGCGCGCGCGCGCGCGTGCTGTACATACGCAGTAAGAAATTTCTCAACCCCATCCCCCTCAACCATCACCACCATCACCACAACTTCCGCAACCACCCTGTCTCCTCATTTCACAGACAGACAAAAATCGATTTTAATTTAACAGAAAATTTTTCAATGTTCCTCCTTCACCGCCACCTCCCCCGAACCCACCCCACTCCCGCCGTTTGCCCCTGTCCCCCCTCCCTTCCGAACACACACACACACACACACACACACACACACACACACACACACACACACACACACCACACACACACACACACACACGTTTTTACTCCATCAATTCGCCCGTCCCATTTGGAGCAGACGAAGAAGGATTTCCATTCAGGTCGGTAAACAACTAGGACAAGTGGAGACGACTCGGAGTGTATTTGCTGGGAATGGAGCGAGACCAAGAGAAGTGCTCTCCCTTCCCTATCGTGGCGGGAAAACGCATCGTGTAAAACGGGTCCTTTGTATTCGATCCTTGGGTTGCTTTAGTTTACGTCATGGTTTTTGAGTGTGTGTGTGTGTGTGTGTGGTGGGGTTTTAGGGGGGTAAAAATTCTTCTAGAAGAAGTAAATTTGTCTGATAAGAGAGACAGAGAGAGTGGAATTCTAGGGGTAAATAGTTATAGAAGAAGTGAGTTTATCCGATGTGTGTGTGTGTGTGTGTATGTGTGTGTGTGGAGAGAGAGAGAGGGAGAGGAGGGATTTTAGGGGTAAAAATTCTTCTAGAAGAAGTAAATTTGTCTGATAAGAGAGACAGAGAGAGAGAGGAATAGAGAGAGAGGAATTCTAGGGGTAAATAGTTATAGAAGAAGTGAGTTTATCCGATGTGAGAGAGACAGAAAAAAGAAAAAAGAGAGAGAGAGGAATTTTAGGGATAAAAGTTCTTCTAGAAGAAGTGAATTTATCTGATGAGAGAGAGGGAGAGACAGAGAGGGAAAGAGGAATTTTAGTGGTAAATAGTTCTAGAAGAAGTGAATTGATTTGTGTATAATATGTCTTTGTGTCTTTACGTGTCTGTGTTTTGTAGGTAGATTTCTTCACGTCTGTCTGTCTCTCTGTCTGTCCTTCCAGGTCTCTATCTCTCTATCTCTACTTTAAGTTGTCTCTGTCTGTCTGTCCTTCCATCTCTCTCTCTCTCTCTCTCTCTCTCTCTCTCTCTCTCTCTCTCTCTCTCTCTCTCAACCCCTCGTCCCTCTTACAATGCAGCAAACACGTTGTAAGTCTTTATTTTTTATGTCGTATATTGTTGATTTATCACGGTGTTTGTGTTTCCAGGCAGACATAATTTTATATATTAGCAAGGAGGAAGTTTGAAAAATGACTTTTATCCAACAGCTTTTACTTTTGGAAGCTGAAGTTTCAGTGTCATTTTCTCTACCATTGACCAGCTCTGGTGGTCTTAACAGGAGTCTCTGCTCCAGGAACGCGAAACTTAAAACCTCTGAAAAATTAACCAGGTAATTCTTTTTGATGTGGTCAGTGTTTCTGCTCCTCACCCCCCCCCCCCCCCCCAATATCATTAAGCTGTCAATCAAGACAAGGAGAAAAAAGATGTAACGTATTTCTTCGTTTCCATGAAAGCCATCAGGCTGAAAGGTGTCAAGAAACAGCTATGGTGGACCGTAGATGTCAAAAATATATGATTAAGTAAACTAACATCTTGGGCAGTTGATGCCGCGTGAAAGTTCCTGTCAGTGTGAACATTTGGAATTTGTGAGATGAAGTTATAAGGAAGGCAAGAGTGGTGATGGGGAGGGAGGGGGTTTAGGGGGAGGGGTGGAGGTTGTCTGAGATTTGCTTTCCTAATCAAGACGGGAATGTATGAACTTTCTGTCACTCATATTTTGGGAATTGGGGAGAAAAGTCTTATGTCTGGGGTTAAGTTGTTTGGTGGGTGTTTCTAACAGCTCTCTCTGTCTCTCTCTCTCTCTCTCTCTCTCTCTCTCTCTCTCTCTCTCTCTCTTCTTCTTTCTCTCTTCTCTCTCTCTCTCTCTCTCTCTCTCTCTCTCTCTCTCTCTCTCTCTCTCTCTCTGGCTGTCTCTGTCTTTGTCTCCGTTTCTTTCTCTCTCTCTCTCTCTTTCTCTCTCTCTCTCTCTCTCTCTCTCTCTCTTTCTTTCTTTCTTTCTTCTTTCTCTCTCTCTGTCTCTCTCTCTGTGCTCTCTCTCTCTGTCTGCTCGCTCTCTCTCTGTCTCTGCTCTCTCTCTCTCTCTCTCTCTCTCTCTCTCCTCTCTCTCTCTCTCTCTTTTCTCTGTCACACGTCGTCGGGTCTGTCAAATGTCAGCTTTTTCATTAAGTATAGTGGAATGTTCCCAAAGTTTCGGCTTCCCTAGGGCTGTGTCCAGTGTCCTGGCTTTCCCGCCTCTCTGTCAGAGTGGGCCATGATGCTGACAGTCTGGGTGGCTGAAGTTCAATGCCAGCCTGCAGCTCAAGACGGCAACAGGAAAGGCATGAAATAAAACACAAGACTGAAATGGACAAACAAACAAAAATTGTCTTCTGTTTCCTTTCCATCTGAAATCTGTCCAGTTCTTCTGCTGGGTGGTTGTTTTTGTTAGCTATGGTGTTTGGGTGGTTGATTGTTTGGGCTTGTTGTTTGTTTGTTTTGTGGTTGTTGTTTTTGTTTGTTTTTTTTTGTTTTGTTTGTTTGGTTGGTTGGTTTTTGCCTATCTGTTTGCTTGTTTGTTTTTTAGGAGTGCTTTTTCTTTAGGAGTGCTTTTTCTTTAGGAGTGCTTTTTCTTTAGGAGTGCTTTTTTCTTTAGGAGTGCTTTTTCTTTAGGAGTGTTTTTGCTTTAGGAGTGCTTTTTCTTTAGGAGTGCTTTTTCTTTAGGAGTGTTTTTGCTTTAGGAGTGCTTTTTCTTTAGGAGTGCTTTTACTTTAGGAGTGCTTTTTCTTTAGGATTGCTTTTTCTTTAGGAGTGCTTTTACTTTAGGAGTGCTTTTACTTTAGGAGTGCTTTTTCTTTAGGAGTGCTTTTTCTTTAGGAGTGCTTTTTCTTTAGGAGTGCTTTTTCTTTAGGAGTGCTTTTTCTTTAGGAGTGCTTTTACTTTAGGAGTGCTTTTCTTAGGAGTGCTTTTCTTTAGGAGTGCTTTTCTTTAGGAGTGCTTTTTCTTTAGGAGTGCTTTTACTTTAGGAGTGCTTTTACTTTAGGAGTGCTTTTACTTTAGGAGTGCTTTTACTTTAGGAGTGCTTTTACTTTAGGAGTGCTTTTTCTTTAGGAGTGCTTTTACTTTAGGAGTGCTTTTACTTTAGGAGTGCTTTTTCTTTAGGAGTGCTTTTACTTTAGGAGTGCTTTTACTTTAGGAGTGCTTTTACTTGACTTTTACTGTAGGAGTGCTTTTACTTCAGGAGTGCTTTTTCTTTAGGAGTGCTTTTACTTTAGGAGTGCTTTTACTTTAGGAGTGCTTTTTCTTTAAGAGTGCTTTTTCTTTGGATGCGTGTGTGCACTTCGTTTTGGTTATATACCCGCACTATGCAGGCGTTACGTAGCTGCACAGTCTGCGTAATCCGTCTTCGTAGGTCACCCAGGCATGCGAAGGCAGCCTTGCTCTTTTTACTCGGGTATCTTAGCGGTTACTGAAGCCACCGTACAACACTGGCATGGTTTACGGATCATTACGGTGCGTATTGATTGATATGGTTCAGTTTTTACGTCGACACCCACCTCAGATGATATGGCCGACGGGGATAACTGTCCCAGGGAATGGGGGAAGGGGGACTTATCTGATAAAATCCTATACCGACACCACCAGAACAACAATGATGTTAAGATGGGACAGTGAGAAGGCCAGTTTAAATGTAGCGCATCCCGGGATTCGAACCCACAACCAATAGCGTATGTGATGTGCATGGTGCATTTGTACCGACAAAAGAGAGTTCAGGCAGTAACAGTTCTGCACATCATTTATCGACCCCGGAGATAACGGACCCCTCCCCCCCCCCTCTCATCTACCAGGCGCTGCC
>CM060312.1:87505484-87540484 GCA_030674185.1 Monoplex corrugatus
CAACAACAGTAATAACAACAATAATAATAATAATAATGATAATAATAAAAGAAGAAGAAGAATGATAATAAGAATAAGAATAATGACATTTGTACGGCGCTAAGAATCAAACCAAGGCGCGCACTTTCATCATTCACCAAAGCAATCTCCAACTACGACCAAAACTCCAGGGTACAAAGCACACACAGACTGGGAAGGAGAAATACAGGAGGGGAGTGGGGCATGTGACCCCTGACCCAAGTCATGATTTACACTGTCCACACACACACACACACACACACACACACACACACACACACACACACACACACACGCACACCGAGCGCGCACGCGCGCACATACGCGCGCGCACGCTCACACACACATACACACACACACAAAACATGCTGAGCTAGGGTGCACTCAAGCCTGTTAGACGAGCGGCCCTGGACCCAAGTTGTCATCCTGTCTGTCACACGCGCGCACGCACACGCGACACACACACACACACACACACACACACACACACACACACACACACGTGCGCGCACACACACACACACACAACACACACACACACACAACACACACACTACACACACACACACACACACACACACATACACTACACACACACACACAACATACACACACACAACACACATACACACACACACACACACACAACACACACACACACACACACACATACATACACACACACCGTGTTCCAAGATATTTTACTTTTTTCTCTTCTCTTTCCCCTCGCCTGTTACTCAGTCTCTTTCACTCCCCCTCACCCCCTCCCACTTTTTGTATGATTTTTATTTGTTTGTTTGGTTTTGTTTTGTTTTGTTTTGTTTTTTTGTTGGTGAATAGTGAAACACCTGTCGTTATTTTGAGTATGATTCAGTTTTAGCTGACATATAAAGATTGTCGTTTAACCCTGAAGTCGTGAAGGAGTGAGGTAGGTCATAGAGTCCTCGAACCTTTCAAGGTGCCAGCATAATTGGGGAGAGGGAGGTGTTCCATCTACTCGCCCTCGCTGCTTCACCTTCTCTGACCACGAACAGAGTCTGGCACCCATCGACCACTGGATACACTGGGAACCGTATTCATGGTGTAGGGCGTGGTAAAGGGAAAGGGATGGTGGTGGTGGTGGTGGTTTGGTGAGGGGTGTAGAAGTGGTTGATTAGCTGCATGACAGCTGTGTGGGTTTGGCTGTGGTGCTGTGCTGAAACGGAGATTGAATTAACCCCGTCCTGTGATATACGGTGCCTTTTTACTGATTGATTTTTCTTGACTTCTTTCTTTTGTAGGTTGGGGGGAGGGGGAGGGAAGAAGCGGAAATGTGTCGCCATTAGCTAAATAGCCTTCCGCCGAAAAAACCGACAGTGATATAGTTTTGAAGGAACTGATGGGGATTCGAACCCACAACCTTCCAGTTGGTCGTCCGTTGCCTAGACTACTACACCGCGACGACTAGTCTCTTTGAGTATAAATAGTATCCTTACCTTCTGGAAATTCTGTGTTAGAAATTTCCTCTTTTCTGTCACGCTCTTTGCTTTTGTCTAGCTCCGTTTCTTTCTGTGATTTCTTCTATTACTTCTGTTATTGCTAGTCCGTTCATCTATATTATGTTTTATGTAGCCTTGATACATTCTGTTTCGATCGATAACTGGATACATATATCACTGCGTGTTTGCCTCAAAGGAAATGAGATGTGCTGAAGCATTTTTTTTTTAGGTAATTTGTTGTTGTCGTCGTCGTCGTTTGTCGTTGTCTGGAGAAGAAGATTGATGGAGCATATACACGAATGCTGCGTGCAGCCCTGCACAAATCTTGGAGAGAACATCCAACTAACAAAGAGTTATATGGTAAGATCCCACCAATCAGTACGTCAACAAAGACTGCGCTTCGCGGGGCACTGCTGGCAGAGTAAAGAAGAACTGGTGGGGGATGTTCTACTATGGAGACCCAGCCATGGCAAACAAAGACCAGGACGTCCAGAGAAGACCTTCATCGACCAACTGATGGATGATTCGGGCTGTCAGTGTGATGAACTACCTACTGCAATGTCTGACAGAGAAGGATGGAAGAAACGTGTCATGGATAGCCGAGCAAGCTCGACATGATGATGATGATGATGATATATATATTATAAATGCATTTCGTTACATTAATACATTTGTATTTCTCTTTAACACCCCAACCCCAACCCCAACCCCCTGGTGATAAATTGGGCAGAATGGACATATCATTAGATTTTATGCTCGAATGTATTGATATATGTACTTCAGTTTTTCCCATTTTTTTTCCAGGGTCACCTAGATGTGTGTTTTGCGATGGCTATAGCCCTGATGTGGCTGTGCGCAATTGGCTGGGCTATAAACATTAATAATGATAAGCTACATAGCAACTGCGTCACTCCTGTTGTTGTGCTGCGCCGGAACTGAGATTTGATTGGATTACATCAGTCCTTGACCCGATATATGGCGCATGTCTTGTTTTATTGATTGGTTGATTGAATGAATGAATGAATGAATGATTGGTTGATTGATTGATTGGTTGATTGAGTGAGTGAGTGATTGGGTGAGTGATTAGATTGGTTGGTTGGTTGATTGATTGATTTGATTGATTGATTGATTGACTGATCGATCGAGTGAGCGAGTGATTTGATTTGTTGGTTGGTTGGTTGGTTGATTGATCGATCGATTGAGTTGGTGATTGATTGAATGGTTGATTGATTGACTGTGAGTGATTTGATTTGATCGAGCGAGCGAGTGAGTGAGTGATTTGATTGATTGATTTGATGTTGAGTGAGTGGGTGATTTGATTGGTTGATTGATTGATTGATTGATTTTCATTGAGGCGAAAGAGGGAGGAAGCGTGTGGGTGATTTGATTGATTGATTGGTTGATTGATTGATTGATTGATTGTTTGATTTTCATTGAGGCGAAAGAGGGAGGAAGCAGATGAGTGTTGATTAGCTACATAGCAACTGTGTCGCTCCTGTTGTTGCTCTGTGCTAATACAAAGGATTAGATTATTCCAGGCCTTGGTTTGATATACGGCGCCAGTTTTATTTTATGATTTATTTATTTATTTGTTTATTTATTTTCATCGGGGCGGAGCATGTAGGGGATGTAGGAAGGGGGGGGGGGAGGGATGATTAGCTGCATAGCCACCGCGTCGCTCAGATGTTGTTTCACCTAAGAACGGGGGGATTAGGTTCACCCACGTCCTTGGCGTGTCGTATGTAGCGCGTCAAGGTTGGCTTTTGTTTTGTTCGCTTGGTTCTTTCTTTCTTTCTTTTCTTTTCTTTCTTTTCTTTCTTTTCTTTCTTCTTTCTCTTTCTAACGTTTGTTTGTTCGTGTGTTGTTGTTTTTTTACTGGAGAGGGTGTGCAGGAGGAAGCGAGGATGAAAAGAATGTACAGCACTAAGAACTTCTTCTTTGTACTAAATAGAACTTTTCGTCGTCGTCGTCTCGTCGTTGTTGTTTTCGTTGTCGTTGTCTCTTCTTTTTCTTTTTCTTTTTCTTCTTCTTCTTAATAGAACTTCCTGTTTGTGCGAAATAGAACTTTTCGTCGTCGTTGTCGTCTTCTTCTTCTTCTTTTTCTTCTTCTTCTTCTTCTTCTTCGTCATCCTCCTCCTCCTCCTCCTCCTCCACCTCCTTCTTCTTCGTCTCCTTCTTCCGCTTTTTCTTCTTTCTTTCTTTCTTTCTTTTTCTTCTTCTTCTTCAGTTTAATAATTTGTTCTTGTCTGCATATTTTGAGTGTACTTGTTGTTGAAGGTGTTTAGCGTATCTTGTACCTATATACCTTTCCAAGGGGTGAGGGAAGGTAGCCCAAATCCTAACATAATGAATTATCCCATTTCCGTTTCTCTGTCTGTCTGTCTGTCATAATGAATTATCCCATTTCCGTTTCTCTGTCTGTCTGTCTCTCTCTCTCTCTCTGTCTCTCTCTCTCTGTCTCTCTCTCTCTCCTCTCTCCCTCCTCTCTCCCCTTGTCTGGCTTTATGTAAGGCAGTGCCCATCTCAGCTTGCTTTGTTTGATTACCATTATTGTAATGGGTCTGTAAATATTGTCCGTTATATTCTGTATTCTCTCTCTCTCTCTCTCTCTCTCTCTCTCTCTCTCTCTCTCTCTCTCTCTCTCCTCTGTCTCTCTCTCTCTCTCTCTCTGTCTGTGTCTCTGTCTGTCTGTCTGTCTCTCTTTCTGTCCTTTCTCTCTTTCCCTTCCCCCCTTCTCTCACTCTCTCTTATTAAAGATACACAGACCGTGTGTGTTCTTCTTTCCTCTGTTTACGTGATGCTGTTAATGACATGACCTTTTTGTTCTGGTGTCAAACTATTATTACGTCAGTTACCTGGTCCCCCTCAAGTCCCAATCAGTGGACCCTTAGCTCATTTGGTTAACCCTTTGACTCCGGCATCCTCTTACCGGCATCCTGTGTTGTCAATCGTGCTAACGAAGCTTTCTGCAGGAAACTGGTGGATAGATTGAGGGAGTGAAAAGGTTGTTGTTGTTTTGGGGGTTTTTTTGCAGTTGGTGGATAGATTGCGGGAGTAAAAGGGTTAAGGCGTCATGTTGATAACACAGGTCGTGGGGTCGACCCTCAGGCGTGGCACAGTGGTTTTGATTTTGCTGCTTTTGCTGTTACTGGCCTTCTTTTTTTTCTGGGGAAGGGGGGGGGGGGGTTACGAGTAGAGATTATGATGTTTTAGCTGACATGGTGTTTTAGTTTCTAAAGTCTTTTGTATGCGATGTGTGTGTGTGTGTGTGTGTGTGTGTGTGTGAATGGCCATGACATAAAAAGAGTTTCCTGGTGTTTTATGTACACTTTGATAAAATCTTGTTATCCTGTTATTCTCTTGCTACGTGGGTGGGATTTTTTGTGATTTTATTTTTGTTTGTGTTGTTGTTGTTGTTGGTGGTGTGGTGGTGGTAGTGGTGGTGTGTGTGTGTGTGTTGGCTTGGTTTGTTGGTTATGTTTGTGTGTTTGTTTTCGTACAATCTCTTCCCACGATATATTAAAAAAGAAAAGAAAAGAAAATGAAACTGACGATTCTCGCTGTTTCTCCTAACCCTTTGATTCCCGCACCGTGTCCACCAGCATCTTGTATTGTCAACCATGCTAGCAAAACAGAAACTTTAACCTCTGACTCAATTACCCTATCCACCAGCATCTGTATTGTCAACCATACTAGCAAAGCAGAAGCTTTAACCTCTGACTCAATTACCCTATTCACCAGCATCTTGTATTGTCAACCATGCTAGCAAAACAGAAACTTTAACCTCTGACTCAATTACCCTGTTCACCAGCATCTTGTATTGTCAACCATGCTAGCAAAACAGAAACTTTAACCTCTGACTCAATTACCCTGTTCACCAGCATCTTGTATTGTCAACCATGCTAGCAAAACAGAAACTTTAACCTCTGACTCAATTACCCTATTCACCAGCATCATGTATTGTCAACCATACTAGCAAACAGAAACTTTAACCTCTGACTCAATTACCCTATCCACCAGCATCATGTATTGTCAACCATACTAGCAAAGCAGAAACTTTAACCTCTGACTCAATTACCCTATCCACCAGCATCATGTATTGTCAACCATACTAGCAAAGCAGAAACTTTAACCTCTGACTCAATTACCCTATCCACCAGCATCTTGTATTGTCAACCATACTAGCAAAGCAGAAACTTTAACCTCTGACTCAATTACCCTATCCACCAGCATCATGTATTGTCAACCATACTAGCAAAGCAGAAACTTTAACCTCTGACTCAATTACCCTATTCCCAGCATCTTGTATTGTCAACCATGCTAGCAAAACAGAAACTTTAACCTCTGACTCAATTACCCTGTTCACCAGCATCTTGTATTGTCAACCATACTAGCAAAGCAGAAACTTTAACCTCTGACTCAATTACCCTGTTCACCAGCATCTTGTATTGTCAACCATACTAGCAAAGCAGAAACTTTAACCTCTGACTCAATTACCCTATCCACCAGCATCTTGTATTGTCAACCATACTAGCAAAGCAGAAACTTTAACCTCTGACTCAATTACCCTATCCACCAGCATCATGTATTGTCAACCATACTAGCAAAGCAGAAACTTTAACCTCTGACTCAATTACCCTATCACCAGCATCTTGTATTGTCAACCATACTAGCAAAGCAGAAACTTTAACCTCTGACTCAATTACCCTATCCACCAGCATCATGTATTGTCAACCATACTAGCAAAGCAGAAACTTTAACCTCTGACTCAATTACCCTATTCACCAGCATCTTGTATTGTCAACCATGCTAGCAAAACAGAAACTTTAACCTCTGACTCAATTACCCTATCCACCAGCATCATGTATTGTCAACCATACTAGCAAAGCAGAAACTTTAACCTCTGACTCAATTACCCTATTCACCAGCATCTTGTATTGTCAACCATACTAGCAAAGCAGAAACTTTAACCTCTGACTCAATTACCCTGTTCACCAGCATCTTGTATTGTCAACCATACTAGCAAAGCAGAAACTTTAACCTCTGACTCAATTACCCTGTTCACCAGCATCTTGTATTGTCAACCATACTAGCAAAGCAGAAACTTTAACCTCTGACTCAATTACCCTGTTCACCAGCATCTTGTATTGTCAACCATACTAGCAAAGCAGAAACTTTAAACCTCTGACTCAATTACCCTGTTCACCAGCATCTTGTATTGTCAACCATACTAGCAAAGCAGAAACTTTAACCTCTGACTCAATTACCCTGTTCACCAGCATCTTGTATTGTCAACCATACTAGCAAAGCAGAAACTTTAACCTCTGACTCAATTACCCTGTTCACCAGCATCATGTATTGTCAACCATACTAGCAAAGCAGAAACTTTAACCTCTGACTCAATTACCCTGTTCACCAGCATCTTGTATTGTCAACCATACTAGCAAAGCAGAAACTTAAACATGTGACTCCCTCACCTTATCCACCAGCATCCTGCATCTGACTCCCTCACCCTGTCCACCAGCTTCCTGAAGGATGCTGGTGGATAGGATGAGGGAGTCAAATGGTTAAATTTTTGCATTTAGTGGATGGGGTGCGGGAGTCAACAGTCTAATGCCACAGTCATTCTGGTGATGTTGGCTTTGTTATATAAGTCCCTTCGCGCGCGCGCGCACACACACACACACACCACACACACACACACACACACACACAACACACACACACACACACACACACACACACATACACACACACACACACGTTTTCCCCATTTCAAGACTTTCCCAGCGTATAAGGTTTTGCACATGCTTAATTAAGTTAAAGAACCTCCTGTGGAGCGTATATGGAATAAACCGAGTGCGACGAATCCCTGTGGAACAAGTTCCGAATTGTCCCTTACTTACGTAAAAGACTACCCCGCGTCTGGTTTGTGTGGTTACCGCTATTGTAATGGTTGTGTGTTCAATGCTAATGGGTTTGTTAAGAACTTGTGCCATTTGTGTGGTCTCCGTTCTTATTTGTTCACTCTCTGTCTCTGTCCTCTCTTCCTCCCTCTCTCTCTCTCTCCCTCTCCTCTCTCTCTCCTTCTCTCTTCTCTCTCTCTCTCTCTCTCTCTCTCTTCTCCCTCTCTCTTTTTCTCTTTTTCCCTGTCTTTTCTCTGTTTCGCTCTCTCTGTTTCTCTCTTCTCTGTCCTCTCTGGCCCTCTCCCTTTTTCTCTCTCTGTCTGTTCTCTGTCTGTCTTTCTCTCTCCCTTTATCGCTCTCTCTGTCTGTCTCTCTCTTCTCTGTCTCTCTCTCCCCCCCCCCTCCGTCTATCTCCACCTTTCTATCTGTCTCTGTCTCCTGTCTTCTTCCTCTGAGTCTCTCTCTCTCCCTCTGAACTGCACTCTCTCTCTCTCTCTTTCTCTCTCTCCCCCCTCTCTCTCTCCCCTCTTCGTGTTTCTCTCTCTCTCCCCTCTTCTCTCTCTTCTCTTCCCTCTCCTAACCACCACCATCTCTTCTGACTTCTCTTCTTCTCTTCTCATGCTTGATTTTCTTCCATTCTCTCCCGGGAATACTTCCTTCCTCCAACAGACATTTTTGCAAGATGGGATGGTGGGAAGTTCTTTGTCTCCGAAAGATCCCTGTCCTCAATTTTCAAGATGTATCTCGACTTCAGTCCCACCGCAAAACAAACACACACACACACACACACACACACACACACACACACACACACACACACACACACACACACACACACACACACACACACACACACATCCACACATCCACACACACTGGCCTGTTCGCTGCCATCCTAACGCATCAATCGTTGTGCCGATGTCAGCTCAGTGTTTTATAGATCCTTTTGTCTTTCCATCCCTACAGCCACCTCGCGGCTTATTCCAGACTTTGCCAGGGTGTCTGATTTTGTGAAGGCTCAAGGAGTCTGCCAGATGATTACTGGTAGGTCTGTTGGAGTATATATTGAATGATATCAGTTCTCTCAATCTCTCTTGAAGAAATTGGAAACTTTTCACTCCGACTTAAGATAGAAAACATTGCTACATGGCATTGGTATGAGACGTAAACACACACCAAATTTATCCATAAACAGCAGTGGATTTATGCGGGAAAAAAAATCTCTCTCTGTCTCTCTGTCTGTCTGTCTGTCTGTCTCTCTCTCTCTCTCTCTCTCTCTCTCTCTCTCTCTCTCTCTCTCTCTCTCTCTCTCTCTCTCTCTCTCTCTCTCATCTCTGTATTTCTTATATATATAATTGTTTAAAATATATATATATATATATAATATGTGTGCGTGTGTGTGTGTGTTTATAAATTAATTTTGTAATATGTATCCATACAATATTCATACCCAGCCTTCTGTAACGGGCGTGAGATGTGAAATTACGGCCAAGGTTCCAGAAACTCCATCCGTTCATTTCCTTGGCAGACGTGGCCATTTCAGCTGACTGCATCAACCGTTCAGCTTGCTTTGTACCGTCTCCATCGATCGCTGACATCAGAAGCACTCAGAATATCATTTTCTCACGTCTCTTTCCACTGCTAACATCCAGCGCACTGCAATATAATTAGTGACCTGTTCCGACGAAATCACTCGTAAGTCGCTTAGACCGAGTTGTGCTAGATGCCCAGAAAGGTGATGAGTCAAAGGTCGGAGGGTGAACTTTTGGGAATTTATGCAAATTGAGACGTAAAAGTTGTCTGGTCTATCATTCCATGTTTATATTTTTTGTGAAAAGATTGAATTCTCGTGTCATAAAAGGACGATTTTAGTGCTTATAATCCTGTTTTCGATGTTTACAATTTTGATAGCTAAAAGTCAATGTTGACTGAATGCATAAAAGTTGCACCTTATGTTATGATTTATCAGGTTACAGTTTCATTAGTTTTTGTAGAGACTTAGACCTTTTGCTGAGGACTGGAATCAGCTGTGTGATCAGTCTTTGATGATTTTGTCAAAATGGCCGATTCTGCATTTACAGGCTTTAAAATTCCATATCCCCGTCAATTTTCATAATACAGAAATAAAATTTTCATCATGCAACGTATCGGTGATTTTGTGAGAACAGGTTTTTGTTGTTGTTGTTGTTGTTGTTGTTGTTGTTTTTTGTTTTTGTGTTTTGTGTTTTGTTTTTTTTTTTGGGGGGGGGGGGGGTCAGCAGGAAAAAAGGAACAAGAATTGTCGTTGAGCGATAATGATGATGAATGGTGGCTTATCTTCCTCTGTTGTTCAAACATTCAATAAATTGATATCTGTTAAAATTTGTAGACTCTAGTGGCCTGTGCAGCTTGAATCCTTGCCGTTCAATAAATGGATATCTTCAAAAGTTGGCAGAATCTCAAGAAACGTTCGGCGCAAAACCCTGCTATTGAGTTGTTCGATAAATTCGTGGCCTTTTAAGTTGGCTATGATTTGTACACTTCGACAAGGCGTTTATATGGGATTTATGCGTCGCTTTAGGTATACCATCTTCCGTGATCGATAAAGAGAGAGAGAGAGAGAGAGATGTGTGTGTGTATGTTTGGTTTTTATTTTTAAGTTAATCCTTTGCCTCCCGCACCCAATCCAACAACTGCAAAAAGTTAACCCTCTGACTCCCTTTCCTATCCACCAGCTTCCTGCAGGAAGCTGGTGGATAGGGTAAGATAAGGGAGTCAAAAGGCTAGGTTTTTGCTCTGCTAGCATGGTAGACGATGCAGGATGCAAGTGGACAGGGTGCCAGAGTCAAACGGTTAACGAGGGGGGTGGGGCGTTGTTTGCTAGTGTAGCATATTACATAAAAGTCATGCATTCACTGATGTTTTTTTTATTATTGTTTTTTTTGTTTGTTTTTTTTTTGAGAAAAGTGAAACATGATTGTAATATTTGTACCCAACTTGTCATCTTTTCTGTCACACACACGGATTCTCTCTTTTTCTCTGTCTCTGTCTCTGTCTGTGTGTTCTGTCTCTGTCTGTCTGTCTGTCTCTCTCTCTCTCTCTCTCTCTCTCTCTCTCTCTCTCTCTCTCTCTCTTTCTCTCTTTCTCTCTGTCCAGCCTCTTTCTTCTACACCATTTCTCTCTCTTCTCTCTCTCCACCCTCTCTCTCTCTCTCTTCATCCATCTCTCTCTCTCTCTCTCTCTCTCTCTCACCCCTCTTCTCTACTCTCTTTCTCTTCACTGTCTCTTTCTCCGCCTCTCTCCCCCCCTCTCTGTCTCTCTTCTCTCTCTCTCTCTCTCTCTCTCTCTCTCTCTCTCTCTCTCTCTCTCTCTCTCTCTTTGTGGTAATTTATTTTTCTTTTAGGAAAACTGAAACTGAAATACAGCGGGTGGAGGGGGTGCGAATCTTTTCGTTTTGATGGAGAAGGGGCGGTTTATCATTTGAGATTGGAGACGCAAGGAGAGATCTAAAACTTTAATCGAGTAATAATAGGTCTTTGGCCAAGGTTTCGTAGCCATCAATTTTATTCGGCCTTCTTTTATAACTAAAATTGACCGGCTGCAAAGGAAGGAGATGGTGGCGGTGATGGTTGTGGTGGTGGCGGTGATGATGATGGTAGTGGCAGTAATGGTGGTGGTGGTGGTGATGATGGTGATAGTGGCAGTAATGGTGGTGGTGGTTGTCGTGGTGGTGGTGGGCAGTAATGGTAGTGATGATGATGTTGGTAATGGTGGTGATGATGGCGGTGGTGGTGGTTGTGGTGATGCTATCACTGCTAGCAGCAAGCTAGACAGAGGCTGTTTCAGCGCTGAACTAGACGACAAACGGGTTGTTTGGTTGGTGGCTTGAAGGCCAGTGTGACATACGATACAGTAATGAATGTTGATGCCTGTTGTCGCTGTGGTGGGTTTACCACGGGTGGGGGGGGGGGTGTGGAGCGTGGAAGGTGTCATACAGTATTAACACTTATTTAAGCTTTTGGCCGCTACGTTACTTTGATACCACAGCAACAACAACAACAACATTAGTAATAATGATGATGATAACATCTTGTCCTGTGCTGATAATTTGTCAGTACTGTCAAGAAATTTTGGTTCTGTTATTGTCAATAGTTTAGTAACCGTCGATACCCAATCTATCAAAACTTGTAAAAAGTGTGGTGCTGCTATTTTCTGAAATATGTCATTCTTTAGCCTTTGGTGTCAATTTTGTCAAAACTGTCATCGAAGTTTTGTGCTGGTTTTGTCTAAAGCACATAGTTTTGTTGTGGACGTTTTGTGCCCAGTTTATGAAAACAAAGAAATTTTTGTCTAATGTATCTAGTTCTGTAGTGGTTTATGCCCAATTTATCAAAATTGTCATGGAAATTGTGTTATTGTTAAAGGTGCAATACATTGGTCTGCAGCCTTGATTCCAATTCATCAAAACTGTCAAAGAAATTATGTGGCTCTTAGTGTCTAAAACATATAATTCTGTGTTGCCGTCGATGACCAGTTTATCTTAACTGTCAAAGAAATGGTTGTTATTGTTGTTGTTGTTGCTGCTGTTGTTGTTATTGTTGTTGTTGTGTGAAATTGTTTAGTTCAGTGTGGCCGTCGATGCCCAATTTATCAAAACTGTGGAAGCAACTGTGTTCTTGTTGTTGCCTAAAGTGCATAGTTTGATAGCCACTGATGTCCAATTTATCAAAATTGTCAAAGTTGTGTTGTCTTTGTTGTCTTAAACATGTAGTTCTTTGGGCGTTGATGTCCAATTTATCAAAACTGTTATGGCAGTTGTGTTGCTGTTATTACATATGTATATATACATATATACAAATATATATATAGATATGCATATACAATATTATTAATTATTGTTATTATTATTATTATTGTTGTTGTTTATTATTATTATTACTATTATTTGTTGTTGTTATTGTTATTATTATTATTATTAATATTATTATTATTATGTATAATCACAGCAACAGTGTGTCCCTCTATTTTATGTACACACACACACACCACGCACGCACACACACACACGCGCGCGCGCGCTACACACACACACAGCACGCACGCACACGCACACACACACACACACACACACACACACACACACACACACACACTGTCACACATGTTTATTATTTCTGCAATCATTACACCTGCTTTCTTAGCGACTTTACTCTCGATTCTTTGGGCCACATCTTCCCCTGGGGGTAGCCCCGCGTCAAAGTCATTGGCGTTGTTAGGATTGTCAATTGGTGGGGGGCTGTGATAGGAGGGACTTGGTGACAGTCATTGTCCCAGGGGAACACTTCCTCAGTCTGGCACCTCGACAGCCTGATTCATCACTGTCCTTTGTAGGGCTTTAGTGGGTGGCGTCTTAACTATATTGGATCACAGCCGCCTCTGGTGAACTGAAATGAACTTTAGCCAAGTAACCTAGTCTCAGTGCAGTCGCCTTTAGTGGGTGACCCCGTGGCGACTTGATGCTGATAGCGTCTGACACTGTGATTGAAATATGTACTGGCACACTGAGAAAAAAAAAAAAAAGAAAAATAAATGCGGGTGGCGTTGCACTGCAGACAAGCTCTCTTCTTTTGAAGAGCAGTCCGAATTTCACATGGTTCATCCACTGTGACAAAAAAAAAAAAAAATTAAATAAATGCAAATGTAGATAATTGACTGCCGTATTTACCATTTATAAAAATCGAAACTTTACACCGTTTACCCAGGGTATGACACATGTAGCGTGTGTGTGTGTCCGTGAGTGCGTGTGTATGTGTTTCAAGTTAAATTCAGACATGCATATTACTGTTGTTTATGTTAAGTATGAGTTACGCAGATGTATATAAAGTCGTATTTTAAGTACACAGATATTTTGAATGAACCGAAATATTTTCTTACGGTCTGATTGCAGTTACACTTTTCTGTTTTTGTTTTACATTTGTATATTGTTTAAAATTAATTTTAAAAGTTTGAGAAAACAAACAAACAAACGGTTCAAATTCAAATAAATAAATACATGCAGATGTAAAGGACATACTTGCAACTGGATGTGGCGAGAGGCTACGTTGGCTTATTGATAGATAGATAGTTCTCGCCTTTCAATCTAACAGCGAAGGTTCGAATACAGCTGGGAAAACAAAAACTTCAAAAACTTAAAACACTTTATTACACAGGGATAGCAGTACGTGACATTTTATTACACAGGGATAGCAGTGCGTAAACGTTTTATTACACAGGGATAGCGTTACTTAAAACACTTTATTACACAGGAATAGCATTAGTTAGAATGCTTTATTACACAGGGATGGCGGTACTTAAAACGCTTTTATTTACACAAGGATAACATTACTTAAAGCAGTATATTACACAGGGGTAGCATTGCTTAAAACACTTTATTGCACAAGGACAGTATTACTTAAAACACTTTGTTACACTGGGATAGTAGTTTTTACTTTAAACACTTCATTACACAGGGGTAGTAGCATTAGGCCCAACTGGGCCTGTCTTACAGATAGTCTTTGCGATACCACACATATAAGCACGAAGACATACATGTAAAATGTATTACAAAACCAAAGTTACAGGGAACGTGTCCTCCCTATGGGGATGCCGGGGGCTCTTTCAGTATAAATAGTATCCCCACCTTCTGGAAATTGCATGCTAGAAATTTCCTCTTTTCTGTCTCTCTCTTTTTTCTTCCTTCCTCCTTTTCTGGTATCTTTTCCTATCATTTTCTGCCATGCTGGTCCATTTGTTTGTATGTGTTCTGTAAAGCTTTACATGTTTTCTCATAAGATTGATAACTGGGTATATGTATTGCCTGCATGTTTGGCTCTAAGGAAATTTGCTGTGCAGAGAATTTTTAGGTAATTGTTAGCTGTTTTATTGATGCTTTGTGTCCTTAGTATATTCACATTTGTGTTCTCCGGCTTTTTTTTTTTCTTTGGTGATAAATTGAACGGAATGGTCAACGCCGGGAGCATATCCTTTGATTGTGGCGAATGCATCGATTTGTGTACTTAATTGTGTTTTCCAGCTTTTTTTTTTTTTTTTTTTTAAATCCTTTGGTGACAAATTGGACGAATGCAAGCAGGGGCATATCTTAGATTATGTGCGCGAATGCATTGATTTGTGTACTTGATTTTCTTTTCACCTTTTTTGTTGTTGTTGATTTTTGTTTTTCGAACTAGATGTTGTGTACGTTTTGAAATGGTTATAGCCCTGATATGGCTTTATGCAGTCGGCTGGGCTTTAAGCAGTAAGAACAAAGCAGGGGGCATTCAAGTAAATAGCAAGCAGAAAAACACGAAAATAAAATCAGAACGAGTGTTTAATGTAACGAAACAAGACAGGAGCAAATTTTCGGCCAACTGGCCTTTGTCAAGCGTGCACACACACACACACACACACACACACACACACACACACACACACACACACACACACACACACACACACACACACACACACACACACACACACACACACAACTATACAAAACTTAACGAAA
Organism: Monoplex corrugatus; assembly: GCA_030674185.1. Classification (NCBI taxonomy): domain Eukaryota; kingdom Metazoa; phylum Mollusca; class Gastropoda; order Littorinimorpha; family Ranellidae; genus Monoplex; species Monoplex corrugatus. The sequence continues at coordinate 87,520,412 of CM060312.1, forward strand.
AAATATGACTTCCCTGGTGTTTCCTGTGGCAGTAGAAAATGTTTGGTTTGTTTGTTTGTTTTGTTTGTATCATATAACATATTAAACAAACAGACATGTAATAGCATTTTCTTGTCAAGAGATCTTACATTCAAAGGTCTCTTTGTTTCCGCCTGGTTATTTCTCCTCTGTCATTTCTTCCTGTTATCTTCTGCTTTGCTGGTCCGTTTATGTGTGTGTGTTTTAGAAGACCTTTGAAAAAATGCTTTCTGTTAGGATTGATAATTGGCACATCTATTAACTGCCTTTTTTAGTTTTAAGAAAATGTGATGTGCAGAAGCAATTTTAGGTAGTTTAGGCCAGTTTTTATGTATGTTTTGGTGTAGTTAGTTATGTTTGTGCATTTGTATTTAGGTGTTTGTTTGTTGTTGTTTTTTGTATCATTTCTTTGCTGATGAATATGGTGGAATGGTCAACGCCTCGTGCGTGTCCTTAGATTATGTGCACGAATGCATTGATGTTTGTGCGTCATTTTCCATGTTGTGTGGTGTGTGTGTGTGAGAGAGAGAGAGAGAGAGAGAGAGAGAGAGAGAGAGATTTGTAACAGAGTGCCTTTCTCTGTTACGTCAAGGTCAACGAGATGCGTGTTTTTTTAAGATGATCATAGCCCTGACATGGCTCTGCGCAGTCGGCTGGGCCTTGGGCTTTTTAAACATTGAGAGTATATTGGGCCTATACATTGCATGTTAGATGGCAGACAGACATTGATATTGCTGACATGACCTTGGGAATTTTTAATGGCTTTACGTATTTGTGTTGTGTTTGAGTGGAAGACGTGTTGTGTTCTAGTAGAAGACCAAGTGTGTTCCACTGGAAAACCATGGTATATGTTTGAGTGGAAGACCACAGTGTTGTGTTTGAGTGAAGCCGTGTTGTGTTTGGAATGGAAGACCACAGTGTTTGTATTTAGTGGAAGACCCGTGTTGTGTTCCTATTGTGAAGATCTCGTGTTGTGTTCTAGTGGAAGACCTCGTTATGGTGTGTTTAGTGGAAGACCTCGTGTTGTGTTTTAGTGGAAGACCACAGGGATGTGTGTTCTATACTCTTAGTGGAAGACCACGGTGTTTATGTTCTAGCGGAAGACACGGTGTGAATTCTCATTTTAAAAAAACTAGGGAATAAAGTTGACTCGACTTTGAATGGCGACCAAGGACGTCAGGTAGTATTACTTTTAATGGCGAGTGTCGGTGTTGCAACAGGACACCAGGGTTAACACCAAGATGATGGGGAAGGTGGAGGTGGGTGATGACACGGTGGGGGGAAGGGGGAAGAACTGAAGGGGGGGAGGGAAGTGGTAGGGCACGACACTGGGTAATTAGCCGAAGAATAAGCTGGGCTTGCCCAGGGTGATGGCTGCATTAACAAGGTCATCTCCTCTTGCACATGTGTGTGTGTGTGTGTGTGTGTGTGTGTGTGTGTGTGTGTGTGGTGTGTGTGTGTGTGTCGTTCTGTGTGTGTGTGTCTATGTGCGTGTGTGAGAGAGAGAGAGAGAAAGAATGTGAGAGAGAGAGTGTGTGTGTGTATGTGTCTGTGCTGAGAGAGAGGGAGGAGTGAGTGAGTGTGTGTGTGTGTGGTGTGTGTGTGTGTGTGTGTGTGTGTGTGTGTGTGTGTGTGTGTGTGGTAGAGACACACAGGGAGAGAGATTTTGGACGTGGGTTTTTTTTTAAGAGGGATTCATCGCACTCGGAACATACCCATAGTCGCTCCACCCAAATCTGCCAGCAGTTATCTGGCAGACTCCCTGAGCCTGCGCAAAACCCTATGCGCTGGCAAGGTCTTGAAACTGAGTGGAGTAGAGGGACCTATGAAACACTAAGCCGACAGCACCACAACGATGAAAACATTAAGATGGGCAGCGAACAGATCAGATTTGTTTTAAATGTTGTGGCTGGAATTGAACTCAATGGCTCTATTAGAAACAACAACAATAACAACCAGCTCTCTTCTTCTTCTTCTTCTTCTACTCTACTACTATTACTCTACTACTGCTGCCGCTACTTCTTTTGCCCTCTTTTCCTCTTCTTCCTTCTTTTCTTTTTCTCCTTCTCTCTTTTCCTTCTCTTTCCTCTCTTTTCCTTCTCTCTCCTCTTCTTCTTCTGCTTCTTCTTCTTCTTCTTCCTTCTTTCCTTTTCTTCTTCTTCTTCTCTCCTTCATCTTCTTCTATTCTACTACTACTACACTTACAATCTCTTTGCTGCTACTTCTTTTGCCACCTTTTCCTCTTCTTTCTTCTTTTTCTTCTTTCTTCTTCTTTCTTCTTTTTCTTCTTCTTCTTCTTCTTTCTTCTTCTTCTTTCTTTTTCTTCTTTTCTCTTCTGCTTCTTCTTCTTGTATTCTTCTTTCCTGTTTTTCTTCTTCTTTTTTCTCCTCCTTCACTTCCTTCTCTCCTCCTCGTCCTCCTCTTTTTTTTTTTCTTCTTTATGCCGTGTGTATCAGCTGTTCAGTACAGCCAAACCACGGAAACAGGTCACCATGACAGCAGGATGTACAGAGCCTAAGAATCTGGCACAGTGTTCACATTGCTTTGATGACGACAATGGACCGATTGTGGTGGTTTCTGGAGTTTGGCTCGGATTGACACGGTATGCCAATGCTGTATAGTATACACTTCATTTCAGTACATATTCTGGTGTCAAGCCAGGCCCGAGAGATACAGACACCTGCGAAGTTGGTCAGGAAATTTGTGCAAGAAAATTTTTGCAACACCCTAAACGACACATATTCTGGTGTCGAACCAGGCCCGAGAGATACAGACACCTGCGAAGTTGGTCAGGAAACTTGTGCAAGAAAATTTTCGCATCATCCTAAATAACACATCCGTAAAGTCGACGAGATTCGACTGTGTGTTGGTCCCAGTCTTCCCAGCGAGTCCGTGGGAGCCGGCCTAGTCCAGAAAATCCCGTAATAAAATTGCGAAGTGAGTGGGATTGGGACAACATGCACCTTTTTACCTTCTATAAATCATGAGGGCTTATCGGAAAGTGACCGGCGTGGGTGCCGGGAAAGGGATTCATTAGATATCTTACAAGGATGGAGGACCCACTGGCGTGACTGGCGCCGATAAATATACGTGGCTTGCGCTTTGATCTGCTGGCAGCAGAGAGGACGTGAATTTTTTTTTTCTCCCCCTGATCCCCGTCCGCGTCTAAATCCTGCACGGATTGGATCTCTCTCTCTCTCTCTCTCTTCTCTCTCTCTCTCTCTCTCTCTCTCTCTCTTTTCTCTCTCTCTCTCCTCCCTCTCTCTCTCTCTCTCTCTCCCCCTCTGTGTGTGTGTGTGTTTGAGTGAGCGTGTGTTTGAGAGTAGAAGAGAGAGTATATGTGTGTGTTGTGTGTGTTGCGTGTGTGTGTGAGAGAGAGAAGGAGTGAGTGAGAGAGAGAGAGAGTATGTGTGTGTGTTTGTGTGTGTCTAGAGAGAGCGAGAGAGAGAGATAGAGTGCGTGGAGAGAGAGAGAGTGTGTGTGTGTGTGTGGCGCGCCAAAATGCACACACACCATGTTTCGTTTGCCCCCTCCTCTCTCTCTCTCTCTCTCTCTCTCTCTCTCCTCCCTCCCCCGATCCCACTACTCTGTTTCATGATTTTAGCCATTTTAACGTGCGAAAATAGCACCTCCTACGCAGGTACGTTTGACGCTGATGTAATATTTGAAAATAAGGGAAGGGGGGGGGGGGGGGGAGTGCATGCACTCAAAGTGCTGACCGGAGAGACTGATTGTCTTGGTAAACAATGTTTCGGTTCATCTGATAAGAAAGTTGTGTGTGTGGATGTGTGTGTTAGACAAAAAGTGGAGGGCAAGAGACAGTGGGGCGATGTGTTTCTGTTTGTGTTAGAGAGAGAGAAAATGGGGGCGGGGGAAGAGAGTGTGTGTGTGTGTATCTGTGTGTGTGTGTGTGTATGGATAGAAAGAGAGAGAAGGACAGAGAGGACATGTGTTTCAAGTCTATGTCTAATTTGTGTGAGTGAGAAAGCTATACTTATGTGCGTATATGTGTGAGAGAGAAGGGGGAAGGCAAGAGACAGTGAGGAGATGTTTCTAATTTGAGTGAGAGAAGGGTGTGTGCAAGTGAGAGAGAGAGGGGGCGATGTGTTCTAAGTCGATTGTGTGGAGAGAGGAAGTGTGTGTTTCTAAGTCTGATTTGTGTGGGAGAGAGGAAAAGTGTGCGTCCGAGCTATATGCATGTATGTTGTGTGTGTGAGGAGAGAAAGGACATGAGGAAGACTGTTAATTGTATGAGTGAGAGGAGAGATTGTGAGGTGTTGTGTATGAGAGAGAGAGAGAGAGATTGAACTCTTATATTCATAAATGCCATGGCCTTTCAGAAACAGCCTATTAAGTACATTTAGAGTGAGTAATAAATCTGAACTGTTTTATTCATAAATGCATGGCCTTTCAGAAAACAGCCTATTAAGTACATTTAGGGTGAGTAATAATCTGAACTGTTTATTCATAAAATGCTATGGCCTTTCAGAAAACACCTATTAAGTACATTAGGGTGAGTAAACTAAATCCTAGAATGTTCTAAATTCATCAAATTCATATTGGTCTCTCAGAAAACATCCTTATGTAATACTTTTAGTAGTAATAATCTGGAACTGTTTATATTCATAATTCTATATAAGGAAAACAATGACTATTAAAAGTAATTTTTACGTAATGAGTATTCGATATTAGCCAGGTAATTCAACATAAATATCACGAGAAGAGACAGAGAATCGATACAAGAGGTACACCAAGCAAAAACAATGACTTGGCTAAAGACTTTCTATAGTCTTCAATTCTATAATAAGAGGAAAACAATGATTGTTGAAAAGTAATTTGATTTTCATACTATCTGGGTTGTAATGGATCATTTCGTATATCTTTCAAGTCAGGACATCTCAACGCAACTATGCATTACATTTTCTCCTATGACGAGAGAGAGAAGAGACACAGAGAGGACGAGAGAGAGAGAGAAACAACACGAGAGAAGAACAATGACAATGCGTAGAGTGAATAAGACAAGTTAGATGACAGAGAGAGAGAGAGGAGAGAGAGATGAGAGAGAGAGAGAGAACAGAAATGACGGTAGAGGAATAAGACAGTAGATGACAGAGAGAGAGAGAGGAGAAGACGATCAGAGAGAGAACAGACAGACAGAGACAGAGAGAGGCAAACAAGACAAAAAGCAAAAAAACAACAAACTTTTTCTTGCTACTTATGCTTGGCATGCCCCATTCAGGACGTAACCGATCACGCGCCGCCGTTCTCGTCTGTCCTCCGTTCTTCGACAAAGGCGTTGTTGCTGGAATCGCTGCTTGAAAATCTGAAGAAAGGTGAACAAATAATGGCATCTCCCGCTTTGGTCAAATCTAGAAATACCATTTTGAGCTTCTAGTTCTTAAAAGACAGAAAGAAAAAGAAAAAACAATTCCATTAACAGTGTTTCCAGTTGTTTTGTTTTGTTTGTTTGTTTTGATTTTTGAGGTTGTTTGCTTCATATTGACCAGAAGAAGTATATATGTCTGTCTGTCTGTCTGTCTGTCTTTGTCTGTGACAAATCATGTTTGTTTGATTTAGAGGTTGTTTGCTTCATATTGACCTGAAAGAAGTCTGTCTCTCTGTCTGTCTGTCTGTTGTCTGTCTGTCTGTCTGTCTGTCTGTGACAAAATATGTTAGTTTCTTGCTGGATGTGCATACCATTAGAGTAGAAGAAATATACCCTTCAGGAATTGTGAGTGTGTATATTTGGAAGACAAGATCCTGAAATCAGTACTATTTGAGAAAGATGTGTCAACAGCAATTTCTCTTCTTCAAGTATTTGAAATCCGTTTCCATTTTTGTAATGGTCTACCTTTATCCTCGCTCATGTCAACTTTGTATAATCTGAACCTCCTCCAAGGTCACAGTCATTGACAAGAGAGAAAGGGGGGGGGGGGGGGTAGATACAAAAACCTGGATTTTCTTTTTTTTTTTTTTTTTTTTTTTTAATCAAAATGGAGATGATTTGAATGGCTTCACCATCTTATTTTAAGTTCTTAATGGACAGATGTTTACACTGCATTTGAGAGATGCCAACTTTCTCCTTCTGGATTATGGGGGTGGGTGGGAATAGGGCGAAAGTTCAGCCGACAAGTGTTGAAATGATTTACTGTCCATTTCGTGTATTTGTTTGGTGTGCTCCTTTCTAATGTCACGTTGACCCACGGAAGACAACAACCTTGTTTTTTTAGGCAAGATTCATAATCTGTCGTGTGGATTGGAAATGCCATTTCTTCAGTCAAAAAACAAGATGGCCGAGCCATTCGAACAATTCCCTGTTTGGTACAAAAAATTATCGAAGAATTTCCAGGTTATGTTCTTTCAAGATCACTGTGATCTTGGTGAAGCATCAGAGGAAATAACACATGACTTGAAACGTGGACACGTAGACTGACAACCGTGAACACAAACTGTAAATATTATCAGAAGATTTCGGGAGAGTGCTGTTTCCACACTTTTTCAGAAAAATACTGATTTGAAAAAGTGTGTGTGTGTGTGTGTGTGTGTGTGTGGTGTGTGTGTGTGTGTGTGTGTGTGTGTGTGAGAGAGAGAGAGAGAGAGAGAGAGAGAGAGACCAAGACTTGGCGCCATTGACGTGTGTGTGTGTGGTGACCAAGAGTTGGCGCCATTGATGAGCGCGCGTGCGTGGTTGTGTATGTGTGACCAAGACCTTGGCGCCATTGACTCCAAACTCAGGTGTTGGAGACTCCGCAACTGTCCACATGTTTGTCAGTGACAGCAAAGCAGAAACTTAACCCCTTCAATCCCTCACCCTGTCCACCAGCTTTCTGCAGGGTAGGATGAGGGAGTGAAAGGGTTAACTTTGGGGGGGGCTTATGGACAGGCTGCGGGTGTGAAAGGGTTAAGTGGTATGGATTGAAGCATAACGTACGCCAGTGACCGGGGGAGTACAGTATGAAATGTTACCTAAACTTTTGTGTTGTTCTTGTTTTTGTTGGTACAACTGATTTTGTTTGTCCATATTACTTGCATACATACATACATACATACATACCTACATATACACATACATACATACATACCTACAATACACATACATACATAGCCTACATATACACATACATACATACATACATAGCCTACATAGCCTACATATACAAATACATACATACATACATACATACATACATACATACATACATACATACAAACATACATACATACATGATATATGCATGCGTGCATGCATACATACATACATACATACATACATACGTACGTACTACATTCTACGTACTTACATACTACATACATACGTACGTACTACATACATACGCACAAATACAGTACATACATACATACAGTCAGTCATACATACATACATACATACATACATATACATACTACATACGTACATACATACACACACATACATACATACATACATACATACTACACAACATACATACATACATACATACACACACACACACCACACACACACACACACACACACACACACACACACACACACACACACACACACACACACACACACACACACACATATATTACCTGGACTATCAGAAAACACGAGAACTTTGTAGGGGAGTGTGGACCAGGGCCAGGGGTGGTTATGGTGTTGGGGGGTAGGGCGAGGGGTACGACTGGAAATGTGGTCGGCACTGTTCGAAAATGAAAGGGAGGGGCGATGAGAAAATGAACGAGAGGAGCGATGAGGCACTGTGCCTAGAGTGATGTCTAACATTATGAAGCGTCTCGAACTGTCGGGCCCTGGGATGTGTGTTCAGCACGCAGGACAGCAGACTAAGCGGCTAATAGTGTGCGTGACCAACCTCGATTTCTTCAAACTGAACCTTTTAGAAGCAAAACCAGGAAAGAAAGAAAAAGGAGGGGGAGAGGGAGGGAGAGAGAGAGATTGAACTGTTTTGTTCATAAATGCCATGGCCCTTGAGAAAACAGCCTTTTAAGTACATTTAGAGTGAGTAATAATCGAACTGTGTGTTGGCAAACAAATACAAACAAACGAGACAAGTCTTGATAGAGGCCGAAACAAGATCATTCAAAAAGAAGATTAGGAAAAGACAAGCAACATTCATAGACCATTTTATGAGGAAAGGGGAATTAGAGCACCTGGTCACAACAGAAAAGCTGGAGGGAAAGAGAGCACCAGGTGGACTCAGGGAGAGAATATTGGACGGACTTGCAGGGTGGCTGAGGATAGAGAGGGTAGAAGATGTGCTTGCGGCGACAAGGGATAGATGCATATGGAGGGCCATGATCGCCAACGCCATGCGGCAGGACACATGATGGTGATGATGTTGTGTTGGCAAGGTTTTGAAATGGAGAGGGGGCTTAGGGGGAGGGGAGTACAGGACCTATGAAACACTAAGCTGACACCTCGAGAATGCTTGGAGTATCAAGGTGGACAGCGACATGCCAGTTGATATGTTGCAAGCAAGGATTGAACTCGGGGCCGTAGTAACGTCTGCCACTGTGAAGTGTTGGATAATCGTCGGCTCTTGGACATGTTACTGCGGATTGACTGCCTTAAATTGCCATTCTAAGAATTTCTGTTTCTGTACAAAATGTATAAAAACCAAATAAATATTCATTATTTATTGCACTCTTTTCTCCAGACACAAAGACAGATGCTCTCACTGCGCGTAATAATATGAAACTGTCTCTTCGTCGTGAATCAACAAGATTTTAAGGAATGGGAACCATTCATTATTGCAGTCCAAAAGAAAATGTTTGAACAGGGATTTTTCAGTTATGTGGCCAGGAAACTTTACTTCCAAATTGAAATTTTACGTTGGGATTTTTAATTTGAGTTTAATTATGTCAGGGGTTTTTTTTCCTCAGAAAATTGGCAAATTTCAATGTCGCCTTTGCTCAGACTCGGTCTTAGCAATTGTCTGGATCATTTTTATGGAAATTGTGCTAGACTTCAATGAGATAGAAACTGTCGTGTCTTGTTAAAAACGAAATATTTTACGCTAGTCGATGGTCTAGTGATTAGGACGCTGGTTTTTCCAGTAGGAAGATCTGGGTTTGAACCTGTTTTTGTGTGCACACACACACACACACACACACACACACACACACAACCCCACACACACACACACACACACACACACACACACGAACCACACACACACAAACACACGCGCGCGCGCGCGTACACACACACACCCACCACCACACACCAACCATACACACGCACACACACGCACACACACACACACACTCACGCACACTCACACACACACACACACACACACACACACACACACACACACACACCACAACTACACACACACACCACTGTCTCTCTCTCTCTTCCTCTCTCTCTCTCCTCTCTCTCTCTCTCTCTCGCTTTCTCTCTCTCTCTCTCTTTCTCTGTCTGTCTGTCTATCTCTATCTCTCTCTCATACACACACACACACACGCACATTTCTCTCTCTCTCTCCCCCCCCCCCCTTTCATCAATTCGCTCTCTCTTCTCTCTCTCTCCCCTTCTGTCTCTCTCTCGCCCCTCTCTCTCACTCTCTCTCTCTCTCGCTCTCCCACCCTCCATCTCTCTCTCACTCTCTTTCTCTCTCTCTCTCTCTCTCGCTCTCCCACCCTCCATCTCTCTCTCTCTGTCTCTCTCTCTCTCTCTCTCTCTCTCTCTCTCTCTCTCTCTCCTCTCTCTTCAAAAGGACAGCGTAGTGTCACCGTATCCCAGGGTGCGAGTGTGTCCAAAGTCTAGGAGCTCCTTCCTAAGGGAAGATATACATCAGTCTGGTGCTGGACAAAAAGTGATCCGCCAAGTACTTTGTGTCCCGAACAAAAACAGTTCCCTGACTCGCACTACGCATTAATTGTGTGTGGTGGTGATGGTAGTGGTACATGGTGTGGGGAAAGAGGAGTGTGAAAGATTTGAAGGGGGGGGGAGGAAGGGAGGGACCAGGAGTAGATGTCGAGAGGAGATTAGGGAAAAGGGAAGAAAAAGGGAGAGAAACTCAACAAGACAATTACGTACAGACACAGTAAGACAAAGCACGTACAAACTCTAAGAGACAAACGTACAGACTCAGTAAGACAACACGTACAAACTCTAAGAGACAACACGTACAACTCAGTAAGACAACACGTCAAACTCTAAGAGACAACACGTACAGACTCAATAAGACAACACGTACAAACTCTAAGAGACAACACGTACAAACTCTAAGAAGACAACACGTGCAAACTCTAAAGGACAACACGTACAGACTCAATAAGACAACACGTACAAACTCTACAAGACAACACGTACAAACTCCAAAAGACAACACGTACAAACTCTAAGAGACAACACGTACACACTCTAAAAGACAACGCGTACAAACTCTAAAAGACAACCGTACAACTCAATAAGACAACACGTACAAACTCAATAAGACAACACGTACAAACTCAATAAGACAACACGTACAAACTCTAAAAGACAACACGTACAAACTCAATAAGACAACACGTACAAACTCAATAAGACAACACGTACACACTCTAAAAGACAACACGTACAAACTCAATAAGACAACACGTACAAACTCTAAAAGACAACACGTACAAACTCAATAAGACAACACGTACAACTCAAAAGACAACACGTACAAACTCAATAAGACAACACGTACAACTCAATAAGACAACACGTACAAACTCAATAAGACAACACGTACAAACTCTAAAAGACAACACGTACAAACTCTAAAAGACAACACGTACAAACTCTAAAAGACAACACGTACAAACTCAATAAGACAACACGTACAAACTCAAAAGACAACACGTACAAACTCAATAAGACAACACGTACAAACTCTAAAAGACATTTAGACAACACGTACAAACTCTAAAAGACAACACGTACAAACTCAATAAGACAACACGTACAAACTCTAAAAGACAACACGTACAAACTCAATAAGAACAACACGTACAAACTCAATAAGACAACACGTACAAACTCAATAAGACACACGTACAAACTCAAAAGACACACGTACAAACTCAAGAAGACAACAGTACAAACTCAAAAGACAACACGTACAAACTCAAGAAGACAACAGTACAAACTCAATAAGACAACACGTACAAACTCAAGAAGACAACACGTACAACTCAAAAAGACAACACGTACAAACTCAAAAAGACAACACGTACATGCATTCGCGCACACACACACACACACACACACACACATCTACACGTGAGGATACGTTTCATTGACTCACTCTCTCTCTCTCTCTCTCTTTTTTTTTTTTTTTTTCTCTCTCTCTCATTTTACATAACTGATTTATGAATATTATCTATCTATCTATCTCTGTGATACACAGACGCAGAGAGGAGAGAGAGAGAAAGAGAGAGAGAGAGAAGGCATTTAGTAAAGAACTGCTGAGAATATGTACACATACACACACATGAATACGAAAAGTCATCAGGGAGCTGGCGGATAGGGTGAGTGAGTCAAAGGGTTGTTTTTGCTTTGCTAACAATGTTGACAGGCTACTTATCTTGTGGGATGAGGCTGATCCTGAGACGAACATCTTGAATCTTCGGCTCTAGACTTAGCAAGAAACTTCGGGGAAGTCAATGAGCCCTTCCCTCCCCAGCAACTGTTTTCCCCCTAAGCACTTTAGACTCAAAAGGGGGCTGGGCCGTATCCAGGTTATTACTCCAACGTATCCTTCTGCTGTCGCCTTTTGTTTTTCTCCACCTGTGTTCGAATCCACGCCTCCAAGGTGGTCAGGCTGTCAAACCCAAGTCATCTTTCTTACGGATGTCTACCACTTAGCTTTGGTACACCCGCGGTTCGCTGGGAAATCTTAAACCTTATGAAGTTGGCTGTTGTTCCTCCTATACCAGATCCGGATGGAACTCGTTTTCATTTGCTTCTGCCATTGCCTTTGGGGCTCTGGAACTCTCTTTCCCATCAGCCCTGAGCTGTTTCATGAGGTCAATGGCTGATGTGCCTGTCAACCCGCTTGCTCCAACCTCTGTGGCGAGGACGTTGACCCAGAAGCCGGGTTTCCTCAAGTTGCTGGCTAGACTGGCATACTTTTCAGTCTTGTAGACGTCTGGGTTTTGTAGACGTCTGGTAGATAATCTCGCTTTCCCTCCAGTTCAGCCTGTCTCATCGTATCCCCCTCCCCTCCCCCCCCCCCCCTACATGCACGCGTACAGTACATTGTACCATTAGATTGACCCATTTAGTTAGGTAAACTAGAACAGACAAAAGTCTTATGTCTCGGGCTGAGATTGAACTCCAAACCTCAAAAAACATCGTTTGAAAATAAGCCGTCCGGACCGCGAAAAGAGAGAGGGGGAGGGAGGGAGGGAGAGAGAGAGTTAAGTTAAATATGGCCTATTGTAACTCTTCATGAATGTATTCTGTTATTTAATCTCCCCACCCCCTCTTTTTATTTTTTTAAAGTTTTTAAGGGAGATGTGAGACTTAAGCACTATATAGCGGAATCCTTAAAGAATCTCTTCAGATGTGTTCCTCCTGAGTTTTCTTTTCTTTTTTTTTTTTACAAGAAATCAATAGATTTTGTGATATGATTCTACATATGGGAAAAAAATTCAACGCATTTTAGCCATGAAAGGATTATGGTGAGTTTGGTGTTAAACTGTTATCTTTTTACTTAAACTTGGGTGTTGTTTTTGATGTGGTGCAAACCTTGATATAGCTCTAGTAGTCGGCTGGGCTATAAGCAATATGAACCTAAGATGTTAGAAATCGAGGGTCTGGAAGCAGCAGCCACCACAAGAGCCCTGACCGTCGCAGCCAGCAGGCACGACATTCCAGTGTAGAGGACGGTATCTCCCATGGTTTCCAGAGCCAGTGATTGGGGATGGTTCTGTGGACATGAAATCTGGATCTGTCATCAGCCACACTTGTCACCTTATAGATGGACTGTGTCTGTCTGTCTGTCTGTCCCTCCCTCTCTCTCTCTCTCTCTCTCTCTCTCTCTCTCTCTCTCTCTCTCTCTCTCTCTCTCTCTCTCTCTCTGTGTGTGTGTGTGGCGGGTGAGGGTGGGGGGATATTGGGAGAAGGAAGAGGTATGTCTAAACGCGCCCTCGTTAGTGGACGTATATGCTCATGTCATACATATTGTGTGCGTGTATGTGTATATGTGTGTGTGTGTGTGTGCGCGCGCGCGTGTGTGTGTGTATGTTACGAAAGATCCCCCTCCCCTCCCGCTCAACTTCAAAGCAATTGTATTTGCTCGAGGATAGTAGCATTAGTTGGTGTTGGACTTGTCTTACAGCTTGTCCTTGGTATTCTACACGTATAATATCAGCATTTAAATTAAAAAAAATAGATGAATTATAAACATGTACAGTGTGAAAGAAGTTATCAAAGTGAATGGTAATAAACACTTGACCAGTTGACATATAAAAGTCAGTGTTTTAACATAAGCATGAGAGACAGCGGCAGACACGTGTAAAGTGAAAATATGTCAGCCACTGACAGTGACAACAAACACAAAAGCAACAATAACAACGTAGTAGCATTGATATTAGTATAGTACGGGAAAGAGAGAGAGTGAGAGAGAAACAGAGACAGACAGACAGACAGAGAGGAAGGGAGAGAGAGAGACTGAGAGAGAGAGTGGGAGACAGATGGACAGATAGACGGACAGACAGACAGATAGAAAGGGAGAGAGAGTGAGAGAGAGAGAGTGCGAGAGAGTGTGAGCGTGAGTGTGAGGGAGAGACAGTGTGTGTGTGTGTGAGAGAGAGAGAGAGAGAGTTGGAGAGAGAATGAGAGAGTGTGTGTGTGTGTGAGAGAGAGAGTGAGAGAGAGAGAACTTCTGTGGAAATTACGCTCAGTGCCTCGTAAATGTGCTGTGCACAATGTCCCAATGACTGCTTGAGAATGGTACTATATAAAAATTATTTATTGGTATTATTAGTATTATCATTATCGCTATTTTGGCCCTCTCTCCCTCCCCCTTCTGTAGGATAAAACAATAACAACACGGCATGACCACTTTTACGTTACAGAATTCATCTCACTCCCCTCCCCCCCCCCCCCCCCAAGACATCGTATTTGCCTCCCCTCTTCCCAGTAACCACAACTCACAAACACTTTATGTTTATGTTTTCATATCTGTCATTTTCCCCTCCTGCACCAAACAACAGGGACAGTGTGCTTTTTTTCCCTCCCAGTTTTTGTGTTTGTTGTTTGATATGTCTCCTTTGTTGTCTTACGTTTACGCTTGACAAAGGCCAATTGACCGCAGATTTGTGCCTGTCTTGTCTCGTTGTATTAAAAACACGTTTTGATTCTGTTATCATGTTTTCTTCTTCTTCTTCTTCTTCTTCTTCTTCTTCTTATTATTATTATTATTATTATTATTGTTATTATTATTATTGTTGTTATTATCATCGTCATCGTCTTCGTCATTATTATTATTACATTATTATTATCATCATCATTATTATTGTCATTATCATTATTATTGTTATTATTACTGTAACTAACCCGACCGCGTGCGCCAAGCCGGAGCCAAAGAGTGCTCTCGTCCTATCGAGTAAAAGAACGTGACGACCTCACACCACTAAGGAGCCATCGCCTGCAGGCAACTCTGGCGCCCTCACCTTCCCCTCCCCCGCCCCTGTTGAGTATTGTCTTCACCACCCAAAAGGGCACGCACACATACACACATGCATGCATGCATGCACACACACGCATATGCATACACACACATGTATTACACACACACATACACACACGCACACAAACGCGTGCGCGCACACGGGCACGCACGGTATACACACATGCACACGCTCATACACATGCACACTCGCACACACATGCACGCGTACACACACATATACACACACACATGCACACGTACTTCTAATCGATTTAAAACAATCTCGCTGTAGAAAGAAATGAACAGACAGACAGAGAGACAGCGAGAGATAGAGAAGGGACTGTAACACACAGACAGACAGACAGAGAGAGAGACAGCGAGAGATAGAGAAGGGACTGTAACACACAGAGAGACAGACAGACAGAGAGACAGCGAGAGATAGAGAAGGGACAGTAACACACAGAGAGACAGACAGACAGAGAGACAGCGAGAGATAGAGAAGGGATAGTAACACACAGACAGACAGACAGACAGAGAGACAGCGAGAGATAGAGAAGGGACAGTAACACACAGAGAGACAGACAGACAGAGAGACAGCGAGAGATAGAGAAGGGACAGTAACACACAGACAGACAGACAGCGAGAGATAGAGAAGGGACTGTAACCACAGAGCGAGGAGACAGACAGACAGAGCAGACGGCGAGAGATAGAGAAGGGACAGTAACACACAGAACAGACAGACAGACAGACAGCGAGAGATAGAGAAGGGACGTAACACACAGAGCAGACAGAGAGACAGGACAGAAGAGAGAAGCGAAGGAGACAGCGAGAGATAGAGGGACAGAACAGAAGACCAAGAGACAGCGAGAGATAGAGAAGGGACAGTAACACACAGACAGACAGACAGACAGAGAGACAGCGAGAGATAGAGAAGGGACAGTAACACACAGACAGACAGACAGACAGAGAGACAGCGAGAGATAGAGAAGGGACTGTAACACACAGGAGAGACAGACAGACAGAGAGACAGCGAGAGATAGAGAAGGGACGTGACACACAGAGAGACAGACAGACAGAGAGACAGCGAGAGATAGAGAAGGGACAGTAACACACAGAGAGACAGACAGACAGAGAGACAGCGAGAGATAGAGAAGGGACAGTGACACACAGAGAGACAGACAGACAGACAGAGAGACAGCGAGA
Organism: Monoplex corrugatus; assembly: GCA_030674185.1. Classification (NCBI taxonomy): domain Eukaryota; kingdom Metazoa; phylum Mollusca; class Gastropoda; order Littorinimorpha; family Ranellidae; genus Monoplex; species Monoplex corrugatus. The sequence continues at coordinate 87,536,293 of CM060312.1, forward strand.
GATAGAGAAGGGACAGTGACACACAGAGAGACAGACAGACAGAGAGACAGCGAGAGATAGAGAAGGGACAGTGACACACAGAGAGACAGACAGACAGACAGACAGACAGCGAGAGATAGAGAAGGGACTGTAACACACAGAGAGACAGACAGACAGAGAGACAGCGAGAGATAGAGAAGGGACAGTGACACACAGAGAGACAGACAGACAGAGAGACAGCGAGAGATAGAGAAGGGACTGTAACACACAGAGAGACAGACAGACAGAGAGACAGCGAGAGATAGAGAAGGGACTGTAACACACAGAGAGACAGACAGACAGAGAGACAGCGAGAGATAGAGAAGGGACTGTAACACACAGAGAGACAGACAGACAGAGAGACAGCGAGAGATAGAGAAGGGACTGTAACACACAGAGAGACAGACAGACAGAGAGACAGCGAGAGATAGAGAAGGGACAGTGACACACAGAGAGACAGCGAGAGATAGAGAAGGGACAGTGACACACAGAGAGACAGACAGACAGAGAGACAGCGAGAGATAGAGAAGGGACTGTAACACACAGAGAGACAGACAGACAGACAGACAGCGAGAGATAGAGAAGGGACTGTAACACACAGACAGAGAGACAGCGAGAGATAGAGAAGGGACAGTAACACACAGACAGACAGACAGACAGACAGACAGCGAGAGATAGAGAAGGGACAGTAACACACAGAGACAGACAGACAGAGAGACAGCGAGAGATAGAGAAGGGACAGTGACACACAGAGAGACAGACAGACAGAGAGACAGCGAGAGATAGAAAAGGGACAGTGACACACAGAGAGACAGACAGACAGAGAGACAGCGAGAGATAGAGAAGGGACTGTAACACACAGAGAGACAGACAGACAGAGAGACAGCGAGAGATAGAGAAGGGACTGTAACACACAGAGAGACAGACAGACAGAGAGACAGCGAGAGATAGAGAAGGGACAGTGACACACAGAGAGACAGACAGACAGAGAGACAGCGAGAGATAGAGAAGGGACTGTAACACACAGAGAGACAGACAGACAGAGAGACAGCGAGAGATAGAGAAGGGACTGTAACACACAGAGAGACAGACAGACAGAGAGACAGCGAGAGATAGAGAAGGGACTGTAACACACAGAGAGACAGACAGACAGACAGCGAGAGATAGAGAAGGGACTGTAACACACAGACAGACAGACAGCGAGAGATAGAGAAGGGACAGTAACACACAGACAGACAGACAGACAGCGAGAGATAGAGAAGGGACAGTAACACACAGAGAGACAGACAGACAGAGAGACAGCGAGAGATAGAGAAGGGACAGTGACACACAGAGAGACAGAGAGACAGCGAGAGATAGAGAAGGGACTGTAACACACACAGAGACAGACAGACAGACAGACAGCGAGAGATAGAGAAGGGACACATCAGTCCCAATTTCTGATTCAGCTAAAAACCTTGGTGTCTGCATTGACTCTACCCTCTCCATGAACAACTTTGTTTCTCAAACTGCCAGATCCTGCTACTATCATCTCCATCGTATAAGGCTGATCAGGAAGTATCTCTCTGTCGAAACAACTGCAAAACTCGTTCTCTCCTTCATAATGTCTCGCATTGACTATTGCAATTCACTCCTGTCTGGTCTTCCTGCCTCCACCATTCACATCCTACAGCGCATTCAAAACAATGCTGTACGCCTTGTACTGAAAAAGAAAAAAGCTGACCACATATCTCCTCTCCTGGCACAACTTCACTGGCTCCCTGTATCAAAGCGCATACAGTACAAACTAGACACCATGTGCTACAAAAGCCTCAATAACGCAGCCCCCGATTACCTGTCAAGCCTACTTGAGATCTATCTTCCCTCACGTACCCTCCGCTCTGCCTCCGATCCTCTGACTTTTCGCTTTCCACGCACTAAGCTCAATACCTATGGTCCACGAGCCTTCTCTGTTTCTGGTCCACTCTCCTGGAACAAACTTCCTCTCTCAGTCCGTCAGCAACCTACTTTTGTCTCCTTCAAGTCCGCTCTCAAAACTCACCTTTTCTCCTCCGCATAAAATCCTAACCCCCCTCTGCAGCCTGTCTCCGCTCGGAGGGAATCACATGGTTATAATATATAATTGTATATGCTATGCTCTCTATAATTTTCCATTGGTTTTATTCTTGCTTTTATTGCTTTTATCTTTCTCCCCATTTATAGCCATGCGTGTGTGTGTGTGTGTGTATGTGTGTGTGTGTGTGTGCGTGCGTGTGTGTGCGTGCGTGCGTGCATGCGTGCTTGCGTGTGTGTCTGCTTCAGCGCTTAGATTTGATTTTATCAAGATTTTGCGCTATATAAATATTGTAATTATTATTATTATTTAACACACAGAGAGACAGACAGACAGACAGACAGCGAGAGATAGAGAAGGGACAGTAACACACAGAGAGACAGACAGACAGAGAGACAGCGAGAGATAGAGAAGGGACTGTAACACACAGAGAGACAGACAGACAGAAGAGAAGGGACAGTAGAACAGAGCGAGAGACAGACAGGCAGGCAGACGGACATAGAGAGAAGGGACAGTAGAACAGACAGACAGACAGAAGAGAAGGGACAGTAGAACAGAGCGAGAGACAGACAGGCAGGCAGACGGACATAGAGAGAAGGGACAGTAGAACAGACAGACAGACAGACAGAGAAGGGACAGTAGAACAGAGCGAGAGACAGACAGGCAGGCAGACGGACATAGAGAGAAGGGACAGTAGAACAGACAGACAGACCGACAGATAGAAGGGACAGTAGAACGGAAAGCAGTCGGTTGGTGTTTGCGTTTGTAGAGGTCGTGATGTTATGTTGCTAATCTGTTGTTGTTGGGTTTGTTTGTCTGTCTGTTTGTTTGTCTGTTTAATGTGTCTGTGTGAGGGGTGGAGATGAGGTTAGGTTGATGGTTTAGGCAAAAGGAGTACCATGAGTGAGAGAGACAGAGAGAGACTTTTCAGACTTCAGAATTAATTTTTTTCAAGAAAGGCCATAGCCCCTATTGAAGGGGTGCTTACAAGTACAATGAAATAATCAGACAGCATATCATAGGATTAGCAATCAACAACAAAATAATCTTACATTCCGATAAAGCAATTTCCCTGATTTTAGCTGCTTTGAGCAGGAACAAACCAAAATTCTTAATATAATGGAAACGAGTTGAACACATTAACAAACAAAGTTTAAACATATTTGGGCATCTATGATACTTTTGAGGGAGACACAGAGACAGAAAGAGAGAGAGACACACACACACACAGAAGGAGACAGAGACTGAGAGAGAGAGAGAGGGAGACTGACACATAGAGACAGAGACAGACAGACAGAGAGAGAAGGAGACAGAGAGAGAAAGGGAGAGAAACAGACACACACAGAGACAGAAAGAAAGAGAGAGAGAGAGTCAGACAGACAGAAAGACAGACGGGGATGTAGGGTACCAAGGAAAGTCGGTCCTTATCCTTTTCAGACTTCGCCTTGTCCACCAACTTCCTGTACATGTCAAGGGTGTCGCAGAGGAGGAGACCAACGCGAACTTGGTTAGAGGCCGTTCTTGTAGCCGATGGTGAGGGAATGGAGGTGGGGTTGTTGTTGTTGTTGTTGTTGTTGGAAAAAGGGGGTGGGGGAGAAGAGAGGGAGGAGAGCTGTAGTACAGGACAAGTCCGGTACCACCTGGTTCCAACACCTTGGTCTTGTCGGGTTGATCCTCTCTTGTCTTCTTCCGTCTTGTTGACTTTCCTGAGCGTCCTGTACTGTACTGTGTGTACTGTCTGTACTGGACTCTTGCCAACCCTACTGCTTTTTCCCTGGGAGTGGCCAGACGACAGATCTCACCCCCCCCCCCCCATTTCCCCCACCCCACCCACCTCAATCTGTCTGTCTGTCTCTGTTTCCCTCTCTCTGATTTTGTTGTTGTCTTTGTCTCTTTCTCTCTCTGTCTGTCTGTCTCTCTCTCTCTGTCTATCTATCTATCTGTCTATCTATCTATCTGTCTGTCTGTCTGTCTGTCTATGTAGCTGTCTGTCTGTCTATCTCTATCCCTTTCTGTTCCTCTCTCTGATTATCTCTCTCTCTCTTTCCCTCTTTCCTCTCTCCCACTCTCTCTCTCTCTCTTTGTCTGTCTCTCTGTGTTAGTCTTTCTCCCTCTCTGTTT
>CM060312.1:87545484-87555484 GCA_030674185.1 Monoplex corrugatus
TGTATTGATGTCTTGAGGTCAATCCTGGCTTGTATTGATGTCTTGAGATCAGTCCTTGCTTGTATTGATATCTTGAGATCAATCCTGGCTTGTATTGATGTCTTGAGGTCAATCCTTGCTTGTATTGATGTCTTGAGATCAGTCCTTGCTTGTATTGATGTCTTGAGGTCAATCCTGGCTTGTATTGATATCTTGAGGTCAATCCTGGCTTGTATTGATATCTTGAGATCAGTCCTTTTTTGTATTTATGTCTTGAGGTCAATCCTGGCTTGTATTGATATCTTGAGATCAGTCCTTGCTTGTATTGATGTCTTGAGGTCAATTCTTGCTTGTATTGATGTCTTGAGATCAGTCCTTGCTTGTATTGATATCTTGAGATCAGTCCTTGCTTGTATTGATGTCTTGAGATCAGTCCTTGCTTGTATCGATATCTTGAGATCAGTTCTTGCTTGTATTGATATCTTGAAATCAGTCCTTGCTTGTATTGATGTCTTGAGATCAGTCCTTGCTTGTATCGATATCTTGAGATCAGTCCTTGCTTGTATTGATGTCTTGTTCAATCCCAGCCTGTATGATGTCTTGTTCAATCCCAGTCTGTATGATGTCTTGAGTTCAATCCCAGTCTGTATGATGTCTTGAGTTCAATCCCAGTCTGTATGATGTCTTGAGTTCAATCCCAGTCTGTATAATGTCTTGTTCAATCCCAGTCTGTATGATGTCTTGTTCAATCCTAGCCTGTATGATGTCTTGTTCAATCCTAGCCTGTATGATGTCTTGTTCAATCCTAGCCTGCATTGACATGTCTTGTTTAACCGCAGCCCATATTGATTTCTTCAATTCAAAACCAGCACGTATTGATGTCCTGAGTTCAATCCCATACTGTATTGATGTCTTCAGATCAATATCAGACCGTATTGATGTCCTGATTTCAATCCCAGACTGTATTGATGTCTTCAGATCAACATCAGACCGTATTGATCTCTTGGGTTCAATCCGAGTTGTATTGATGTCCAGAGTTCAGTCCTAGCCTGCAGTATAATTAGCTGGCCTTTCGCTGCCCATGTGAATGTTTCAGTCATTGTGATGGTGTCAGCTTTGTGTTTCATCATTTCCATTCCCCTCTCTATTCCCCCATTTCAAGACATTGCCCGTGCATAGAGTTTTGCACAGGCTCGAGGAGTCTGCCATATGATAACTGACAGATTTGGATGGAGCGCATATGGAATTTTCCAAGTGCAATGAATCATCAAGCTCTGATCATTAACCCTTTCATACCCTCACCCTGTTCATCAGCTTTCATTTAACCCTGTCCTCCTTATTTAATTCTTTCGCACCCTTACCCAATCCATCAACTCCCTTATCATTTGTTATTTTCACACCCATATCTTATCCGTCAGCTTCCTTATCACACTAGTCATAAACTTTCTTATCTTTTAATTCTTTCCCCGCCTCCCCCCCCCCCCCCCTTTCGGGATGCTAGGGGCTCTTTCAGTAGAGTCTATAAATAGTATCCCCACCTTCTGGAAATTCTGTGCTAGAAATTTCCTCTTTTCTGTCACTCTCTTTGTTTCTGCCTTGCTCCTTTGCTTTCTGTCATTTCTTCCTATCATTTTCTGCCTTTTTGGTCCGTTCACCTGTGTGTGTTCGATGAGGTCTCATGTGCTTTCTCTTAGGATTGATAGCTGGGTGCATATATTAAGTGCATTTTTGGCTCTATTGAGGCGAAATATGCGGAAGCAATTTTAGGTAAATCTAGGCTTGTTTTTGTATATGTTCTAGTGTCCTTAGTTGTGTTCAATTTTGTATTTAGGTATGCTTTTGTTATTCCCCTGTGTGATGAATTGGACGGAGGGGTCAGTGCCAGGGGTGTCGCCTTGGATTGTGTGCTCAAATGTATTGGTGTGTGGATTGTGTGCGCAAATCTTTGGTGTGTGTACTTCTTTTTCTTTTTCTTTTTCTTTTTTTCCTGTTGAAATATTGTGTATGTTTTGAAACAGGTTATAGCCCTGATATGGCTCTGCACAGTCAGCTGGGCTTTAAACAAAAATAACAGTTACATTTAACTCTTTTGCTCCCGCATTCACTCTGTCAGGTTCTTTACTATGTAACCCTTTCACTTTCACCTTATCTATCAGCTTCCTTATTATGTAACCCTTTCACCTTCACCCTACCTGTCAGCTTCCTTATGATTTAACTCTTTCTTCCTTATTTTACAATTTCATTCCTACAGGAAGCAAGTGGATAGGGTGATGTAGTGAAAGGGTGAGAAACTCGTGAAGCCCGTTAGGGGCAGTTTGACCTTGACCTGGGTAGGGACAGGTTTTGTTTTAATTGATTGGTTGGTTTGTGAGTTGGATAGATTGATTGTTTCGATTGATTCAGTTGATTGTTTGATTGGATTGATCGATACCATTTTGTTGTTTGTTTATTGTTTGTTTTTTGTTTTATTCACTTTTGTTTTGTTTCATATCATTTTGTTTGTTTTTGTTTTATTCTTTTTCGTTTTGTTTTATATCATTTTGTTGTTGTTGTTTTTTTATGTTCACTTTTGTTTATTTGATCAAACTCAATTATTGTTACTTAACTTGATTAGTGTTTCTTTTTGTGTGTATGTGGTTCATGATAACTTCATTACTGGCACTCAGTTTGGTTCACATGTTTCACTCATCTAAATCATTAAACCTGAATGTATGTTGTGTTTAAACTGTTGTGGTTCAAACGTATTCTGACAAAACTTGCACAAAACTGGAAATGCTTGTAGCTGCTCAGAGTTATGCATTTTGCACTTTTGTGTCAAAAGGAATGTGCAAAACATGTTTCAATAAATGGTGAGTGTCCCCAAACGTTTTAACATCAAGCAGAAAGCTTTTCTTTCATCTTCTCTCCCAAATTGGAGTTGCGGTTCTTTTAAAGAGCGACGAAACTGCTTCCTAATTGGTGATGGTATTAAAAGCTGATCAGAAGACAGGGGAAAGCCTTTCTGTTTTTTGAGAACACCTGAACATTCTTAGCGTTAAGGACCTCAAGTGCAGACTGTCATTCTTCAGAATGTTCTGTCGTGAAAGCTGATTAGCTCCCTAGAAGGCAAACAAGTGTCTTGTTCTTAAGAACATCAAACAGTAATATGTTGTTTCCCCTGAACGGACTTTAAGTACAGACTATGTTTGCCAAATGATGGCTTTGTGATCATTCCGCCATGCTGGACCTTGAGTGGTAGCTGGGGCTGGTCGTAATTGACACTAGAACGGTTTTTAAAGAAATGGTTAAACCATTCTAGCAATCTGTTTTCGTAAGAAATTGTTAAACCATATTGGCATTCTCTTTCCATACAAAAATTATTACAGGAAGTCCATGGTTTTGTGCTTCTCAAGGTCAACGTGTCCCTGAAAATGCTTTAGTTGAAATAAAACTGCACGTGTATCGAGGATAATGGTAGACTGTCACAACAGGTTTTGAATAGTATCAGAAGTTCCTTTCAGAGCGACTTCACATACTTTCTGAAAAACGGGCTGGTTTTAGATGGTGTTTGTTGGTTTCTGTTTTGTTTGTTTGTTTTTTTGTTTTGTTTTTGTTTTTTTGTTTTTTGTCTGTGTAAATCGACTTTGATTCTCCTTGTCATCCAATCTGACGCATTGGTAACTCCTTAACGATCCACGTGTGTGACCCATTGTGGTAAAGATCCTTCCAGAAACAGCTAAGGAAATCTTGCTAAGTACGTTTTACACACACACCACACACCACACACACACACACACACACACACACACACACACACACACACACACACACACACACACACACACACACACACACACAACACACACACACACTCTCTCCTCTCTCACTCCCCTCTCTCTCTCTCTCTCTCTCTCTCTCTCATTTTTTTTATGTAGGAATATGGTTGGGCTTGATTTACACACACATTCACTCTTTCTTTTTCCATACCTGCCACCATCCCAGTTTTCCTCCCCTTTTCTCTCTTCCTTTTTTAATTTCCCTTCCTTTCATCTTCCGAATGGCCGAGATTGTTTCATGACCTTGAGGTCAAGGGGTAGTGAGGTCCTGGTGACCTCCTGTTCTCAGGGCCAGCGTTATAAGGCCGGTGCCCATACATCTCCCTTCTCTCTGATTTATTTTATCTTTCTCTAACACAGAATAGGTCAATGTATCCCTTCACAGCTGGGTAAATAAAGCCTGCGCGCGCAGAGCTTTCCCTGGGATCAGGATTGAACTCATGCAGTTTGATTGGAAGGCAGGAGCTAATCTGTTCACCAGCCTCCTTACTAGCAGACGTAACATCTTCACACGGTCATTATTTTATTCATTTGCCTGAACTGGACAGTGTCTTACGTCCCCAGTTTTTTTGTTTTTGTTTTTGTTTTTTTTTGTTGTTTTTTTGGGGTTTTTTGTTTTTGTTTTTTTGTTTGTTTTGTTTTGTTTTTTTAATCGATATCTGACGACGACAGATAAGAAAATTGACCAGATTTGGTTGTATTGTGTCATTACCTTTACCGTTGGAAAAGGAAGATCAATCAATCAACCGGTCAGTCAATCAATCAGTCAATGAATTTATCGTTGAATCTGTCTGTCTGTGTCTCTGTCTGTCTGTCTGCCTGCTTGTCTGTCTGCCTGCTTGTCTGTCTGTCTGTTGTTGTTGTTGTTGATATTGTTTGTTGTTGGTGTTGTTGTTGTTTTAATCTTTCTGTATATATTTTCGTTTCTCGCACACACATTTTTTTTTTGGGGGGGGGGGGGAGGGGAAGGAGGATACGAGGCATGCATTCTGAACTCTGTAAACCAATTGCAGTGGAACCCATTTTCGTTTTGAAAATTTGTTATTGTTTTTGTTTGCTTTTTTTTTTTTTTTTTTTGGGGGGGGGGGGGTAGTTTTGTGTAAATGTCAGTGTATGTTGTGTTTGTGTTTGTTTTGATGTTGCTGAGGGGGCAGGTGGACATGTCAGGATGGTCACACCTCACAACGACAACAGTTGGGGGGGGGGGGGAGGGACGTGGGCGCCGTCTGACGTGTGTGCCGTTGTTCCCTTAATTTCTCTCGGGACCTGGGAGTGATGGAACTTGTGTGGACAGTGGCGACAGTGTCGCAGCTGCCGTTCCTGCCTCGGTGGCTAAACTGGAGAGAATTAGGAAATATTGCACAAGCCAGCTTGGCCTTGCATATTGTTTTGATTGTTACTTGAATGTACGTCTGTCTGTCCGTTCGTCCGTCCGTAAGGGTTTGAGTCTTCTTTTACAGCGTTTTGTTTTCTTTGTTGTTGTACGTTCACTACCCTTCCATCGTTTGCATCGCCTCGTTGTTACTGCCTTCATACTGTTCTGTCTTCATACTGCTCTGTTTTTATACTGCTCTACCTTTGTACTGCTCTGTCTTCATACTGCTCGTGTCTTCATACTGCTCTGTCTTCATACTGCTTGTGTCTTCATATTGCTCTGTTTTCATACTGCTCTGTCTTCACACTGTTTTGCCTTCATACTGTTTGCCTTCATACTGCTTTGCCTTCATACTGCCGTCTTCATTCTGCTGTCTCCATACTGCTCTGCCTTCACGCTGCTCTACTTTCATACTGCTCTACCTTCATACTGCTCTGTCTTCATACTGCTCTTGTCTTCATACTGCTCAGTGTTCATACTGCTTTGCTTTGTTTTACCTTCATACTGCTCAGTGTTCGTACTGCTCTACCTTCATACTGCTCTGTCTCCATACTGCTTTGCTTTGTTTTGTTTTACCTTCATACTGCTCTGTCTCCATACTGCTTTGTTTTGTTTTGTTTTACCTTCATACTGCTCAGTGTTCGTACTGCTCTACCTTCATACTGCTCTGTCTCCATACTGCTTTGCTTTGTTTTGTTTTACCTTCATACTGCTCTGTCTCCATACTGCTTTGCTTTGTTTTTTTTACCTTCATACTGCTCTGTCTCCATACTGCTTTGTTTTGTTTTGTTTTACCTTCATACTGCTCTGTCTCCATACTGCTTTGTTTGTTTTACCTTCATACTGCTCTGTCTCCATACTGCTTTGCTTTGTTTTACCTTCATACTGCTCTGTCTCCATACTGCTTTGTTTTGTTTTACCTTCATACTGCTCTGTCTCCATTACTGCTTTGTTTTGTTTTACCTTCATACTGCTCTGTCTCCATACTGCTTTGCTTTGTTTTACCTTCATACTGCTCTGTCTCCATACTGCTTTGTTTTGTTTTACCTTCATACTGCTCTGTCTCCATACTGCTTTGCTTTGTTTTACCTTCATACTGCTCTGTCTCCATACTGCTTTGCTTTGTTTTGTTTTACCTTCATACTGCTCTGTCTCCATACTGCTTTGCTTTGTTTTACCTTCATACTGCTCTGTCTCCATACTGCTTTGCTTTGTTTTACCTTCATACTGCTCTGTCTCCATACTGCTTTGCTTTGTTTTACCTTCATACTGCTCTGTCTCCATACTGCTTTGCTTTGTTTTACCTTCATACTGCTCTGTCTCCATACTGCTTTGCTTTGTTTTACCTTCATACTGCTCTGTCTCCATACTGCTTTGTTTTGTTTTACCTTCATACTGCTCTGTCTCCATACTGCTTTGCTTTGTTTTACCTTCATACTGCTCTGTCTCCATACTGCTTTGCTTTGTTTTACCTTCATACTGCTCTGTCTCCATACTGCTTTGCTTTGTTTTACCTTCATACTGCTCTGTCTCCATACTGCTTTGTTTTGTTTTACCTTCATACTGCTCTGTCTCCATACTGCTTTGCTTTGTTTTACCTTCATACTGCTCTGTCTCCATACTGCTTTGCTTTGTTTTACTTCATACTGCTCTGTCTCCATACTGCTTTGCTTTGTTTTACCTTCATACTGCTCTGTCTCCATACTGCTTTGCTTTGTTTTGTTTTACCTTCATACTGCTCAGTGTTTAGTCTGCTCTACCTTCATACTGCTCTACCTTCATACTGCTCAGTCTTCATACTGCTCTACCTTCATACTGCTCTACCTTCATACTGCTCTCTTCAACTCCTCAGCACTGCATCAGTGCCGTTGAAGTTAGGGTCACCATGGGAGCCGGCATGCAAGTTGACAGATTCTGGGACAGTCTGTTTGACAATGCTATGATAAAACTGGAGAATAGTGATGTTGCTGTGGAGCACGCTTGAATGAGACGTAGTGACGGGACTGTACTATACTGCCTGATTCTGTTCAAGATGTATCCTAACGTCAAACAGGCCCGAGAGATCCTGGTAGTGGTGGTGGTGATGGTGATGGGGGGTGGAGGTGGGTGTTGTGGTTGTTATTGTTGTTGTTTTGAAGGTGGGGGTTGGCATGGCCGCGAATGAAGGCACACAGTCATTTCAGACTTGCAAACCAACTGCGGCAGATCCTATTTTCATTGTACAATTTGAATTTCTTGTTTTGTATTATTTTGGAGGGTTGGGTTTTGTTTTTTTTGAGGGGTTTGTGTTGTTTTGTTTTGTTTTGTTTGTTTTTCTTTGTGTTTTTGGTGTTTGCTCAAGGGAAGGTGGACAGGGCAGGATATTCAAACCTCACAACACCAACAACAGTGGTGGCAGGGGTAGTGTTATCATTAATTTTTGTGCTGTTGTTTTGTTAATTTCTCCCGGGAGCTAAGAGTGACGGCACTGTTTTGCAAAGGTGGCATTGTGGCAGCTGTTTGTTATGCCCTTGACATTTGACACAATGGAAGATCATCTACAGCAGACATGTATGGCCTTGCGTTTTGTTTTTTTGATTTATTTATTTATTTATTTATTTTACTGTTTTGTTGCTTTTGGTTGCATGATAGTTTGATTTTGTGTTTGTTTTCTTTTCTTTTCTTTTCTTTTGTTCATTTGTTTGTTGGTTGGTTGGTTTTTGTTTGTTGTTGATTGTTTGTTTTTGTTTGTTGTTTGTTTGTTTGTTATTCTTTTTTTTCAGTTTTCTTTCTTACTGTCTGTTTGTGTCTTTCTCACTGTCTGTCCCAGTCGGGCCTCAGTGACTAAGCTTTATTAAACGGCCCACATAATAATAATAATAATAATTACAATATTTATATAGCGCAAAATCTTGATAAAATCAAATCTAAGCGCTGAAGCAGACACACACGCAAGCACGCACGCACGCAAGCACGCACACACACGCACGCATACACACACACACACACACACACACACACACACACACACGCATGGCTATAAATGGGGAGAAAGAATAAAAGCAATAAAAGCAAGAATAAAAGCAATGGAAAATTATAGAGAGCATAGCATATACAATTATATATTATAACCATGTGATTCCCTCCGAGCGGAGACAGGCTGCAGAGGGGGGGGGGGGTTGAGTGAGGTTAGGATTTTATGCGGAGGAGAAAAGGTGAGTTTTGAGGGCGGACTTGAAGGAGACAAAAGTAGGTTGCTGACGGACTGAGAGAGGAAGTTTGTTCCAGGAGAGTGGACCAGAAACAGAGAAGGCTCGTGGACCATAGGTATTGAGCTTAGTGCGTGGAAAGCGAAAAGTCAGAGGATCAGAGGCAGAGCGGAGGGTACGTGAGGGAACATAGATCTGCCCATCTTCACATAATTGTTGTTCTGGGGATGTCAGTGTAGGATGAGGCATAAAAATGAATAAAATGTCGTGTATGATGTCAAAGGAATGCACGCACGCTTGTATTTGTGTGTGTGTGTGGTGTGTGTAAGAAAGAGAGAGAGAGAGAAATAATCAGAATCAGAAATTTATTCAGTAAGGCCAAAGCCCCATTTGAAGGGCTGTGAACACATTATAAACATTATACAAACACAGAGTATAATTCATAGTCGTTCTTGTATAATGCATACTTCAAATATCTTGAAATAGTTTCAATACTGGCCCACAGTCAAACTTCAGAGAGAGAGTGAGGCAATGAGGGAGGGGGTAGGGAGTAATTAGAACCTGCCCTCAAAAAGCTGACCCGAAAGTTGTGAGGTCTGTTCACAATCACCATGCCCGTCAGTGGCCATAATTTATAGGATTGTAGACAATTGTTGTTGTTGTTGTTTTCAGTCCGTCTCACTCGTCAGTAAACTTAGTGGAATTTCGACTTTGTTCCAGAACAATCGTTGTACAAAACCATATGCGCTCCACGCAATTCTGCCAGCAATTATCTGGCAAACTTCTTGGTCCTGCACAAAACCCAATGTGTTGGCTGTATCGTAAAATCTAAGAGGGAAACGGGGGGGATGGTGGAGGAGGGGGTTTATGAACCACCAAAATGATCAGGGCATTAAGATGAACAGCGAACAAGCCAGCTTTTATGTGGCGGGTTGGGATTGTGCACTTGAGACATGAGATCCTGAGTCCATGGCTCTGTCAGAATAGTCCACCAGGCCATGTAAAAGTGGTGTATGTGGTCAAGTGGTCAAGGCATCTGTCCCCCGCTATGGGATACTGTAGATGCAGAAATGAAGGTCCTCCTTCTGTTTTGGAACCATGGGAGATGTCTAGTTTGTTTTTAGATAGTTGGGGGTTCCTCTTTCCTGTCATGTTCTCTTTTCTTCACAAGTCTCTTATTTCTGCCTTTCGGATCATTCTCCTTTATTTCTTCCAAATTCTCACAAAGTTACCTAAAGGCAGAGTATGACTGGTTTTAAGATGGGATGAAAGGCCAGTGCGTGCAAAAACCTGCTCCCTCTGCAATGTAGGTAGGTTTGTATGAATTTATATGCTTAGATAAGGTGCGCTCACAGGAGCATCAACCTGCGTAAGAAGTAAAAAGTGTCTGCTTTGGATGCGAGAAATCTGAGTGGGAGGAATAAGGGGTTTGTCCCCTCCCCTCCACTAGATGTTAACCCTTTCACTCCCACACCCTATCCACCAGCTGCAGAAACTTAACCCTTTCACTCCCTAAGGAAGCTGGTGCATAGGGTGAATGAGTGAAAGAATTTAAGTTTTTGCTTTGCTGTCATAGCTGACAGTGCAGGATGCTGGCAGATAGAGTGAGGGAGTCAAAAGGTTAAGTGGTGGTCTGGGTGCTG
>CM060312.1:87560484-87605484 GCA_030674185.1 Monoplex corrugatus
TACCTGTGTCATGTGTACAGTGACTACCTGTGCCGTGAGTACCTGTACCATGTGTACAGTGAGTACCTGTGTCATGTGTACAGTGACTACCTGTGCCGTGAGTACCTGTACCATGTGTACAGTGAGTACCTGTGTCATGTGTACTGTAGATTAATCAAGGTGACAGTGACTGATATTCTAAATCATGTGTATCATCATGTATACATTTTTTGAAACAAAAATTGTCAAAACTTCCGAGAATGGACTTTTTTACATAAGCATCAGAACAAAATTTTTCTGTAGTTATATGTAATTTTCTTTTTCAGTATGTGACTCGATGTACTAAGCTTCAGTGGCAAAGAGAATATCACAGTAGTGTAGTTTTGGACACCTTCCAAACAGAAATTGAATTTGAAAAAACTGATAAATACATACTGAAGAGCCTAGACGATTTTTGTTTTACACATATACCAAAAACATTACTTCCGTGCCCGGATCGGATTGACCAGTCACCTCCGGACACACTGACTCAAATCAACTTCATGAAGCCGTGGTCATTGTCGACGACGACAGACAAACACCATATCAAAAACCACTTTCTCAAATTTGTGATGAATTTATTCCATACTCAGAAAAAACAACATTATTTTGTTCATTCTGGATCTCCATTCCTGAAGACAGGGGCCTAGCTGTGCGCAGTGTAAAGAATGATTATTAGTATGAAAGACATGGTGGATGTCTTGGGTCTTCATTTCAAAGCAAGATGATTGATTCCAGAGTGATGTTTTCAGGATTCATTGCAATTTCTGAAGTAGTACAAGATCTCAAACTTTTCTTAAAAGTTTACATTTAAGCAAAGTACCTTTGTGCTACTTCTGGTTGTCTCCCCTTTTTAAGCAAGACATGGCTGGCAATAAGTTTTCAAGAATCTAGGACTTCGGAAAATCAGTGAAATCACATATTGCTGCCACATGTCAGACATCAAAAAGCACAGTCAGGAATCCTGTTTCACAATATATGATGATGACAGGGGGACAGTAGTGGTGAGTCTATGGATTTCTATTGCAGATTGAGACTGCTGTACAATTCTTATGTCATTACATATCCTGGCATCAACCAGTCTCAAGAAATGCAACACCTGCCGTGTTGGTCAGGAAGTTTGATTAACCCCTTTAATGACGCATCCATAAAGTGGACAAGAATTGGTTCCCAATCTTTCCAACAAGACAGTAGCACTCTCAATTCTAGGTAGGAGTTTATTGGGGCTGAAGAATTCCACAGTGATAATTTGGACCAAAGAGGATATGAACCCCCTGACCTTCTAGTCATTGCATGGGTAGGAATGTGAAATTTTATAACAAACACGATTGTCTAGCAGTTAGCACACTTGTCTAACAGCTTGGAAAATATAAAATGCACGGAACCCCTCGTTTTTCTGCTGTCAGTGAATTTGGGTATCAGCACACCATGCTGTGTGGGTGCAGACCAGGCAATGTTCCAACATCATACAACATGGTATTGAATAGCTGCTGATTATGTGTGAGGTTGAAGCCTGGGTGGGTAATGTACAGATGGAGCTTACATCTTCCAGTCTAACTGCATGGTTTCAACTGGCTTAAGAAAAAAAAAACTTTTTGTATGTGGCCACCAATCCACCAGCTATAAATGGGTACCTGACCCTATGTGAGTGTTAGGAGAGGTAAAGCTCAAGAAAAAGGAGAAAAATGTTGTACATATGGCCTCCACCTCGGATGTGAATGGATAGTGACTGTGTTAGGGTTGGGAAAGATAAAGCAATATGAAAAGGAGAAAAATATTGTATGTATGACCTCCACCCTCTCAGATGTCAGTGGATACCTGACCCTGTGTGAGGGTTGGGAAAGGTAAAGCACATTGGGAAAGGAGAATAACATTGTACGTATAGCCTCCCAACCACTCAGCTGTGAAAGGGTACTCGATACCACTCAGGTGTGGTGAAGCTAAGGCAGCAGGGTGAAGAGAAACACTTTGGTCATGTGGATCTTATCCTCCCGGTAGTGTATGGGTGGGCAGCTTACTCTGTTCAGGGTTGTAGAAGGTAAAGCAGTGGTGGAAAAAGAGAAAATGTTGTACGTTGGGCTCCCTCCACCCACCTGTAAATGGGTACTGATCCTGTGTCAGTCTTGGAAGAGGTAAAATGACAAAGGAGAGGAGACAGTGAGTGGAACCACAGCGAGGAGACAGTGGAAGCACGGAGAGGAGAGGAGACAGTGGAACCACGGAGAGGAGAGGAGACAGCGGAACCACGGAGAGGAGACAGTGGAACCACGGAGAGGAGAGGAGACAGTGGAACCACGGAGAGGAGACAGTGGAACCACGGAGAGGAGAGGAGACAGTGAAACCACGGAGAGGAGACAGTGAGTGGAACCACGGAGAGGAGACGGTGGAACCACTCTCATAATGCGGGCCCCAAGAAAAATGGAGATCTCTACCACCTCACACCCCATGGTTGCTGCAACCTTTACATTTGATGTCATGCTGTGCCAGCACAGAGCAGGCAGCCGTCCAACAAGGCAGAATGGTGTTGATTAGCTGCTGATTGTGTATCGGGAGATAAGAATTCAGACAGCCCCCTAATGCATGATGTGCTAATGTTTTGTGCCGTCCATAATTGACATGGTGATAAGGATTGATGCTGCAGACTTTGCACAAGGTGATAAGTGAGGAGTGAACGTGTGTGTGTGTGTCTGTATGTGTTTGTGTGTGTGTCTCAATGTGTGTGTGTGTGTGTGTTTGTGTGTGTGTGTGTATGTATGTGTGTGTGTGTGTTTCCCTTACATGTATGATATCATCACTCATTGTTAAACACAAAATTTAATGTAGGAGAGAGAGAGAGAGAAGAAATTTGTGTATGTGTGTGCACATGTGCATGTATGCATGCTGGGGGGGGGGGGGGGTTGCATGCTTGTTTTCCTTGTATGTGTAGTATCACTGCTCACTGTACAACACAAATTTTAACCCTTTGACTCTCACACCCTATCCACCAACTGCAAAAAAACAACCCTTTGACTCCCTATCTATCCACTAGCTTCCTGCAGGAAGCTGGTAGATAAGATGAGGGAGTCAGAGGGTTAAGTTTTTGCGTTGCTAGCATGGTTGACTATTCAGGATGCCGATGGACAGGGTGCAGGAGTCAAAGGGTTATTAACATACATAGCATATTCTTTTTGAATTGAACTGAATTAGATTGAATCAGGTCTACCCTTTGTTATACATGTATATGAACATGCAAACAGATGGGAAACAGGCATGGTAGAGGTTGGGAGAACGTTTTTTGAGTTGTGTTATAAAAACCAACAACAGTTTTGATGCATGCATGTTTTCAAAGTAATATTGTATATGATAATGTACCAGATCATAGAAATACCTTGGCAAGATACAACACTGTTAAACACTAATGTTATTTTCAAAACATCCAGTTACAGATGAATGTACAGAGGATGGATCATAAATAATATTTTACCACTTTGTGTCTTTTTTTTTTTTTAATTGAGAAAAGTTAATGAAAAAAAAGGAAAAGTTCATTTAAAAAAAAGAAAGAAAGAAAACATCACTCCATGCATTTTATCATCATCATCATGTGGCCTGCCACATGGTGTTGGCTATCATGGCCTTCCATACGAATCTATTCCTTATCACTGCAAGTACATCTCCCACCCTCTCTTTCCTCAGCCACCCTGCAAGTCTATCAATATTTTCTCCCTGGGTCTGCCTGGTGTTTCGTTTCCCTCCAGCTTTCCTGTTGTGACCAGGTTCTCTAATTCCCCTTTCCTCATAAAATGTCCTATAGATGTTGTTTGTCTTTTTTTGATTTCTTTGTTGATGATCTTCTTGTGTCTGCCCCCTTCAAGACTGTCTCGTTTGTTTTCTTTCCTGTCCATGGAACTCTCATCATTCTTCTTGCATTTATTTTCATATGATTGTAGAAGACAGTGAGAGGTATCAGGCAGGTTGGTTGTGTTTTGGTTGTGTATGAATGACATGAGCGATGGGTCTGTTTCAGGATCTCTGGTAACACAGCCCTGGACAAGAACATCCACCCATCAGTTAAGGCCCAGATGTTGAAAACATTCGCCAAGACAAAGTGGAAGGTATTGTACACACACAAACATTGTTAACTTTACAGAAAATGTAACACACATGTATGATCATAGTCTATTTTTCTAAAACTGTGATGTATTGCTTATTTTGCTAAAGCACTCTGTGATTTTTTCATTGCTATTTTTTTGTAAGACTTTATCATCATCGTCATCATCATCATCATGTGCCCTGCGCACCCTATCCAACAACTGCAAAAACTTAACCCTTTGACTTCCTCACTCAGTCCACCAGCTTCCTGCAGGAAGGAGTTGAAGGGTTATGTTGAAGGGTTATGTTTTTGCTTTGCTAGCATGGTCGACAATGCAGGATGCTGGTGGATAGGGTGCAGGTGCCAAAGGGTTAATCTACATTTGTGTTCACCTTTGCAAGGGAGACAACCCTTCTTTCCGTCTTTCCATCTCCTAGAGCTATGTTATTCTATTCTCATTTGTTTGTTTGTTTCTCAGAATGGAAATTATTATTAAACCATTTGTGTTGTTGAGGCAAAGGGGAAGGTATAAATAATGTTTTGTTTCCATGTTCGAGTGGATTATTGGTTCTGCCTTGTTTCCATGCTCAAAATATCTTCAAATTTATCCTAGACTGTTTCAGCACACCTAAAGTGCTACTGCAGTGATGTCACACTCAGAGCAGTTGTGTTTTCTTTAGTTTCTTACTTTTTTATGAAAAGCATTGATTTATTTGTGTACTATGTTTAGCATAGGGGTTTTTGTTCCCTCGTGAGTAGTGTCTCCATCTCTCTGTCTGCAGAAGCACAGTAGCAAGACACTGACAGGAGATTCAGTGGGCAAAATTATTCTGCATAGGCATACACAAGAAAAGTGTCATTGATATATTTAATGTCCTCTTTCTTTCTTCCTTCTTTGCTTTCTGTCATTTCTTCTTATCATTTTCTACCTTGCTGGTCCATTCACCTGTATGTGTTCGATAAAATCTTACTTTCTCTTAGGATTGATAACTGGGTGCATGCATCAAGTGCATTTTTGGCTCTAGGGAAATGAGATATGTAGAAGCAGTTTTATGTAAATTGGGCCCGTTTTTATACATGTTTTAGTGTCCTTAGTTATGTTCAAATTTGTATTCAGCTATGTTTTTTAAATTCCCTGTGCGATAAATTGAACAGAATGGTCAACGCCAGGGGCATCTCCTTAGATTAAGTGCGCAGAAGCATTGATACGTGTACTTAATTTTCTTTTCCTTTTTTTCCCCTGATATGGCTCTGTGCAGTCGACTGGGCTTTTAAACAACAATAACAATTAAATCCATTTTCTGTTGACAGCAAGCCTACAATGCCACGGCAGTGATCCGTCAGATGAAGAAGCTGGCCATGAACAAGGAGGAGAGTCATCAGAACCAGTCGCAGACAGCACAAAGCAAGTAACAGACTCCTTCAGGCCCCCCGCTACCACCATCCTCCTCTTCGTCAGCCTGCAGGCCCTGTGGACTGCGGAGGCTTGCGTGCAAGGGGGACGACGCTGCCAACGATTTTTTTAACTGCCACGTTCATGAGATCGGAGAGAGAGAGAGAGAATGACTGCCGGATAGTGTACGCTGGCTGGTTGGGTGTTTGAGGTCTCGGTCAGCACAAAGCTGGTAGCAAGGGTTCTTGCTGCTGTTACTGGTGTGCTCTCGGCTTTTTCTGTACTGTTTGCTGTTTGAAAACAGCGCAATTTTTCCATTTTACTTTTCTTTTTTTTTTTACGTATATATATAAATAAGTTTAACAGTGTCTGGTCGCAAGTAAAGAAATGCAGGAAAGAAAGGAGATTCAATAAGCAAAGTATTCCGCATTTCGACCAGTCAACTGGCTGTTCATTTCCTTTCCTTCATGACCTTGACCCATGATCCCTGACCTTTAACGATGACCTGTGGAGGGTTCCCCGAGTGTAAAGTTAATGAATTAACAGATGAAGGCTTTTTCTCATAATTTTGTGCTTGCAGACAGTCAGTGTTTGCATTGTGCACTGCACTGCTTGCTCTCAGAAATGTCTGTATATATATATATTATGTGTGTGTGTACCTATGACTGGTTGGATTTGGTGTCACTGTCTGTCTGTGCAACTGTGGCTGTTCTTTCAGAGTGGGTCTGTCTTTTCTCTGTGTGACTGTATAACCCCATAAAATAGCTATATCTTTTTTCCCACCATCTGACTGAATCAACCCCCCCCCTCCCCCCCTCCCCCCCCCCAAAAAAAAAAAACGATTGTATGAATGTGCAACTGTGACCACGGCTTTCTTTTTTTTCTGTTTTGATTTTTCAGTAATGAGATTTTTTTTTTTCTGTTTTGATTTTTCAGTAATAAGAATTTTTCTTTTCTGTCTGTTTGAATGAATCCTGTTAAAAGTGGCTTTATCTTTTCATGCATGATTGTAACTATGTAACGAGTTGAGATATTTTGGGGTGGGTGGGTTCTATGTGTTTTGAGATATTTTGGGGTGGTTGGGTGTCTGTGTTTTTTAACTTGTGTGGGTTTTTTGTTTTTTTCATAACTCTCCTTTTGTTGCAGGAAAGTGAATTTTTCCTTTTTAGAAACTGGAAACTCGAGGTGAGCAGGGAAACATGTAGAATCTTTAGACATCATAGATGGAAGAGTGTTCAAATTGGTTCTTCTTTTTCTGCGATAGGATATAACCTGGTCTTAGATGATCAGTCTGTATCTTTTACTCTGTGTATTCTAATAGTTTGTTGGGTTTTTTTGGTCACATATTAGAGCATTCCACATTGCAGTCCACTTCTACCTGAGGCTGCCTACTTCTTCTCTTTGTATGTCTCCAGTGTTTTTAATCTTTGCAGCAAAAAAAAATCGAAGTAAGACTGCCAAACAAAATGCACGCTAAGCCAAAAGACTGTAAAGGGAAGCAACTCAATAAATATGGTTTGGCTTGAGAAATGTTGGATACAAATGAGTTCTGGACTCGGCGTTTACTATTACGAAAGTACTTGGATGTCAGTGTTAGGTGAGGCTCTGCTATTCTGAATTATATCTTTGAATTATTTTGTAATGAGTTAAAATGAAGTCAAGAAT
Source organism: Monoplex corrugatus (assembly GCA_030674185.1). Lineage (NCBI taxonomy): Eukaryota > Metazoa > Mollusca > Gastropoda > Littorinimorpha > Ranellidae > Monoplex > Monoplex corrugatus. The sequence goes on from CM060312.1 coordinate 87,567,630, forward strand.
GATCAAAAATGTAAAAGCAATTGTGTCAAAGATTGAAATTTGAAAATACATGTAAGGTATCAAAATCTTTTAGAAATTATCAACATACATACATAAAGTGCCATTAGTACCAACAGGGTAGAAAATCACATAGACATACACAAGGAAGATAGATAAAAACAATGATTGCTGTAGAAAAGAGGTAATCAGCCTTTAAATGTCATCTGAAACCTATGGTAGATGACCACAACCATTTTTTCTGTAAAGGCCTGAGTTTGCCTTCAAGCTTTGTATGACTCAAAATTGTATACTCATATTGACTGAATGTATCACCCTCAATTTTTGGGCTCTGTACAGCTATGTCAATAATTTTGCATGGCAGGGATGCATATCCTTCAAACTTTGAATGAAATCAATGTCAAAATCATTAATATGCTAAATATTTGTAGAATTGCCAGAAAATGGAATTGTCTGGTATAGCAGGACTATCTTTATGTTTTGTAATTGTGGGGGGATGCATTGTTTGTTGTGTGATTTTTGCTGGAAGGGTGATTCGTTTTCTGTGTTGTTTTGTTTTTCACGTTCGTTCGTTCGTTCTTTGATTTAACGTCTTTTCACTATGAGTGATATTAGACGAGTTTTTCACGTCCACCAAGGTTCGTGTCTTTAAGGGTGACTTTTCTTCTGTACTTTTAGAACACCGGAGGTATCTTCTGCTTTTCATTTAAGAAAACTGAAGGACTTGTGTTTCTCTGTGTCTGCATTCCCCTTGATAGGGTGTCTCTTTCTTTGGCCTCTTTCTTACCCGTACCCTCAGGGTGCTGTGTCTTTAGCTGTGTGACCTGTCTCTTGTTCCCCTATCAAACGAAATGTTATATCTTTGTTCGTACAAGTCAGCCATCCACTCTCCTTCCATTTCAATGCTCCCCCACTCTCCCACCGCCAACAATCCCCTCCCGCCCTCTCTCCAAGGGATTTTTTTTTTCTGTATATTGTGCAATTGTAAGTGTTGAATTTATGGCGTATAATGACTACATTGTTGGTGTGAATTTCATATGGCCAACTCTTTTTGTGTATGTGTGTGTGTTTGGTGGTGGGGAATGTTGTTTGTTTGTTTCGTGTTCTTAAGCGAGGGTGGATCAGCTGTTTCACTCACTTTTTCCAGACAAGGGAGGTTGTGTGTGTTTGCCGCGATTCTTCCTGCTGTTTTCTTCACTTGTTCTGACCGTCTGTCTGTTTTGGTCCAGTGTAACCCTTTCCCTCCTTCACTTTATCCACCAGCTTCCTGCAGGAAGTGGGTTGATAGGATGCAGGAGTAAAAGGGTTAAACCACCGTCTTCCTTAATAGTAGACAGTTTGGATGTAAAGGGTTAGTGTGTGTATGTCTGTGTGCGTGTTTCTGCTAGCCAGGTTGGGGCTTTTTTTCCCTTTCTTGTCTTTTTTTTTCTTTTTGTATGCTCCTTCTGCAGTTGACATCCATGCTTTGTGTTTTCATGTTTCCATCAGCTATCAAACACTGACATGACTTACAAGATCTTTAACCCTTTAGACTCCTGCACCCTGGCCACCACCAGCAAAAATTTAACCCTCGACTCCTCCACTCCTTCCTGCAGGAAGCTGGTGGATAGGGTGAGGGAGTCAAAAGGTTAAAATTTTTGTTTTGCTGTCATGTTTGACAAAGCGTGATGCTAATGGATAGGCCGAGGGAGACAAAGGGTTAACATGGGAATTCGATGTTCTGGATGCATGTACACATGAAATGGGGTTCAAACGCTAGCAGGTCCACATGCATGTTTTCATGAGAGATTGAGAAAAATCTGTATCTTCACTTGTTACCTACCAGGCGCTACCCATGCAGGGTCGAATTCAGACCTTCCAGTTCGAAATCTGATGTTCCAATTGCAACACTGTCGCACCCATGGGTTTTTTTTCTGTGTGTGGGTGTGGTTTTTTTTACCGTCAGTTCACACAGTGATTCTAGACATTACTGCTGTCCCGCGTCCTTCTGTTAAGACCACTCTCTCAGGCTTGGTTCTCCGACAAGAATTTTATCTACTGATCTTTTCTCGCTTGTGTCGTCTCAGTTTGCTTAGGGTGTTTTGTTGTCGTCATCGTTGTTGTTGGTGGTGGATTGTTTTTTCTCCTTCCAGTTTTTCACTGGCTTTTAATTCACTTTTGTTAATTCCTTGACAGGGAAGTAACTATGCATTCGTCTTCAAACACAACCTATGGGGGATAGGATAGAGACGTGGTTAGTGTTCATGCAATACAAACAGCACTGCAGTTATTATACAGGACCACAATAGCTGATAGCCTAGACTGTTGTTACTTGTTTTTGGAAAACAAATATCCTTTGGAACTGATAGACATGATCAGTTTGGGAGGCTGAAGGATTACTGTATCGCAGATAGTATTTTTTATTATTATTATTGTTGTTATTGTTGTTGTCATTGTTGTTGTAAAATTCAGGAAGCTTGCTGAGAGATTATGAAGACTTCTTGGCATTTTTTAGAAGCCTCGGTGGCAAGAACATGGCCAATTTTAGTTTCAGAAACCCTAAGGGCACAGTACATGGCCAATTTTAGTTTTAGAAACTTCAAGGGCACACTAATGACCAATTTTAATTTTAGAAACCTCAAGGGCACATTACTTCGCCAATTTTAATTTCAGAAACCCCAAGGGCACAGAAAATGGCAGATTTTATTTTTCCTTTTTTTTTTTTTTTTTTTTGGAGGGGGGGGGAAGGTTTTTTGTTTTTGTTTGTTTTGTTTTTGACATGACCAGATTGATTTCTTTTTGTCAAGGTCGGTATTTTCGCACTGATTTTTTTGTGCCGGTCACCAGTTTGTGGGATGGTCATGACCTGTTGTGTGTTCAGTATTTTGACAGTTATTTTGTCGCCTTAACTAGAAACTTTTAACATGTTGACATGAATCTGTTGAGGTTTGTAAGTTTTGAAAGAGAAATCAAGTTGCAGACTCAGAAAGAGAGTTGCATATAGAAGGAATAAAAATAGAAATTCAGTGATATGTTTTCTGCATACACATTAAGAAAGCATCATAAAAGACATAGTGAGTTTGACATACTATTTACAGATTTGATTAAATTAGAAATCATAGTAAACCACACACAAAACATATGAACACTGACGCAAGCTCACTCATGCATATGCATATACTTGAATGCGCGCACACATGGATGCACACACACATGTATACACATGCACACGTATACACACAGACAAGCACACATGCACACACGCACTCACACACACACACACACAAACACACACACACACACACACACACACACACACACACACACACACACACACACACACACACACACACACACACACGTGCCATGGAAGGAGGGGGAGGGAGGGGCCGTGATAGGGTAGTAGAAAGAGGCTAAGAACGAGAAGGAAGGCAGAAGACAGACTTAGATTAAAAGTTCATTGACTGTTGATTATGCCCACAAACACAGTTGCACACAAAGTCAAGAAAATGTCAGACACACCACGGCAATAGAAGCATATCAATAAAATAGTGGACTAATATTGTCTGTTAAATAAAAGTCATGAAAACAATAAAAAAGAAATAATGGGTTATATTCATTGTGGTGTTGTAAAAACAAAGTGGGTAAATAATACATAAGTAATTAGTAATTTAGCCGGCACTGTCTCTTTCATCTTCTATGATTATGTATTGATGCTGTCCACCAAATGACAGTCACAAAAGCAATCAAAATGATGGATTATGTGCACTTAGTAAGGTTAAAGAAATGGCAGGGTGAGGGGGGGGTTATGAATAATTTAGCCGGTTAAAGAAATGGCAGGGTGAGGGGAGGCGTTATGAATAATTTAGCGTTCAACATTTCTTTCATCTTGTGTCATGTTATACAAGTATTTCATATAATAGGTATGAATTTAGCTTTGTTCACATCAACTTCAGGATTTCTTGTTGTTGTTTTTTTCATTTATTTGTTTGTTATTTTAGTCAGTAATTGTTTTTGTTTGTTTGTTGTTGTTGTTGTTGTTGTTTTGGGGGGGAGGTCTCCAGTATGTATTTGGAATGTATCAGTCAAAAAAGAAAATTATTAATAAACAAAAAATAGGGTGAAAAAAGTATCAAATTGATGCTGTCTAAAATGTAATATGCTGTACGTTTAAAATGTTTGATCTTTGCAGAATGTATCATATAAAATTTGCAGAATGTGCACTTTTTCGTAAGTGCATTTAATACTTAAAAAAACAAAGGCTTCAAGATTACATCTTTTTTAATGCATAAATAGTACAGTCAGATCTCGCTTTCCAAAGCATTAATTTAGTGTGTGCTGTTTTATAGAATTTTTCTCAAAGATTTTTTTGCATTTCCAAACCATTGAGTATTCTCTGCTTTTGGAGTCTTTTGTGCGTGCATGACAGAAAGCCAGAATGTATGTGTGTTGCTGTTGTTTTTGGTTCTTTCTCAGTATGTGCACTGTTTGGTGTTTGTGTATAAATCGTACAGGAAATGTTCAGGTCTTGTCATGTACATGTTTGAAAGCCATGCTTATCTGTCTTTTGATATGTCATGTCATGTTCATTGGCACCAGTTTGGACATGCAGTGCTGACTTTGAACGGTTTTGATGTTTTTGTCAGCATTGCAATGGGAAAACATATGAATATGTATATGTCATAATTTAAATCTTACTCATTATGGGAGTTATTGCATATGTATATAATCTGTTGTCTTTTTCATGGTTCTTTGCATTCATTGGTGTGACAGCACTTTTTTCGTTGTTGTTCGCGTTTTTGCTCTTATGGTTGTTTTTGTATATGTTTTGGACTCTTCAGTTGAAGCTTTGGGGCGATTGTTATTCAAGATGGTTATTATTTTTCAAAATAGTGGGCATGTGTGTGTAGGGAAGAGAGTTATTTGTTTATTTGTGATTGTTTAGCAGTTTGCAAATAGGACTGTGGTACCTGTGGTGATGTATCTGGCACTGTTTCCTTCTCTCTCTCTTTTTATTTGATTTTTTTCTTTTTTTTTTTTTTTTTACAAATGTGAGAGTAGGGGGAGAAAAGAGTATTTGGTATTTGTTTCTTAACAATTTGCAAGTAGAATTCTGGATGATAAGTGTAGCAATGTTTCTTTTGTCTTTTTATGTTTATCTTTTATTACATGAACATAAGGGTAGCTGGAGTGTTTTTTGTTGTCGTTCTACAGTACAGACATGGGACTCTTGTTGATGAAACTGGTGTACATTCAAGTGTGTTTTAGGGAGGATACCACCAGTAGTAACATGATATGCCTTTCTTCAGTCATATTGTATTTTCAGAATACAGCTCAGCAACAACAACAAAAATGAGAATGAGAAAGTAAAGAAAAGAGAAATATTGCTATAAATGTGAATAGATTGTATATTCATACAGGTATGACCACTTTCATATGTGCACACACACAGTGCACATATGCACAGAACATAAACACACATGCACAACACACACACATTCTCTCTCTGTCTCTTTTTCTCTGTGTCTGTCTGTCTCTGTCTCTCTCTCTGTCTCTCTCTGTCTCTCTTCTCTGTCTCTCTGTCTCTCTCTGTCTCTCTCTGTCTCTCTCTTCTCTCTGTCCCTCTCTCTCTGTCTCTCTCTGTCTCTCTTCTCTCTCTCTCTCTCTCTCTCTCTCTCTCTCTCTCTCTCTCTCTCTCTCTCTCTCTCTCTCTCTCTCTCTCTCTCTCTCTCTCTCTCTCTCTCTCTCCTCTCTCTCTCTCCACATAATCATTCATTTGTAAGAAATGAGCATGGCTCAGAAAGAGTTCTGGTACGTCAGAACAAAATTTTATCATACTTCAAGTTTTGCTGTGATAATCATGGAGACCACATCGCTGTATTTTCTCTGTGTGGTAATGCTTAGATGTCAGTGAATGCATAGATGTCAGTGACAATGATGGAAATGTTAACAACAATGATGATTGTTATAACAATGATGAAAAGAAGATGAGATAATGTTAGTGGAATATTCATGTGTCTGGTTTTAGGTCAGTTTCCTTCTCCTTGGCAGGATTTCTGTGACTGATAACAGTCAGAGAATGAGTAATCCAAGAATGATAAATGAATATAGAGAAGATACTTAAATCATCTACTTTAGTTGTTTCTGGAAAGAGAAGAGGCATTTCCTGTATTCTTCGTCAATCAACTACCAAAAAAAAAATGATTCTACATTCTCTATATTTTCAAAATAACAGTATTAGATAATAATACATTGACAAGCAATCATATTATCAGGCGTTAACCTCAAGTCCAAGGCTCCATTATTCTACATTCTATATATTTTCAAAATAACAATATTAGCAATAATACATTGACATTCAATCATATTATCAGGCGTTAACCTCAAGTCCACGGCTCCATTATTCTATGTTCTCTATATTTTCAAAATAACAATATTAGACAATAATACATTGACATTCAATCATATTATCAAGCGTTAACCTCAAGTCCAGGCTCCATTATTCTACGTTCTCTATATTTTCAAAATAACAATATTAGACGATAATACATTAACAAGCAATCATATTATCAGGCGTTAACCTCAAGTCTAGGGCTCCACAATATTTTCAGGTTTTAAACTCAAGGAAATAGCTGGTCTATGCACAAAATAATAACACAAAAATATGTGGATTTTTTTTTTTGGGGGGGGGGGGTTGCAGGTGAATGGAAGCTTTAAATTCTACTTTTCAAATTTCTAGATATTGTAATGAGGCACGTGTGATGAAACAAAATGGAATTTTAAAAATTCATTAATCTACTAATGGACATGAATTATAAAAACATTGCAGCCATGTGCGTGACTATTACTGAGATGATGCTGTAGGTTTGTGTGTGTCGTGTGTGTGTGCATATGTGTATCCACACTTGCATGCACGTATATGTGTAAGTATGTTTATGCATGTGTGTGTGCGCGCGCTGAAAATGTACCTGTAAAAGCAATGAAGCCATCAGCACTTACTACAGAAAGCTATTCTTTTCTCTTTATGTTCCAGCTGGGCGGTGACAGGAAGGTTGTCATATCTATTCATGTTGATGTGTATTAATTTTATAAAGTATTACTAGCTTTATGCAAACCTTGATTTGTGTAATTGGTCATCCTTCTCTGTCTCTGTCTGTCTGTCTCTCTCTGTCTCTGTCTATGTCTCTGTCTCTGTCTCTGTCTATGTCTCTCTCTGTCTCTCTCTGTCTCTCTCTTCTCGCTCTTTCCCCTCTCTCTCTGTCTGTCTATCTGTCTCTTTCTCTCTCTCTCTCTCTCTCTCTCTCTCTCTCTCTCTCTCTCTCTCTCTCTCTCTCTCTCTCTCTCTCTCTCTCTCTCTCTCTCTCTATCTCTCTGGGTGTCTGTCTCACTGTCCCACTCCAACCCATTGGGATATCTTTGTGTGTGTGTTTGTTATATTTTTTTGGGTGGGTGTGTATGTGTGTTTCTGTCAGTCTTTGGGTGTTTTTTTTCTCCTTTTTTGTTTGTTTTTGTTTTCTCACATTTAACAATGTAGGCCAGTTTACATTGTGTGCAAAGTTCAGTAAAGTTTTCAGAACTCTCTTTGTTTTATTGTTGATAATTGTTAGGATATAGTGGTTCATGAGCAGTGTCGAACTTGGCACATTGATAGCGTTTGCCTTTTGTGTCAACACTTCAGGTTCCTTTTAATTTTCATTGCTTGTTGTGCTTTGTGTTACTCTGTGTGTGTTTGTGTGTCTGTGTTGTGGTATATTTGGGAGGGGGGGGGGGGGGCACAACTGCATGCAGCTTGCAAAAAAAGTGTCCAAATAGAATCTCTCTTTTTTTTTACTTTGCCATTGCTAAGGTTATCTGTTAGATGGTGAGGATTTTGTTTGTGTGTGTGTTTGAAGTAATGTTTTTTTTTATTTCCTCATTGACAAATTGTTAGATTGTGATTATTGTCTATCAGATTTTTTACTCCACCTCACCCCACTTCTCTCTCTCTCTCTCTCTCTTCTCTCTCTCTCTCTCTCTCTCTCTCTCTCTCTCTCTCTCTCTCTCTCTCTCTCTCTCTCTCTCTCTCTCTCCTCTCTCTCTCTCTCTCTCTCTCTCTCTCTTTCTGTAATTGTGAATACACTGTATACAATTTGTTATGATCTTAAAGTCATTGGTTTTATTGACTTTGTTTGCATGTAAAAGTAAGTACAGGTCCATTTTTTTTCCTTCTTTTGTTTTTTCTTACTTAAATCTGATTGTTCAGAATAATATAGTTCGCTCCATATCTCAGAATGTTAGGTGAGTGTCTCGGAATATTTTTCACTGGAGAGGGAATAGTGTAATTAGCATCTTTTTATGAGAATTTATGCGCAAACATATCACATATGTCATGACTATTTTGGACAATTTACCGTGAATATTTTGGAGCCCTTTCGATTGCATGGCATCAGTTTTTTTTTACTACATATGAAATTTTTACCTGAGCCCAAAAACGTATCTTTGAGAAAACTTTAAACTGAAACTGTATGATGTAGATAGGCTACTTAACGTTATTGTAGTATTATATATGCCACTTAAATGTATTGTAATATTATCCCTGCTTAACACAGTGCACAAATATGAGATACTTTACTTGGCTCTGCCCTGCTGGCTATTACTATCGGCTATTAATAGCGCACATCTTTCCCCTTCCCTTTCACTCCCCACACCCTTTTCACCCATCCCGCTGCCATGTATAGCGCACTGAGCTTCCTTCTTTATCACTAGGGCTTGAGCACAAAGGCGCGCTACAGAGATAAGACTTTGGTCAACCCTGCCTGGCTGAAAAATAGTGCTCGCAGCCGGCCGATGCCGACACGCAACTAAAGGGTGTCAGAATGGCTGGGAAAATGCAGCCGTGTTAACCCTTTCATTCCCTCACCTTATCCATTGGTTTTATCAGGAAGCTGATGGATAGTGTGGTGGAGTGAAAGGGTTAGGTTTTTGCTTTGTTGCCATGGCTGTCGTCGTGGGGTGGGATGCTGGAGGATAGGGTCCTGGGGGGGGGGGGGGGGGTTCAAAGTTCTAAATATGCCTCATGTCTTCAAAATTATGTGCAGATGGATCAGAGATCTTATTGTTCTTCCTTAAATTGTTGAAATGATAATAAGGTGACATCAGTTTTAAAAATGTTTTTCATTTGTAAAGGTTTCTTTCCTTTTTTTCTTCTTCTTCTTCTTTTACTTCTTCTTTTGTTTTTACTTTTTTTTTTTCAATTGTTACAAGTAATTTGTTTGGCTGTATTTATCAATTTTGATTATGAATGATGCTTTTTCTCTCTCTTTTTTTTTTCCACAGAAATGATAAGCAATTAAGTCGGAGTTCATTTTCTGCATTGCATTAACTTAAAAATCTGTTAAGGGAGTCATCTGCATGTTGTCCATGAACTGTTAAGTTAAATGTGATTCATCAGTTTCATTATATTGCTTTTTAAGCTTGGAATGTGGCAGCCTACCTGTATTTCAGGTTTACAAGTGTGAGTTAGATCACCTGTTCGTGTCTTTTTTTTCCCATAGATGCCCTCATACCTCAGTGGAGATTCTGACCAAAAAGCTGTTTAAACTTTGGAAGACCCTTTGCTTTGTAAAGTAGATGCTTTAAATCTTGTCTGCATCAAAAGCAATTCTTTAAGCTTCACCCACGTCAGAATATTATGTCTATTATCTGCGTGTTTAAACTAGAAACAAGATTGATTGTTCAGATTGGTGAACATACTTGAAAATTGGTGTTATGTATTTCTGACAAGTGTTGCTTACTTCAGTAATATGTATTTTTGTATGAGTGTTTGTGAAAATTGATATTATCTACTTATTTGTTAAAGTCTGTGATTGTTGTTTCTGAAAAACGGGCATATACTTTAGGCTAGTTTTTCTTTAGAGTTTATTTTGGAGTTTGTGTTTGCTATTTTGATAGACTCTTGCAACTTAAAAAAATCAAACCGTCCTCTATTTTTTGATCACAGTTAGCTTGATATTTTCATGAGATACATCTAATCATGAATCAAAACTGTGGATGTATTGATCCTGAAAAAGGAGATGATGATATTGCAGAATTTGTACAGTTCCTATTCAGCCAAGGTAGATAATCATGTTTGCAATTCTTGAAGAACTATAGTCCATTAGCTTTGAGCTCTTCCTTAGTACGCAGACCTTGGCAATCATTTCATATTTTTCTTCCAAAATTTCATAGTCCTTCACATTTTTACTCTTCTTTGATATTGCAAACTTTGCCAGTCATAACTCTCTCTCTCTCTCTCTCTCTCTCTCTCTCTCTCTCTCTCTCTCTCTCTCTCTCTCTCTCTCTCTCTCTTTCTCTCTTTTCTCTGTCTCTCTCTCTCTCTTCTCTCTCTCTCTGTCTTTTTTTTCTAAGTTTTATACATTGACAAAACATCAGCTCAGTCACAGAGCTTGTTTAGGTGCTCTTAATATGTGAATGACAGAAAGAGGACTAATTTCAACAGATTTTTTTTTTTCGTCACTTTTTTCCTATATATCCAGGTTTTTATTTTAAATATCTCTGTGGATTGCCCACTTGCATTTATTATTTTTTTCTTTCACAGTCAACTAGATTTAGTTTCCTATCTCTTTGTGCAAGTTATTAAATTAATACACTAGCAGTTACCCACAAGCTTCTGTGTTTAATGTGTGATGTGGATTTGTTTTGCACTTAGTTACTGTTCTTTCAAGTTTGGGCAGAGACATAGTGAGATTACATCTTGTATCTTTCATATGTCCACTCGTGCTGTGATTGGTATTGTGTAAGCATGTAGGATTTTCAAGGTTTGCATCACAACAAAGGTCGTGATATTCCAGCCTGTGTTGAATGTTTATGCCGCAGACTCACTTGGCTAGAACAAGTTACTAGGAACCAGATTCATTGCTACAGTGTTGTTGTGGCATCAGAGATATAAGTCAGAAAGACTTGCAGTATCCCTGTTCCCTGAGGTCCTCTTTTCCATAACTGTGTGAAGAGTCATTAGGGTGCTATACCAAAGAACTATTCTCCAAATTCCTCCAGCTCTGTCGGTTGTGTTCCAAAGCCAGAGTGTCTTCCATAGAGATCTTTCTTTGAGTATGGAAGTTGTTCCCCCCCCCCCCCCCCCCCCCCAGTTCCACCATTACAATTCAGAAGACAGCTTGTTTTTGAATGTCTCTTAGTCAACCAAGCTACCAAAGAGACTGCAGGTAGTAGTTTTGGGGTAGTGGTTGTTTTCGGGACTTCTTTCTTTGATAAATTACACTCATTCTGACAAAACCCGAAACAAGCTTTTTATGTATGCTGTTTTCAGGTCGGTGAATGTTCAAAGTTTGTTTTGACTTGGCCTAACACATTAGTTGTCAGATAGACAGCAGCTGTGATCATACAGTAAAGCATTAAAAACAAACAAGTAAAAACCACCACCATTAACAAGAAGACCTGAACAAGACATGAATTGTAAATCAGATGCTGAGAGAGAACAAACAATTAATAGCACTACTACAAGAGACATATATTTCATAATCAGGCTAGAGTACTTCTAAAGAGCAGAATTCAAGTATGCTGAGAGAGATATGAAAATACAAACAAACAATAAGTAGCACTACCACAAGAGACATATGTTTCGTAATCAGGCCATAGTACTTCTGAAGAGCAGAATTTTAGTGTCAGAGAAGACAGCGCCAGTCCAAAGAGTAATTGTAGTTTAAAGCTGTTATAGCTGTTATGCAAGAGAGCAGGTCTTCAAATGTGAGCAGACATGAAGACTTCAGACTTCAGAATTATAATCAAGAAAGGCCAGAGCCCCCTACTGAAGGGGTGCTTATGCATGAGATAAATAGTCAAATAGCTTATCAAATAAGATTAACAATCAACAACAAAATAAACTGTATAAAATGTATAGGCAATTTCCCTGATTTTAGATGGAAGGCCATGATCCCAACGCCATATGGCAAGGCACTTGATGGTGATGATGATATCTAAAAATATGCATTTGTTTAATTCCATTTTGTGTAAAGATTTTAGGGGTTTATTCTGTGTTTTGTGTTGTATTTTGGATTTATTGTGTTTGCTGTTTTGTGGTTTCATTGTGTCTCTATTTCATTATATTTTTATGTAATTTTCTGTTACTGTTTCACAGTTTGGGAAGATCTTTTTGTGTTGCTATTTCATATTTTTGGCTTCAGTTTGAATTCTCATTTCATATTTTTGCTTTCATTTTGTACATGGGTTAGCTGTGTCTCCGGTTTTTGTTTTCTTTTTTTTTTTCCTTTTCTTTTTGTCTTATTGTATATTCTCAAATCATGATTTTGGTTTGGTTTTGTGATCCATTTGGGTTGACATTCCACTGACAGATCTGTGGTAGTAGGCTATCGCTTCAGTAATGCTTTCCATGCATATAACCAAGACATGTGTATCATTCTGTCGTAATGATGTAGTCGTTTATCTTATTCAGATGAGAACCGTCACGTACCTGTTCATCCTTCTCTTTTCAGTATGGAAAATCTTGTGTATTAAACTTTTTACTCTGTCACACTCTTCCATTACCTTCCTGCAGGGAGCTGGCAAATAGACTGAGAGAGTGAAAGGGTTAATGAAGTCAGACATGTTTGTGGAATGATCATGATGGGAAAGCAACGGCAGGATTTTACTGTTGATGTGACTGTAAACCAGATTGTGTTTGGTTTTATTATATTGTACTTAGACATGAAGCACCTTAAATATAATCATTTTTGTCAGAAACAAAATGCTTGTCACTTTGACATGGTTTTGATGAAGAGATTTGGTGTCTTGAATTAAAAAGAAATAATCGTTTTCTTTTTGTAGGAAACAAACTATAAGTGCATATCACTTTAACATCAGTTTGATCTAGAGGTTTTGTGTCACAGTTAAAGAAAATGACTGTTTTCACTCTTTTAAGAACTAAAGAGCACATCACTTTTTCCATCACTGTGAACAAGAGATTTTGTGTCATGACAATTTTTATTCCTATAAGAAATAAATTGTGTTGCGACTATTTTTATTCCTATAAGAAATACAGTCCATATCTTGGCTTTGAACCAGTGATTTGATATCATGGTTTGAAAAAATAAATCAATGCTTTTATAGTGTTGACATTTTTTTTTTTTTCATTTTTCCTGTTAATATTATGTGGATATAATGATCTTGTAGATATTAGTTACAAACACCTGTTTGCTTCTTTTTACAGTCTGTACACGGTAGTGATAAGCCAGTTGTGTACTGTGGTAATATTTGTTGTGCATATCACCACATATAGTTTATGTGAAAATGTGAACTTGTTTCATGGCTACTGTTAGTCTTGTCTAAATATCAGCTCATATCAAAAGAAATCACTGGGATTGCAGGCTTTACGGGTTAGATTTACAATTGTTTATTTCTTCTTACGAAAGGTTAGAAAAACTATGACCATGTTTTTGATAGCTTTAATTAAACTTGGTTTGATATCTTGACCAACAAATTGTTTTATTAAGCTTGTTTATCTAAGTTTTGATGGTTTTGATATTTTACCCTTCTTGGAAAGAGGGTTTTGGGGTTTTTTCCTTCTTGCAGATGTCATCAACTAATGTGAATTTATTTTAAATGTATTTCCAAAGTTCAAACCCTAACATATTTATTCAGATTTAAAGGCACATACGGTACTGTACATTCTACTTAAGTCTTTTATAAGATGACATTATCACACACAGTCATGTGTTGTTAGATTATATTTGACCCTTTAATCTCCCTGTTCTACTTAAAGTCTTTTATAAGATGACATTAGCACACATAGTTACCTGCTGTAGATTGTATTTTAACCCTTTGACTCCCTAGCCCTATCTACCAGCATCTTTCTTTGTTAACCAATGCAAAAACGGAGCAAGTGGATAGTGTGAGAGAGTCAAAGGGTTAAGTTTTTGCAGTTGGTGGATAGGGTATGGGAGTCAAAGGGTTTTAACCAAGCTGTGAAATGTATTCGGGGAGAGATCATGTTGTAATATGAAAGTGACTGGATGGTTCAGTATCTACATACGAAGCGGATTGCTTGTGTAGCTTAGCATTTGTAATATGCCCTGAAGTGACCTAGCCCTAGACTGTGGATGGATTAGTCTGAACTGTACAAATTAACATGACGGTTAGATTTTCTATGCTTTTGAGTTTTGTAAAAATTAAATCTGTGACTTTGTTTTGTAGAAATTAAATCTGTGACTTTGTACATTTTGGTGGTTTTATTCTTCTTGTTGTTTGTTTGGTTGCTTGTGTAGGTTTTTTTTTTAGGGGGGAGGGGAGAGGGGGATGTTGGTTGGTTTTGGTTGAATGGGGTGGGGTTTGTTCTCTCTCTCTCTCTCTCTCTCTCTCTCTCTCTCTCTCTCTCTCTCTCTCTCTCTCTCTCTCTCTCTCTCTCTCTCTCTCTCTCTCTGTCTGTGTTCTCTTTTCTCTCTTCTTTCTTTCTTCTTTTTTTTTTAAATCTGTCAGTTCCTTCTTTTTGCAGTTGTTTTTCATCATTACTTTTTTCTAGGACTGTGGTCAGGGCTGAAAGGCTTTTCTCTGTGTGCATTATTTTTACTGGATAGTGTATCTTCACTGAAAAAAATGTATAAGAACTGTAAGTAGGGAGGAGATGTTCATATAACCTTGGAACATGTGTAACAAAGAGCTTTTGTGTTTTCCTTCCTGTCATCATTTTCAAATCTTTGGCAAGTCAGTAATGTGATGAAGAAATTAATTACTTGTTGTTGTCCCCTGCTAAGTTGTTCAAAGTATTGGTACAGGATTTAGAGAAACAAAAATTGTGTAGCATCCATTATGAAGTATTATAATCACATGATGAAGTAGTTTGTGAAGAAGGGTGTGTAGAATGGGCCAGCATCTTAGACATGAACGTGAAGGTGTACTGACTAAATGTGAATAACACCATTCTATCAAATAAGAGCCATTGAGAGGATCACAGACTGAGATGGTCACAGATATATACTGCCCCATTTATTATATTATCCATGGCATATTGTGGCGACTGTCATTGATTTGATTTATAGTCTTTACTTGATGATTCTCTGAATAGATTGAGTAGGATTGCTGGCCTATAATGTGATTTTTTTTTTTTTTTTTTTTTTTTTTGACGAGTCTCAGTTTTTTCTTCAAGTTTTGTTAAGTGAGCCCTTTTTTAGATACATGCCAAGTGTGCATTGGTTATTTGACATTCTTCTGTGTGAAGCTGTCCAGTCGTATGTGGATACAGCTTCATGATACTAGCTGTATTACAGTGTAGTGTTTATGTATCTATATTGCAAAGGTTGTGTCAAGTTGTGTCAAATTATGTAGGACATACTTTTCAGGCTGGATCTGTTCTCTTCTTTTGCAGCCATTCACCATTTGACTGTAAGAATAGACTTGTCTTTTATCTTAACAGGTTGTTGTTTTTGACGTGGTGTTAGCCCTGATATGGCTGTAGTAGTCAGCTGGGCGGTAAGCAATATGAACGGAACGGAAGGACAAAATTCTCTCCATCACTTTATTCTTTTTATCTCTGTCTGTTCTTGTTCTTTGTTATCTAAAGTAAAGGTTGTTTTTTTATACTCAGTGGTTTACGGTACTGAGTTTGTTCTCATGAGCAGAAGTTATCTGTTGCTGTACTCATGCAAACTTTCAACCACCTCCTTTTTCACTAGCAGGCTCTTTCATATTTAGTATCGCAAGTGTCTTGAAAATTCACTTTGTTTTAGTATGTCGTCTAAAGAGGGAAGTTGTCTGGGAGCTGTTTTGTGGTTTTTGTTTATTGTGTGTTTGTGTGTTGTGTGTGTGTGTGTGTGTGTGTGTGTGTGTGTGTGTGTGTGTGTGTGTGTGTGTTCATCTGTTCTTACTTAATAATCCTAGTAACCCTCCATTTTGCCACCTTAATCTCCAAGGCTTTTTTTTACTTTTTTGTGGTTCAAGCTTTTTTAGTTGTTGTTGTTTGCTTGTTTGTTGGTTGGTTGGTTTTTGTTTTTGTTTTTCTTTCTTTTTTAATTTTCACTTTTTTGTTTTTGTTTGTTTTGTTTTGTTTTGTTTTGTTGATGCGAGTTGAAAGATGTAGGAGATAGTTCATCATTTTTTTCCTCTCTCTCTCTCTGTCTTGCTCATTATGCTACACATTCCAACTCCCATCCATCGCCAGTATTGTGGACATGTCAATACTAAAGTGATTTTGTTGTTGTTGTAATGAGCGATTCTGACTTAACCCTTTCCCTCCTTCAACACTACCAACTTGTGTTAAGGAGGAAAAAGGTTACCTGAGTGCTGGTTGCTTCTGTTGTTCTAGGTTTTGTCAGGAATGTTGTTACTGATTTTTGTAACCATTGGCATGTTGTGTTGTTTTGTAATGATGGTGGTTTTAACCTGTACTTTGGGGATTTCTGTCAAATTACAGGTATTTTATGCATGAAAGCTGTTTAGGGTGGGAGAGTTTGATAGTTAATGTTTCGGTTTTATCAAACATTTCATATTGTTACAAGATTGTAATTGTTTCTTGAATAGGATGACTTTATTATGCATTTAGATATCGATTTTTTGTGATTTGTCATGGTTTTGAAGACCTGTACTTTCATTTGTGTACATGTATATTGGTATTGTGTACTTCTGTTTTGATATTGGACTTGTTTCAACATAATCTTTTGGGCTTATGTGGATCATGCACAACAAAAGGGGGACACTGAAAAAATAGAAGGGAGGGGGGGGGGGGAGGAAGAAAAATTTCTCTGTTATGCGAAGTTGTTTGAAGCTGGATTATGGCTGAGACTGATATTTTCCTCTTTGTCCTACTTCATGTTTTCTTTTGTTGTTTTTTTTTATTGTTACTCTGTTTTGATCACTGGCTCTCCCGCAGGAGAACCGATAAAAAGATTGTCCAAAGTTTGCATGAATAGTTGCGTATATGCTCCGTGTCGGCTAATTTGTGGGTCTCTGTTAACGCGATCATTGGTTTTTCAAGTTTGTGATGCAATGCAGAACGTTCAACGTTTTCCTATGCCTCTTTATACATTCTTGGTTCATTTCTTTGTTTCGTGTCTTTGTTCCATTGTTGGATTGGTCTGTTCTGTTATTGGGTCTGTTGATTTGTTTTATCGCCCTTACACAGGGATATTTTTTTAATTTAATGTTGTGTTCTTGATTGTCTTTCTGTTGGTATCTTTCAGTTTTCTTTTGAAGTCTTTTTTTTTTCTCTTTTTCTTTTTTTAACTTTCTTTTTTTTTTTGCCAGTGTCTATGGAATAAATGAGGATATGATGACATATGTGTTCAGCTGCACTGGTCTCTCTCTCTCTGTGTCTCTGTCTCTCCCTCCCTACTTATCTCTCTCTCTTGTTCCTATTTCCTATCGTTGTTCTGTGGTACACTCTAAGGCTCCACTTGTTCCTTCTGTCTTTTTATGTCTAGCACCTTCCGTGATCCTCTTTCACAAATTATTGTTGTCAGACTAGACATTTGGTTGGGTCTGACCTTTATTTTCACAAATAAACAGAATACAAAGCGTTTTTATTTTCAACGTTTTTGTCGTTCTGTTGTTGCTTCTTGCTGGTCTTTTCTCTGTGTGTGTGTGTGTGTCTGTGTGTGTGTGTGTGTGTGTGTGTGTGTGTGTGTGTGTGTGTGTGTGTGTGTGTGTGTGTGTGTGTGTGTGTGTGCCTGTCTTTTACAAAGCTGTACTACAGAAGTTCAACTCGGTGAGTGTGTGGGGTGAGTGAGTGTGTGTGTGTGTGTATCTTGTATGTCTGTCTTTTACAAAGCTGTACTACAGAAGTTCAACTCGGTGAGTGTGTGGGGTGAGTGAGTGTGTGTGTGTGTGTAGGCATATGCATGCGTGTGTGTTCGCTTGTGTGTACATATATGTGCATTTTTGTGTGTGGATAATTGGTGTGTGTGTATGCATGTGTGTTTGCACGCACACACTGCCATATAATGGAGAAAAAAGTCTAAATTCCCAAAGTGCTTTAACCTGCATCCAAGACGGGATACAGTTTCTCAAATACCCCAGTGATCTCTGTTTCATTTCTGTTGCCAGAACTTCTTGTCTGCACATCACCCAAATCACAGACGGATAGATCTGCAACTCGGTGAACTTTCTGTTTCAGTGGCCCAGTAATTCTGTTGGTTAGACTGCTATACTCATAAAGCAAGGGTCACAGGTTTAATCCTGAGGTGGGCCACAACTTTTTATGTGAATGCTGTGCTGATAATCACACAGCAGTCATGTATTCGACATTAATGCAAGCCACAGTTTTCTTACGTTGCTGTGCTGATAATGCAGTGGTTCAACATTTAGACAAGCCACAATTTTCTTTGGTCACTTTGCTGATAACACAGCAGACGTGGGTTCGAGTCCAAGGCAAGCCATAATTTTCTTAGGTCATTGTGATGAAAGTGTACTGGAAGAACGTGATACCACCAGAAAACTACTAGCACACATCAACACGAAAATACTAAAATACATTGGCCATGTGTCACGCAACAAGAACACGGACCTCATGGTAACCATCTTTCAAGGAAAAACAATGGCGGAAGGGACGAACAGCAGACCTCCAATCTCGTACATGAAGAACATAACCAACATCAGTGGCCTAAATATTCAAGAAATTGTCCACAAAAGTCAAGACAGAATGGTCTGGAGGGAGATGATGGTGTCCAGATGTGTAGCGGCCAACACCGAACCCTGTGACGCCGACAGACAGGTAAGAGTGTGATGATAATGAAGCAGTCACGGGTTTGACACTAAGGTGGCCCACAAATATTTTAGAGTGCTGTGCTGATAATGCAGCAGGCATGGGTTCGAGTCTAAGGCACGCCACAATTTTCTTAGGTCACTGTGATGATAACACAGGAGCCATGTTTCAATATTAAGGTGAGCTTCTATTTTCTTGATAACGCAGGAGCGGTGGGTTTGACCCTATGGTGGGCCACCTTCACTTGATATGTAATATTCTTTTGTTGATACACACACACAGTAGTAGGCCTCCCTCGGTCATGACTGACCATGGACAAAGTACATCCGTTCTAATGTCTAGATGGGCTGTCTGCTTGGTCCAAGCAGCGTCGCCTGTGACAGTACAGACCAATGCGAGAGAGGCAGTCTCTGTCGCAGCGGTCGCATGTGTATGCTGATGCTGGTCTGTTGGCTGTCATCCCTTTTCTGCGAACTCGCTTTTCTGCTGCAGCAGCTGACAGTTTGTCCTCACCAATCCGCAGCTGTTTCTTGAGAGTAGTTCTCCAGCTGTTGCGGTCGTCTGCGAGGTCCTCCAAGGACTCAGTGTTGATCTCAAGCGCCTTCATGTCATGCTTGCAAACGTCTTTGTATCTCAGCTGTGAGCGGCCAATGTTTCTCTGCCCTGTGGCAAGCTCACCATAAAGGATGTCTTTTGGGATGCGACCATCTTCCATGCGGCGAACGTGGCCCAACCAGCGCAGCCGACGCTGTCTCAGCATGGTATGCATGGTTGGGAGGCCAGCGCAGGTTAGGACTTCGGTGTTGGTCACCTTGTCTTGCCAGGAAATGCCAAGTATGCGCCGTAGGCTTCTCAGGTGGAAGGTATTGAGCCTTTTCTCCTGATGAGCATGCGTGGTCCACGCCTCGCTGCCATACAGCAAGGTGCTGAGGACACAGGCGTTGTATACAGCCATCTTTGTCTTTGTGGTCAGCTTGGGATTTGTCCACACCCTTTGTGTGAGGCGGGCTAGTGTTGTGGCTGCCTTCCCGATCCTCTTGTCGATCTCTGTGTCAAGGGAGAGGTTATCGGTGACGGTGGACCCAAGATATGTGAATTGATGGATGGCTTCAAGCTCGTAGTCATCAATGGTGATGGCTGGTGGAGATGGCGTGTCTTGGCCCAGGACGTTTGTCTTCTTAAGACTGATGGTCAAACCAAAATCTTTGCAGGCCTGGGAGAAGCGGTCCATTAGTGACTGCAAGTCCCGCTGAGTATGGGTCACAACTGCGGCATCGTCGGCAAATAGCATGTCTCTGATGAGGGCTTCACGGATCTTTGTCCTTGCTCTGAGGCGGGCGAGGTTGAAGAGCCTGCCATCTGATTTGGTCCGCAGGTGGATCCCTTCTTGCGCTGTGCTGAACGCATGCCTCAGGAGGACAGCGAAGAAGATTCCAAAGAGGGTTGGGGACAGGACGCAGCCTTGTTTCACACCGCTGCGTACGTCGAAGGGCTTGGAGAGGATTCCGTTGAACTGCACCGTCCCTTTCATGTTTGAGTGGAAGGACTCAATTAAGCTGTGCAGTTTGGGGGGGCAGCTGATTTTTCGGAGAGCCCTGAAAAGGCCATCTCTGCTGACTTGGTAAAGGCCTTGGTGAGGTCAATGAATGCCACATACAGGGGCATCCGCTGCTCTCTGCACTTCTCCTGGATTTGGCGAAGGGAGAAGACCATGTCTACCGTGGATCTCTCTGCTCGAAAACCACACTGTGATTCCAGGTAGACGCGTTCAGCCAGTTTCTGCAAGCGGATTAGGAGGACCCGAGCGTAGACTTTGCCAACAATGCTGAGGAGCGAGATACCTCTGTAGTTGTTGCAGTCGCTCCTTTCGCCCTTGTTTTTGTACAGGGTGACGATCTTGACGTCCCTCATGTCCTGTGGTACAGCTCCCTCATTCCAACACTGACAGAGAACTGCGTGCAAAGGGTGCAGAAGAGAAGTCTTGCAGTGCTTGATGAGGTCTGGGGGAATTCTGTCGTTGCCAGGTGCCTTCCCTGATGCCAGGCTATCAATGGCCTTGCTGAGTTCGTCCGCAGTTGGCTCTGCGTCAAGTTCTTCCATTACCGGCATGCACTTGATGGCATCGAGGGCTAAGGGAGACACCATGTTCTGTGTGGAGTAGAAGTCGGAGTAGTGTTCCGCCCATCTTTCCATCTGTTGGCTAGGATTGCTGATTACTTCCCCAGTGGAGGATTTGAGGGGGGCGATCTTGCTCAGTGTTGGTCCCAGTGCCTTCTTGATGCCATCATACATTCCTCGGATGTTGCCTCTTTCAGCAGCACTCTGTATCTCTTCGCTGAGCTCTGTCCAGTACTCGTTTGCGCAGCCCTGGCGTTAAGCTGAACCTTACTTCTTGCAGCCCTGAGGATTTGCAGGTTCTTCTCACTGGGTGACCGCTTATACTTGGTGAGTGCGGCACGCTTGGCCTCAACAGTGGGAGTCATCTCTGATGATTTGGCCTCAAACCAATCGTGGGACTTCACAGTTTTCTTCCCAAAGGTGGCCATAGCAATGCGGTGCATGGTGTCTCGTAGCGTTTCCCATCTCTCAGTGGCAGAGTCTCTGGGCTGCAATGCATCGTATTCTCTCTGAAAGGCCTCTGCGAACTGTTCTACAAGATCTGGCTAAGACATCTTGCTGACGTCAATGCGAGGGTTCCCTTGTTTCTTTGAGCAGTGGAACTTCTTTGGTTGTAGCCTGATCTTGCAACATACCAGAGAGTGGTCTGTGTCGCAGTCTGCGCTGTGATAAGAGCGAGTGTGGAGAACGTTTTTGATAGCGGCACGTCTCACTAGGATCAAATCCAGTTGGTGCCAATGTTTTGAACGGGGATGCCTCCAGGAGACTTTGTGCTGAGGCTTCGTCTTGAAGAAGGAGTTGGCGATGCACAGTTCATGGCAGGCGCAAAACTCAAGCAGTCGCTGTCCATTCTCATTCATTTTCCCACTCCAAAGGAACCGAGGCAGAAGGGCCATGAGTCATTGTCTGCACCCACTCTGGCGTTGAAGTCGCCCAGGAGAACAGGTTGTTCTGTCCTGGGGATGTTCCTTATGGTTGATGCAAGATTTTCGTAGAACTCATCCTTGGTGTCTGGAGAGGCGGACAGAGTTGGGGCATAAACGCTGATGAGAGTGACATAGGCTTCGGTGGTGTTGAGGCGGAGAGTCAAGAGTCGTTCTGAACCGCCGCTGCCTGGTTCAATCATGTTCAGCAGGCTGTTCCTTACTGCAAAGCCTACTCCGTGCTCTCTTGGGGCATCAGAACTCTTTCCTTGCCAGAAGAAGGTGTAGTCCCTTTCCTTTAGTGTTCCTGGGTCAGCCAGCCGTGTTTCCTGCAGAGTGGCAATGTCCACATTGAGCCTCTTTAGTTCGCTGTTTATGACGGCGGTTTTTCTGGCGTCGCTGATGTCTTGCAGATCTTGGGAGAGTCCAGGCTTCATTGTTCGGACATTCCAACAGCCCAGTTTCACTGCTGATCCTTTTCCTGATCCGTTTCTTGAATTTGAATTTTTCTTTTTGTTTGGTGCGGTAATTAACGACCTGCTTGTCAGATTTTCTCCTAATCTTCATGCACCCAATGAAGAAGGCAGGTCGTGGCGGGACAGCACCTAACTGGCTGGGGGCTGCCCAGCTTAGGTGGGCGGTAGCTGTCCAGTAAGACACGAAGGTCTCTCCCACCGTCAAAAGCAACCCCTGGCGTCAGCTCTACGCCAGTTGAGCAATGACTTATCACCGGTATCTGTTGCTTCCGTGTTGTGCCGACACTAGTGTTAGTAGCGAGGCTGGAGTGTCCTCTCCAGGTCGTAGGTGCAGAGTGTTTGTGGATGAATGGACGGATGTAAGCCTGGGCAGTGTAATATGGAAGACAGGCTGTTGCCCATGCAACTTGTCCCCCCCTCTCCACCTCGCTGACAGATCCAAAGGAACAGCAGGGCTGTTACGTTTTGGTGCCAACGCGGCCGCAGGAGCTGCCGGAAAGTGACAAAGTTTGCCATCCAACCGCCTTAGGGGCCCCACACCGGATTTACTGTCAGGGTTTACTCCCTCAGCTAGATAGCCGCGGGTAGCTCTCCAGAGCTGGCGCCCTTTGATGGATCTAATTTATTTCCACCAGGGTTTCTAGCCACCCTCCTCACCATCCTCCTGAGAGGACTGCTGGGGTTGCTGGTTTAGTCGCCAGCAATTCGACCCTGTGACAGGTAGTACTGGGTTCCAGGTTACCAGTAGCGGATACATCTATCCGACCTGACTGAGACACACACACACACACACACATAGGCCTATATATATATTCAGATAGGTATTGATCTTGATACAGACACATTAGAGAGAGACAAACACACATACAGACATGCACACACACAAACATACATAGGCCTACATATATACATGTAATACACATATACATTATAGATATATGTATACATATATATATATGTAGGCCAATATATACATATATGTATGTATATATATATATATATATATATATATATATATATATATATATATATGTATGTATGTATAAAGACATTTCAGCCATTTACATATTCAGCACATACATACATGCATATGTAAATACATACATACATACATCTTCTTCTTCTGTTGTGTAGCCACAATCAACACGCTGATTATTTTGCCTCAGAAAAGGGGGTTTCTACGAACCGGCTGCCTGACTTTAAAAAAAAAATTTGCTCCTCACATTTACACACTCCCTGCCCACTAACTGGATCAGAGGGGACGAGAAGTTACGGGCAGGCATCCTAGTGATGGCCCCCGGCACCCCCGCTGCAGCGGCCCTCCTACCAGCACACCCCCTACCCACTACCTACCTGACCAAGCACTCTCGCATTCATACAGGACAGTTTGTGTTTGTTTGAGCTTACTCCTGAAGTTTCGCAATAGTGAGACTGTCAAGAGTGTCAGTATTGAGGTGGGAGGTGACTCTGTTTTTGAAACTGTCGGGGGAGTCTGCCCCTACAATGTGTGCTGGGAGTTCATCCCACTCACGGATAGCTCGGGGGAAGAATGAGAGGAGTCTGTATTGCTGTTTATGGTCTGCAAGGCGTTTAAACTGCTGGTCATGTGATCTTCTGTCTCTTACTACGGGTTTTTCCAGGACACTTTTATAGACCTGCACCAGGTTATTGTGGATTTTGTACAACATGGTGACCCTTGACGCTTGGCGTCGCTTCTGAAGAGACCGCCACTTGAGTTTTTCAAGCATTTCTGTTTACACTCGCACGCCCATGGTAACGGTTCAGGACGAATCTAGCTGCCCTTCGCTGGATGTTTTCCATTTTCTTGATACAGCTTATCTTGTGGGGGGTCCCATACTGAGCTGGAGTACTCTAGCAAAGGTCTAACGAAGGTTAGGTACGCCTTTTCTCTCAGCTTGTTGGAAGCAACTTTCAGATTACGTCTCAAGAATCCGAGGGTTTTGCTTGCTTTCTTTGTGATAGTGTCAATGTGTTCTGTCCTCAAAGTAACCCCCAGGTACGATACTGATTGTACTGTTGCTAGAGTGTGTCCGTGCATCTGGTATTTGTCGCTGATGGTACTTTTCCAACGAGTGACCCATAGCGTAGCACATTTCCCTGGGTTGAAGGCCATCTCCCATTTCTGTTCCCAGACCTGGAGACGTTCTAGATCTTCGTGTAGGTGGGCATGATCTTCTTTGGATGCTACTGTGCGGTAGATGGCGGTGTCGTCTGCAAACATTCTTGCCTTTGAGGTCAGTTTCTCGGGAAGGTCATTAATAGAGATCAGGAAGAGACATGGTCCAAGGACCGACCCCTGCGGAACTCCTGACTTGACGTTGATATATACCGATATTTACATAAGACAAGACATTTCAGCCATTTACATATTCAGTGCATACGAAGAAGGCATCCGCATTCAGGGAATTCTTCGGAACAACAAGCCATGGTAGTTTTCTCAGCTCGAATGTGAACTCTTTTATGTAGGTTAGGTAACAATTTGGTGATCTGGTAATTTACCCCGATTCATCCTCGTTTTATTGTCGTTTCCTCTGTCTCTCTCTCTCTCTCTCTCTCTCTCTCTCTCTCTCTCTCTCTCTCTCTCTCTCTCTCTCTCTCACTCACTCTCTCTCTCTCTCTCTCACGCACAAGTTATGCCAGTAATTACGATAGGCCTAATCATAATGGATTGTTTTCATTGTAGGAGTTGTAAACAAAAAAGTTCTATGAAGAGGTACAATTGTACCATAAAACAGTGAATGATTGACGAAATGATTTGTTGTGCTCTTTGCAAAGCAAACATATGAGCAAATGAAGCTAAAAGATTTTTTTTTAAATAAGTAAGTAGTAAGTAGCTTTTTGTCACTGAGAGACAGGTTCAGCCAGGTAGCCATTAAACAAAACTGTGTTTTGCGAGTTTCGTCTAAATGTACCCGAAGAACGTAGCTCGTGCAGACGACAATGAAAAAAAGTTGTTTTGAGTTATGTCCCCTACAAAGCAAAGACAACTCTGTGTATATCACTTATGTCGGCTGCTTTGCGACTTAGAAAGCTACATTTTCTTCCAATATCAGGTAAAGCAAAAGGAGTTTAAACAGTTATTTATTACATTATAATGCTCATAGGCACCAGTCATATTGCGATCTGTTTATTGAATCCCAAAAGGGGAAGAGACAGGGACGAATGGAAAAGATTTTCGTGTCTACATCATATTCATGATTGAACAAGTTCAGAAGTTGTTGAACAACTTAACAAGTTCAGCAACACAACAGGGCGTGACAGGTAACATACAATCAATGAATCATACTAGGACTAGTGAGGGGAGCACCAGATTAGTAGTGCGACCTGTTCCTACTTTCTAACTTGGTATGATAGGAATGTTATCATGCCTTTCGTGGATAAATTTGCCACGTATATTATTTTGACATACAGTGATACACGGTAAAGTGACGGTTGCTTCTTGCCTTGCATAAATTTGAACGAACTGATGCAGTGCATCAGTGTTTGTGACTTTGTCAACTTAGAGCAAGCATTTCACTTCCCCCGCCCCTCCCCCCCCCCCCTTCTTCTTCAAACACCACATGTGTTTTGTTAACCAAGATGCATGCGTGATCGAGACAGGCAAGTAGATATGGTATGGTACTCAACAAGATGGTCAGTGAACAGGTCAGACTAGAAGATATCAGATTGTTGCCAGCAAGGAGATATCAGAGCTTGAGTCTATCATGGCTTTATCAAAAGAATCAGATAAAGGGGATTTTGATAATAGCCTGCATAGATGAATATATATGTTATAGATGTGAATAAATGAATTATTTATTGCTTATTGTTTTCAATTAACATATAAACTTACCAATACAAATTTTGTCATACAGGGTCAGAAACAACAGTCTTGCTTAGTCATTTTTGTTTTTCACATCGCTGACAGGAAACTTCTCTGTGACATTAATGTATATATAAAATTTGTTCCAAGTGGGAAGACGTTATCTTCTGAAACTGAAGCAGACTAAATATGCACATACACACAGTGACACAGAGTCTGACAGAGCCACATATCTTTATCTACAAATGACTCAGTGTATATAAAATTAAAAAGAAATACATTTTAAACCTCTTGTACATAAACACACACCACAAACACACGCTTACACACACACTCACACACACACACACACACACACACATACACACACACACACACACACACACACACACACACACACACACACACACACACACACACAAGCATGCGCACACACACACTCACTCACACACACATACTCATGAGAGAGAGAAAAAGAAAAAAATTTTAAATATGTGTGCTGATGCAGGATATACTTTATATCATGTAGACTATACACACAACATACACTGAACACACAATATCATCAAAACATTAAAATGCACTTCTACACAATTTTTCTACCGGAAAATATCTTCACATATTTTATGGTATTGACTGATTTTCATCCAAGGAATTTTTTCACACATTGCATATTATTATTTATATAAAAATATATATATATATATATATGATTACAAATATTAGCCGGAAATATCTTCACACATTGTATGTATATTTATTCTTCTTTCAGCCTGGAAATATCTTGACACATCACACATGATTTAAATTTTCAGCCAGGAAATATCTTCACACCTTGCTTATGATTATAAATTTTTGGCCAGTATGTATCATCACATATTGCATATATTTATTTTCAGCCTGGAAATATCTTCACACATTATATATACCGGTATTGTAAAAGTTTTTGGCCAGAAAATATCTTCACACACTGCTTGTATTTCAGTGATTTTCAGCCAGAAAATATCATCACACATTGCTTATATATTATTAATTTTCAGCCTGGAAATATCTTCATACGTCACTGCAAGCCATGGGTCTACGCTACGAGATCTATGTGAAGGCAGCCAGTGATGGCAAGAGCATCGGCGACTGCCCCTTCAGCCAGTATGTCAGCATGGTGGCTCACATCAAGATCCCTAAAGACCAGTACACCTGTATCCCCGTTGATTTCAACAACAAATCCAAAGAATTCCTTGCCCTCAATCCAGAGGGCACAGTTCCAGTGTTTGTTGACACGGAAACTAAGAATGTGATCACCAACTCCCAACTTATTGTCAAATACATTGACGAAAAATTCCCTGTGTCTAAGATGAAGTCAGATTATGATGGTCCAGCAATAGAAGCATGTTCGGGGGTCTTTCCCAAGCTTGCTGCTTTCCTGAAAAATAAGGACAAGGATGCAATACCATCTTTTCGAAAAGCCTTGGAGGATGAGCTAACAAAAATGGATTCTTTTCTCAAGTCGGCGGAAAGCAGTGGGGGAGCGTTCTTGCTCAGTGATAAAGTTTGTGCCTTAGACTGCTCTCTTCTGCCCAAACTACGACATGTTCAGGTAGCAGGGAGATATTTCCAAAACTTTGAAATTCCAGAATATCTGGAGGCACTGCATAAGTACATCAGAGCCGGTGAGGCTTGTGAGGCTTTTCAGAGCACCAATTACACAGATGAGGAGATCATCAAGGGATGGAGCCGACATGGTCTGATGAAGGTTGACTGAAGGACAACAGTTTTTCTAGATCTAATAAGTAACATTGTTCAGATTTAATAGGTAACATTGTTAAGATCTGATAGGTAACATTGTTAAGATTTAATAGGTAACTTGTTGCTTTGTGCTTATCAAAAAATGATAAGGTTTGTAGGTCAGCTATATGATATTCATCACAGGGTCTGTTCGATGATATAAAATTTTGTATGATAAAAATTGGCCCAGTGCTGAGATACTTTGCCTGCAGATAAATTTACCTTGATAGCAGTGTGCATGACAACTCATTCAAGAAAAAGAAGAGGAGGAGAGCACAAGCTGAATTCACTCAGCCAGTCATTGTTGAAATTATTGTCAGAACCTGCGTCTGTCACTATTTCGCAACGGCTTCAAGAGTAAACCAGCGTTTTATCGCCATGAGAAAATATCATGAACTTTGTGCCATACAGATTGAAAGAACACTTGCCACCAAACTTTTTCAGACATGAAAAAACACCACGTGTTGCATATCATTGAGAAGGGAAATAGATCTAGTTTCTAATGGTATGCTTAGCCATGCTGGTGATTTATTGGCAAGGGACCAACAGTAGGGGGTCAGTGACGAGCAGGTTCGTCTGACATGTGATGGTACATCTTTGCTGAGGATAAATGTGACAGACGTAGTGAGCGGATTTACCAAATGGGCCACCACACCATTCCTGTCATTACAATTCAAGTTGTTTTTGTGATCTAATCACCAGACTCAGATTGTCCTACGTGGTAGGAAGCTGGCCAGACCAGAGTAAGGGGGGGTAAACCAACAGATTTGTGGTAGCCTGAATCTGATCAGTCGTGTTAGACTACAGTTTCCCCCCTTGTCCTGTTCCAAAATGTTGCAGATTGTCAGCTGGTCTACATATTTGAGGTGGTTTAGCATGGTTCTACTGGCTACCAGGAAATCTCAGGCCTGAAATCCTTTGTCTTTCTCAGATTTAAAGCAGTTAATGTTACTTACGCAACTGTCCTTTTTATCAGTTTATCTACTTTATGTTTCTCCTACTTCATTTTTTTCTTGACATACACATGGTCTTATGCACTTGATGTAGACTCCCAATGTACAATGTTATGTCAGTTATACATGTAACTTTATGTATTGATTCTGCTATTTGTTTCTTTTTGCTAAAAGGTTAGACCTAGGTACTGGCAGCCCAAATTTCAAATTAGAAATGGAGCTTTAAAACCATACAACATTGAAAGAGCATATCAAGACAAAGAAAACAAAACAAAAATTAAGTGTCTAGCTTTATTGGTTCCTGAGATATGATTTTTTTTTTATGTATTTAATTTTGCATCAAGAAACGCAAACATTGTTTTTTTCCAAAATTGCAGACTCAGAATATTTTGTAATGGACACAAAACTTTCAAAAAGTATTGTCCAAATCAATGTGTAACAGACAGTTAAAACCGACAGAAATATTACCATCTGTAGGAACAAGAAATGAGTGTTGACATGTCAAACATGGGAAAAATCCAAATCTGAGTATCGAGGAATTGCAAGAATCTCCATTTTCAACTTGCCCCTGTACTAACATAAACCAAGAGATAATGCTTCAAACGTATTTTCTGTAGAGTGTATATCATATTTTATTGTGTCAGTTTTTTCTGAGTTGTTCAATTCGTTGGCTCCTGAGAAATAAAGTGCTAAAATCGCTAATTTTCATGGCGGAAAAATGGGTTGGTTTAGGAGTAGCATCATTTAAACACTAATATCTTAGAAACTGCTTGAGGTATTTTCATGAAATTTTGTGCACTTATTCTGTGTATTCAGAGCAAAATATACAAATGTTTAATGTGTTCCAAAATGAATACTGGCTTATATCATTTTTTTTTCTTCACTGTCCACGATTAAAAACCATAGCAAATGACACCTTTATTATCATCAGGTGCCCTGCCGCATGGCGCTGGCAATCATGGACTTCCATCTGTCTCTATCTCTCGTCGCCCCTAGCATCTCCCCCACCCTCCTCGTCCCCAGCCACTCTGCAAGTCCATCCAGCATTTTCTCCCTGGGTCTACCTGGTGCTCTCTTTCCCTCCAGCTTTCCCGTTGTGACCAGGTGCTCCAAATCTCCCTCATAAAATGGCCTATAAATGTTGCCATGGACAAAAGAAAGCAAATGACAGCATGCACACAACCACTTAAAAAAATTTTTTATTTTCATTTACGTCATTTTGCATCACAAGATACATATTGGTTTCCTCTACTGTACTTTAAAATTTTTAAAATGGCTGTGTGATACTGTTCTACTAGTTTTAATGTCAGAAGTCCACAGAAAAAATGTTGTCATTAATGATAAACAAAAACTTTCAACCAAAACACTGTCTCTGTCAAGCAAACATGATCAGGGAGTTGGGGCGGGAGGGGCTTGCACATTAGCAGAACTTGGCCATGTAAGTGGCATAGCTTCAAGGAGGAAGCTGCCCACATTCTTCTTTTCAAGCGCATCTGCAAGCTTGAAGCAAGAAATGATAAGCATTCCTGTTCAGCGACATGTCAGTAATAACAGTCGGGGCAAAGGCTGCCATCTCTTCCCATGTCTTGTCGCAATCTTTCCTCAGGGCATAAAGCTGGAGAAGAAGTTGTTCGTCATAGGACGTTTGGTCAAGGTCTTCTGCCTGCCTCTCCCCTAGCCAACTGTACTGACCTCATGGTGTTGTAGTCATCATCAACTGAAAATATGAAAGATTTAGATTTTTTTAAGTGTGTGTGTGTGTGTGTGTGTGTGTGTGTGTGTGTGTGTGTGTGTGTGTGTGTGTTTCTTTTTATGCTACCTTTAAATAAAAAGAAGGGTGTGTGTGCTGGTTTAAGTTATTTATTGTTTTTGCCTGTCATTATGGGTGGTTTTGTGTACAGATTTGCTTTGTTTATTTTGAGTTTCTTGTTTTGTTTTAGGGGGGGGGGGGGGGTGTTCTTGTTTTGTTTTTAGCTTTGTGTTTTGTTCACTTTTGTTGCAGCCCTATCTTCTGCACTACTGTTTTGTCGGTGTTGATCTTCTGCACTACTGTTTTGTCGGTGTTGATCTTCTGCACTACTGTTTTGTCGGTGTTGATCTTCTGCACTACTGTTTTGTCGGTGTTGATCTTCTGCACTACTGTTTTGTCGGTGTTGATCTTCTGCACTACTGTTTTGTCGGTGTTGATCTTCTCACTACTGTTTTGTCGGTGTTGATCTTCTGCACTACTGTTTTGTCGGTGTTGATCTTCTGCACTACTGTTTTGTCGGTGTTGATCTTCTGCACTACTGTTTTGTCGGTGTTGATCTTCTGCACTACTGTTTTGTCGGTGTTGATCTTCTGCACTACTGTTTTGTCGGTGTTGATCTTCTGCACTACTTTTTGTCGGTGTTGATCTTCTGCACTACTGTTTTGTCGGTGTTGATCTTCTGCACTACTGTTTTGTCGGTGTTGATCTTCTGCACTACTGTTTTGTCGGTGTTGATCTTCTGCACTACTGTTTTGTCGGTGTTGATCTTCTGCACTACTGTTTTGTCGGTGTTGTCTTCTGCACTACTGTTTTGTCGGTGTTGGTCTTCTGCACTACTGTTTTGTCGGTGTTGATCTTCTGCACTACTGTTTTGTCTGTGTTGATCTTCTGCACTACTGTTTTGTCGGTGTTGATCTTCTGCACTACTGTTTTGTCGGTGTTGATCTTCTGCACTACTGTTTTGTCGGTGTTGTCTTCTGCACTACTGTTTTGTCGGTGTTGGTCTTCTGCACTACTGTTTTGTCGGTGTTGATCTTCTGCACTACTGTTTTGTCGTGTTGGTCTTCTGCACTACTGTTTTGTCGGTGTTGATCTTCTGCACTACTGTTTTGTCGTGTTGTCCTTCTGCATACTGTTTTGTCGGTGTTGGTCTTCTGCACTACTGTTTTGTCGGTGTTGGTCCTCTGCACTACTGTTTTGTCGTGTTGATCTTATGCCAGTTGTTCCAGCTGTTCAACACACTGCTAGTATCATGATCTTGTTCCAGCTGTTCAACACACTGCCAGTATCATGATCTTGTTCCAACTGTTCAACACACTGCCAGTATCATGATCTTGTTCCAACTGTTCAACACACTGCCAGTATCATGATCTTGTTCCAACTGTTCAACACACTGCCAGTATCATGATCTTGTTCCAACTGTTCAACACACCTGCCAGTATCATGATCTTGTTCCAACTGTTCAACACACTGCCAGTATCATGATCTTGTTCCAACTGTTCAACACACTGCCAGTATCATGATCTTGTTCCAACTGTTCAACACACTGCCTGTATCATGATCACTCAGTCATAGTAGTGTTCCAGGAATCTTTGTTCCGACTGTTCAACATACTGCCAGTATCATGATCACTCAATTATAGCAGTGTGCCAGGAATCCCATGGAAGCCAGCTTTGCCCAGCCAGCCATAATGGGCCACCCACCAGAGGAGATTCATTTTAAAGTGTAGGCTGGCTGTCTCTTTTCCTACAGTTGTGGATCTTGTATCAGTTTAGACCCCAGCCTGTGGCATTGAGCTGACTCGTTCATTGCCTGTCTTAATGCTCCAATCATTCTGGTGGCATCACTGTTTCATAGGTCCTGCTGGTTTCCCCTCCCCATTTCACAGTTTTGCTAGCACATAGAGTTTTGCACTGTATCACGGAGTTTTCCACATAATGATTGCTGGCAGATTTGGGTGGAACACATTTCAAAATCTCCAAATGGGATGAATCCATCTTCAACAAGCTTAGTACACTGCTTGGACATGTGTCTATGTAAGTATTGTCCCATGTTGATTACAAGTGTAAACAGTATGTTGTGTCACATAACCCTCCCCCCCCCCCCCCCCCCCCATGAAAGGAGACGTTAGCCTTTATTCAGAAACTCCCTGAGCGTTGGTCTATGTGTGTGTGTGTCATTTATATGTGACAGTAAGCCCTTGTCCAGCTCTTACTTAGGACCCACCGTGTTGACAGTTGTTTCAGGCAAAGTTGTGCATGTAGGAAAAAAAATCCACTTTCATAAACTAAAATATGAAAATTGCATGCAGGCAGAAAAAAATGGTAATGAGGCACTGTTGCGACAAATTATTCAGTTTTCCTGTTTATTGTTACTGTTGTTTTTATATCCTTTTACTATAATGATTATTATCCTTACTGTGATCATCATCATTGTTGTTATTTTTGTTGTTGTTGCAGTAGTGATAACTGTTCTTATTATTGTTGTTATTGTTACACATGCATATCATGTATCGATTCCACAGTAATAATCAGATTGTCCCTTATGTGAATAAATTTCCATTTGTCTGTCTGTCTGTCTCTCTCTCTCTCTCTCTCTCTACTCTCTCCCTCTCTCATCTCTCTCTCTCTCCATCACACACACACACACACACACCACACACACACACACACACACACACACACTTTCTCTGTCTCTGTCTCTCTCACTCTCACTCTCCCTCTCTGTCTCTCTCTTTCTCTCCTCTCTCCCACTTTCTCTGTCTCTCTCTTTCCCACTCTCTCTCTCTCTCTCCATCTCCCCCCCCCCCCCCCCCAAGACACAGTTCCACAAAGGTTCTGGTCTCTTGCTGTCTTTCTGGTAACCAGTCTCCTCTTGAATTATACGTTCATGATGCACAATAAAGGAAAGGGAATAACTTTATATTGGATTTGACTCATGGATTTTATGTGTATTTGTGTGTGTTTATGTGTGTGTGTATGTGTGCATATGTGTATGCATGCATGTGTGTGTGCACGTGCACTTGTGTGTATGTGTGTGTGCATGGTATGTACATGTGCACGCATATGTGTGTGTGCGTTTTGTAAAATAATCTATGTGTGTGTGTGCGTGCGTAAAAAAATCAAGGCCTGATGAAAACCACACCCTTTATTCAAACCACTCGACTGACCATTTGAAGCATAACCATACTTGAACGAAAGAAACTAAAAGATCCCTAAGCATTTTGTGTCACAAAGAACAGCCTGTGTGACCAGTTGTAGTGATGAAGCGTTTTGTGAGATTTGTTTTCCGCTTCTCTTGTGCTTTCGTGGGAGTTATTCATAACTTATTTTGTAATAACCAGTCGATGTGAAAACAGCTGAGAAATACTAAAGCATGAGAACTCCTCCCACTGTTCTCATCAATGGCACTTACTCTCAACCTGCATACCTGACCTGTGGTGTTCCACAAGGATCTGTCCTTGGCCCTGTTCTTTTCACTCTTTACACCTCCCCCCTGTCCACCATCATCAACTCCCACTCTATAAAACACCACTTCTATGCTGATGACACCCAACTTCAAGACAGTGACTCACCTGATAATATACAGCGCCTGTTGACTCGCACCACTGAGTGTTTACTCGGACTTAAGAAACTGGATGACACACAATAGACCAGCTTAATGACGACAAGACAGAAGCTATCCTCATTGGCACCCGTCAGAAACTTTCTCAGCTGCCTCCTCTTTCTCTCCCATTATGTAACACATCAGTCCCAATTTCTGATTCAGCTAAAAACCTTGGTGTCTGCATTGACTCTACCCTCTCCATGAACAACTTTGTTTCTCAAACTGCCAGATCTTGCTACTATCATCTCCATCGTATAAGCCTGATCAGGAAGTATCTCTCTGTCGAAACAACTGCAAAACTCGTTCTCTCCTTCATAATGTCTCGCATTGACTATTGCAATTCACTCCTGTCTGGTCTTCCTGCCTCCACCATTCACATCCTACAGCGCATTCAAAACAATGCTGTACGCCTTGTACTCAAAAAGAAAAAAGCTGACCACATATCTCCTCTCCTGGCACAATTTCACTGGCTCCCTGTATCAAAGCGCATACAGTACAAACTAGACACCATGTGCTACTAAAGCCTCAATAACGCAGCCCCCGATTACCTGTCAAGCCTACTTAAGATCTATGTTCCCTCACGTACCCTCCGCTCTGCCTCCGATCCTCTGACTTTTCGCTTTCCACGCACTAAGCTCAATACCTATGGTCCACGAGCCTTCTCTGTTTCTGGTCCGCTCTCCTGGAACAAACTTCCTCTCTCAGTCCGTCAGCAACCTACTTTTGTCTCCTTCAAGTCCGCTCTCAAAACTCACCTTTTCTCCTCTGCATAAAATCCTAACCTCACTCAACCCCCCCCCCCCCCCCCCCCCCTCTGCAGCCTGTCTCCGCTCGGAGGGGAATCACATTGTTATAATATATAATTGTATATGATATGCTCTCTATAATTTTCCATTGCTTTTATTCTTGCTTTTATTGCTTTTATTCTTTCTCCCCATTTATAGCCATGCGTGTGTGTGTGTGTGTGTGTGTGTGTATGTGTGTGTGTGTGTGTGTTGCGTGTGTGTGCGTGCGTACGTGCGTGCGTGCGTGCGTGCGTGTGTGTCTGTTTCAGCGCTTAGATTTGATTTTATCAAGATTTTGCGCTATATAAATATTGTAATTATAAATATTGTAATTATTATTATTACCTTTATTTTCAGCCATACACAGGTGGACTGAAGTTGGGGATGAAGAATATGCATTTATCTTTTTAATCTGCACTAATCTTTACAGACAAGCATTTTTGTGATTGAAATTTAGCCTTTAAACTTCCAGAATTTCAAATGCCCATTACGTCAAACAAAGGACAATGTTTGAGTAAATTGATAGTTAGGTGAGAACTCTTTTTCAATTAAATGATCACACCTAAGTGCAGGTCAAGCAACCAAAATAATACATGGACCAAGTAACGTGTTTTCAAAGTGAGACATTTGCCACATTCCCACTAGCCAGACCTGTGATCTATTGTAAAAATGCATCGAGAAACAGCCAAAAAATTCTTGGGAACAGTTTGTCTCATACGTATGTATGTTAAGATCCTGTTGTCTGTTGCAATGTATTTTGTGAGGATGATTCGATATAACCCGGACTGGCCATAATGCAATGGCTACATTAATGTATTCATTTTATTTATTTACTTATCTGTTTATTTAAGTTACTGTGAGTCTGGGGAAAGAGATAACAGAAAACGTGAATTTGTTTAAAGGATCATTGCAGTCAGTGAGGTTACCTTTGTGCTCACCTTTTTTTCCCACCAATTTTCTACACCACCTTAATAGCTACAGAAGCTAGAACAGTTTTTACAATGCAGTGATGATGATGTTGACGAGGATGATGATCATGATGCTATGGAATTCGATCTAGGATTGAAACTGCAAGACAGGGCTGTACTCTATGCTTACTATCATGATATATCCTTGCGTCACCAGACCCGAGAGATACAGACACCTGCGGTGATGGTCAGAAGATTTGAGCAACACCCTCAATGACACATCCGTGAAGTGGATGAGACTCGACTGTGTGGTCCCAGTCTTCCCAATGAGCCCATAGCACGCCCAACTCTGGGTAGGAGCCTGTTAGAGCCGAAAAGTCTCACACTGATTTTTGAAGGGACTGATGGGATTCGAACCCACAACCTTCCAGTCGTTGGCCCGTTGCGTTAACCACTACACCACGGCGACTGGTCTAACTGTGAATTTATTACTTTAAGTGTTTTTTAAGTCATGGTACTGGTTCGATATTGATCAAGTTGATGTGAACGAGGTGTTCCATGTAGGCGAATGCAATTGAGGTCTACTGAAATATGTACATGTAAAAAAAAAACAGGAGTTTATGTGAGTTAGTGACTACCTTATTGTGCATTGAAGTATGAAAACATTGATTTCCTTATGTGTGATTTGATTGCTTTATCTGACTAAATGACAGATTGATGTTTTGTCTCGACGTTTTAGGTGCTGGGCATGGCATCCACTTCCTTCCCTCTACTCCCATTGCCTCTCCAGCTCCCCCTTTCTCCCTTTCTCCTTTCCTTAGGTTCAGTCTGGGAAGTTTGATTATAGTTGGACCTTGTGTATCCCCCTCTCTCGGGGATGGGTAACCACAATGATGTCAACTTCTGTTGACTTGTGAATTTGACTTTCAGGCACTGACATATGGATAAGACATCACCCAGCCCAGCTGGGTTTCTGCTCAGGGGATTCCCACTTCTGCATTGGCTGTCTGTTTGTTAAAGGGCAGAGCAAGTGGAGATCCTGGTGTGGAGTGTTACGGGGAAGTGGGATGGAAGTCCTCAGGACACTTTGGACAAGTTCTATAGTTATGGGATTCTTCACGTGGACGCATGTTTTGGATTTGGACAGTGGGCTTTGCTGGGGCGTTCTGTTGAGAACCTGAAAGCTATCTCCGGCATTCCCAAGACCGGTCCCGGGTGATCCTCTCTGTCTGGATCCTTCAGGCGACCGTGTAGGAGCAGGGGTATCTATGAGCTCAGACTCTGAGGTATAGAACTGGCAACAAAGGGGTCACTTGAGAACCAGGATCTTTACCACCAACGTATTCAAAGTCACTTGAATACAAGGGTCTTTACTTCCAATCCATACAGAGTCTCTTGGATCAGACGATTTACAAAGGTTACATGTGCCTATTGTACCACCAAAGTTTTGTCAATTCAAAAGTTTTTCAGGATGCCTGATATAATTGTGCGTGAACCCAGGCACAGGTCCAATGGTCAGCTGACTTGTCAGCTTCCGTGCATGTGTATCGAGTGCTTATGCCTCATCACTGCATCGATCTGCTTCCCTCTGTCTATGGTCCTGTTAGTAGCCAGCCATCAGGAGCCAGCCAGGAGAAGCCAACCAGAGGGAACACATCAGCCAGCCAGGAGCTGGCAGCTCAGGAGATTCCCACTTCTGCGATGGCTGTCAGTTTGGTGAAAGGCAGGGCAAGTGGTGATCCTGGTGTGGAATGTTACGGGGAAATGGGATGGGAATCTTCAGAATACTCTGGACAAGTCCTGTAGCTATGGGATACGAGACATGGACGCATGTCAAATATTTCGGCTGCACGTGGCTAGGGCGTTCTGTTGACAACCTGAAAGCTATCTCTGGCGTTCCCAAGACCGGTCCCAGGTAATCCTCTCTGTCTGGATCCTTCAGGCGACATCGTAGGGGCAGGGGTCTCTATGAGCTCAGGATCGGCCAGCCAGGTGGAGCCAGCCAGGAGGAGCCAGCCAGGAGGAACCAGCCAGGAGGAGCCAGCTAGCCAGGAGGAGCCAGCCAGGAGGAAC
>CM060312.1:87610484-87612984 GCA_030674185.1 Monoplex corrugatus
TTATTATTTAGATTGGATGGCAGGCCATTTGAATTCAACGTCATCCAGGTACATGCACCAACATCCACAAGTACTAAGGAAGAAGTTGACTTCTATGAAGAATTAGAGAAGACAAGACTCAGTGTAAATCACAGGTCATCAGAATAATTATAGGAGATTTAAATGCTTAAGTGGAACAGGAAAAAGTAGATGAAATAATTGTACCTCATGGCCTAGGCGCACGAAATGAAAGGGGAGAGAGTGGGCACAAGTAAATGAATTCATAGTAGGAAATACTTCGTTTGGGCAACCTAACAGAAGAAAATGCACATGGATGAATCCAAGAGACAGTACAAGAAATCAAATTAATTGCATCCTCATAAATAAAAAAAAAATCAAGACATTCTTAAATGATAGCTAAAACATTACCAGGCGCAGACTGCAACAGTAACCACAATTCTGTAATGGGAAGATTTAGGTTGAAACTAAAGAGAAGAAAACAAACCCAAAGTAACATCAAACTAAATCTTGGACTCTTAAAGACAGATGACTCTACTCGCCCAAAATTTAACGTATATTTTCAAAACAAATTCAGTGCTCTGGAGAATGTTGGTGACAGTGTGGAACAATAGACAAAGCTGACAAACTCGTTAAGTGGAGCTTGTGAAAAAAAATCCCTAGAAATGAAAGAAAAGCAAAGAAGAACTGGGTGACAAAAGACATTTTAGGTTTGATGGGAGAATGGAGGAGGGCAAAAGGAAATGAGGAAGAATACAAAAAGATACATAAGGAGATCAGGAATAGGTGCACTGAAGTTAAGGAATCTTGGCTCGAAACAAAGTACAAAGAAATAGAAGACCAACACAAAACAGATCCTAAATTTATGTACAGAAACATTGAAGAAGTCGCCCTTAAGAAAAACAAACGAACAAACAAACAAACAAACAAGCGAACAAACAAACAAGCGAACAAACAAACAAACTAAATAACAAAAAAGTGCACGTCAGCTGGTTGCTTAAAATTCAAATAGCATACGATTATTATGGGAAAAAATGGAAATATGAGATAGATGGTTCAGGTTCATATTGCTTATAGTCCAGCCGACTACAAGAGCCATATCAGGGTAACACCACGTCAAATTAGATAGATGGGAAGAGTCCAAACAACGCATCATAAGGAAGAATTTTGAAGGACCACTCTTGATAAAAGATGAAGTTAGAGCAGCATTGAAAGAGACGAAACCGGGAAAAAGCCTCAGTACCAGACATTATTACAACAGAAATGATTGAGGCTCTAGATGAACTTGGTACTGAAAAAGTAACATTCCTCCTGAATGAAATTTATGACACTTGAGAAGTCCCTAAAGATATGTCAAAATCAATTTTCATTGCACTTCCAAAGAAAGCAAGGGATATAGAATACAAACTCCATTGTACAATCAGCTTGATGAGTTATGTAGCAAAGATTCTATTTAGAATAATTATGATGAGGACAAGGAACAGAATCTAAAGAGAAATAGCAGAAGAATAATATGGATTTGTCGAAGGAAAAGCAACTAGTAATGCCATATACATATTTTGCTAGTCTCGGCCTCGCTTCAATATGGCTATGAGAACACAGCATCTTTTACCAAACAACAATGCTAAGCTAGCCTCAACATCATTGTGATATCACCGTCGAAACACAATATCTTTTACCAAGCAACAATATTTTGCTAGTCTCAGCATCGTTTCAATATCGCTATCAATACACAGTATTTTTCACCAAGCAACAATATTAACATAGTCTCAAAATCGTTTCAATATCACCATTCAAACATAGTATCTTTAACCAAGCAACAATTATTTAGCCAGTCTTAATGTCGTGTCGTAGTATAAAGATATTAATTTGATTAAAACAAATTGGAATCAATGCTGAGGCTATCACAGGCCCGAAGTTTGCTGAGACGCCAATAATAATAGTAATACGATAACAGTATGCTAATAATAATTGAAATAATGCAGACAATGATATAATAAGGATTGTAATAATGCTGCTGCTGATGTATATGTAAGGCGCTAAATCTCGATTTATAAATCAAATCAAAACTCTCTCACTGTTCACTCAAACGTTCATTCATAGAGACAAAACATAAGGGTACAAGAGCGCATACATACTGGTAGGGAGAGGAACAGAAGATATCCTTTTGGCTCAGCCCCTCAGAAAAAGGCGGCCACGATATTTTAGAGCTTCTTATCAAACACCAAAGGAAATAAGAGGGAAGCAGGGAGAATTTTAAATATTAACTAAGCATCATAACTCTTGAGAGTCACGGAGTTATCTTCCTTGTAGAATTTCTCAAATCCAACACAGTTTACGCTACCATAGACGCAGCCCAAAAGCACAGAATTGCAAACTCAGAACATTCCTCAAAAACGGAATGTCCAAGTCTGCCCCTATACCCTGCAACTACACCCACACACAACCACGAGGGAGGAGAGAAATTCATACAATATATTGGTCTCATGTTCAAGATTGACAC
>CM060312.1:87620484-87680484 GCA_030674185.1 Monoplex corrugatus
CCAACGCCATGCGGCAAGGCACCTAATGATAATATCATTAATGTATATGTCAGACAAATTTACGAGCTCCTATAAGTAAGGTGACACAGCAAGAGACAGACAGACGGACAGACAGACAGACAGACAGACTGACAGACAGACAAACAGACAGACAGAGAAATGGGAGGGGAGATATATATATATATATAAACATACAGGCAGACAGACAGACAGATAAAGAGAGGGAGGAGGGAACAGAGAGACAGAGAGACTGAGACAGACAGGGAAAGACACACAGAGAGACAGAGAGAAAAGAGATAGAGAGAAGACAGAGACAGAGAGAGAAGACAGAGACAAAGACGGAGAGAAGAGCGACAGAGCGAAGAGACAGAGAGAAGAGAGAGAGAGAGAGAGAGAGAGAGAGAGAGAGAGAGAGAGAGAGAGAGAGAGAGAGAGAGAAGACAGACAGACAGACAGACAGACAGAGAGAAATCCGTGTACACGAGTCAATGTGTCCAAGGCGTTTACTAATTTTGTATTTCGTACATTAGTTAATCAAGACAATCAAACCAAACCCCCAATTAGACCAAACAGTATCTGGTATTTTCGGAACTGTTATCATCATCATCATCAAGTGCCTTGCCACATGGCGTTGGCGATCATGGCCCTCCATGTGCATCTGTCCTTTGTTGCCGCAAGTACATCTTCCACCCTATCTGTCCTCAGCCACTCTGCAAGTCCGTCCAATATTTTTTCTCTGGGTCCACCTGGTGCTCTCTTTCTCTCCAGCTTTCCTGTTGTGACCAGGTGCTCCAAATCCCCTTTCCTCATAAAATGGCCTGTAAATGTTGCCTGTTTTTTCCTAATCTTCCTTATCAATGATCTTCTTGTGTCAGCCTCCATCAAGACTGTCTCGAATGTTTTCTTTGCTGTCCATGGAACTCTCAACATTCTTCTTACAAACCATATCTTGGCTGCTTCAATCTCGTTCTGGCTTTGCTTGTTGACTGTCCACGCCTCACAATCGTATAACATTATCGGTTCTATATAACATTCAAGAACTCTCTTCCTGGTGTTAATTGATAGGCATTTGTTGGTAAGAACGCTTTTCATCTTCTTGAATGCTGTTTTGGCTTGGCCAATTCTGCTGGCTATTTCTGATGTGCATCTACCGTCTGGTGAAATGATCGTTCACAGATATGTAAACTGTCTTAAGGTTGTGCCGTTTGCTGTTATTTTGCATGAGGGGATTTCATGTTTTTTACTGATTACTATGACTTCAGTCTTCCTGCTGTTTAGCTCCAACCCCTTACCTTTGCTTTCTATTTCTATCCCTTATCTTTGCTTTCTATTTCTATTATATTCACAAGGATTTG
Organism: Monoplex corrugatus; assembly: GCA_030674185.1. Classification (NCBI taxonomy): domain Eukaryota; kingdom Metazoa; phylum Mollusca; class Gastropoda; order Littorinimorpha; family Ranellidae; genus Monoplex; species Monoplex corrugatus. Next base: position 87,621,840 of record CM060312.1, read on the forward strand.
TGGGTCCCTTTCACTTTCTGCAACTAGCACGGTGTCATCTGCGTATCGAATGTTGTTTATCGTTTTTTCTTCAACCTTTAAGGGCATTCCTCCAGGTTTCTCATGATGGTTTCGATGTAAAGTGAAAACAGATCTGGTGACAAAACACAACCCTGTCTGACTCCTCTTTTGATATTTTGGAAAGAGCTTCTATCGTTTTCTATATCAATGGGATTTATGACAGTGGAAAAATCCCCAAAGACATGTCAAAATCAATTTTCATTGCACTTCCAAAGAAGACAGGGGCTATAGAATGCGAACTCCATCGCACAATCAGTTTGATGAGTCATGTAAAAAAAAAAATCCTATTAAGAATAATCATGATGAGGACAAGGAATAGAATCAAAAGAGAAATAGCAGGAGAACAGTGTGGATTTGTCCAAGGGAAAGGAACTATTAATGCCAGATACATCCTAAGAACTATGATAAGAGAGGTCAGTCGAGATGAATAAGGATTTCTATTTATCCTTTGTTGGTTATACCAAAGCTTTTGATCGGATTATACGATGGAGTTCACATTCTATAGGCCCTGCTTTCTTTGGAAGTGCAATGAAAATTGGTTATCACATCTCCTTGGGGATTTTTCCAGTGTCATAAATTTCATTTTGGAGTACTGTTATTTTTTCAATACCAAATTCTTCTGTCTTCAATCATTTCTGTAGCAGTATTGTCTGGTCCTGGGACTTTATCCAGTTTCATCTTTTTCAGTGGTGCTCTAACTTCATCTTTCATTATGGTGGTCCTTCAACGTTCTGTCCTATAACGGGTTCTTCGTTTCTGTCATCGTTAAAAAGGTCTTAATGTACACTCCCCATCTATCTAACAATTTGTATTTTTCCATAATAATCGTACCATCTTTCGATTTTAAGGAACCAGTTGATGTGCATGTGTTTTCTTCCTGTGGGCAATGTCTTCAATGTTTCTTTACATACATTGAAGATCAGTTTGCGTCAGTCTTCTATTTCTTTGCACTTTGTTTCCAGTCAAGCTTCCTACAATTAATTAATTAAGTTTGTTGTTTGTTCATATCTGTCTGTTCTACGAGCAGTCAATTCAGTTTGTTTATAACTGTGTTAGTCCTACGATTAATTAATTTTGATCATATCTGTGTCAGTTCTACACTTGATTAGTTAAGTTTGCTCTTATCTGTGTTAGTTTTACAATTAATGAAGTTTGTTCATATCTTAGCGACAAAAGACAGCTTAGTATGGAGGGCCACGGTCTTTTTCTCCTAATTTTTGTATCTGGTGTTTGTTTTCAATGCTGCTCTAACTTCATCTTTCATTATGGGTGGTCCTTCAACGTTCTTTCTTACAATGTGTTCTTCGTTTCTGTCATCGTTGAAAAGGTCTTTAATGTGATCTTACGCTTGACAAAGGCCAGTTGGTCGAAAATTTGCGCCTGTCTTGTCTTGTTGTATTCAATACGCGTTCTTATTCTTTTTTCGTGATTTTTTTCTGGTTCCTGAATTTCAGTTCGTTGTAATATCATGCATATATTATGTTATGCCACACTTAGACTGGATCAACCGTGGATATCACACACACACACACACACACACACACACACACACACACACACACACACACACACACACACACACACACACACACACACACACACACACACACACACACACACACATTAAGGGGAAGTAAGTTGTGGGATGCGTGACAGGGAACTTTCGATTTTCTCCCTTGTTATAAATTTCGACGTATCTTCTCGTTACTGTGTTGTAATTTCCACGGATGACTGTGAACAAAAAAAAGCAACCCGTGTTCTTTTCATCTAAATTGTCCTAAATGTATCAGACCTCGTGAATAACAACTGTGAAATAAAATCTACTTTGCATCCTTCAGAGCAGCCGTCAAGATCATTAGGCCTACGTCACTTCCTCTTGTGAAAGGTCTTTGTTGGGAAACCAAAACACTAATTCTGCGACTGATTTTTATCAGGTATTGCGACGGTGTGTTGCTTTGTCAACGTGAAGTAAGCTGTATTCAGACTTTGGGATAATTAGCCTAGTTTTCATTTTTAAATTATTGTTTTCTGGTGTTCATTTCAAAAGACGACGAAATGTATGGTTCAAGTCATGTAACATTGCGTATCTTATCTGCTAGTGCCAAGGCAAATGATCAAAAGCTGTCACCGTTACGTATGTAGGCCAAATCGTTGAATTCTGTGGTCTGTTGTGAGGCTGAGAATGAATAACTGAGTGAAGTGCGACTGATATTACTAATATAATGACGGTTGCCGCAGTGAGATAGATGATCAGATCTCTCTTTCAGTCTTTGCAGATCTCGTTCTTCTTAAGTTCTTATCATGATTCATACTAATACTTATGCCAGTTATGGCTCAACTGACTAAAGACTTAAAATAGTGACTGAGTAACTGAGGCAAACCTAACCCTAACACTTTGGATTTAATTCACCCATGGATTCAATGTGATCATACTATGGCCAACTGTGATAAGTCCTGATCCAAGCTCAACACCAAACTCTTTGATTCTGTTGTTTCCTTTCTCCTGTGGATTGCTGACCTCGTGGTTCGTGACTTGTGATCAGGCAGCGACATTCCACAACTAACTGCCAGCATGTTTAGTCTCCTTCTGCTCATGAATGCTTTTGGCACAATGTTAGATGAGAAAAATTCCAGGAAAACTAAAATGACACCTAATGACTCTCTCTCTCTCTCTTTCTGTGTGTGTGTGTGTGTGTGTGTGTGCGCGCGCTAAACAGTTTGTGTGTATAGTAGCAAGGACTAGGTATGAGACAGGTCCAGTAGGACCTAATGCTACTATCCATGAGTACTAAGGTATAACTCGCCTCTCCCTCTCTCTCTCTCTCTCTCTCTCTCTCTCTCTCCTCTCTCTCTCTCTCTCTCGCTCTCGCTTTGGCCAGCGCATAGGTTTATGTCTGGTTTAAGGCTTGTGACTTGATCATTTTGGATCTTCTTTATCACATGGCATCTGTGACATCAGTGCATGTGGAATTCATTCGAAGAGCAGAGATGTCATCTGGAGAATCTAAAACTTTAATATCTCTCTCTTCCTCTCCTCTCTCTCTCTCTCTCACTCTCTTTTCCCCTCTCCTTTGTCTTTGTCTGTCTCGTAGTTCTGAGCTCTTTTTCTGTGAGCTCTAATCTGTCTTTCAGCTCGGTCTGTCTCGCATGTGTGTCTGCCTTTCCACCTCCATAAAAAAAAAAAAAATAAATATTAATGTATATATATGTATGGTAAAACTAAATGTATCCATAGTTGAAAAATTGTTGTGCGATTACTAGTATTGATATAACACATCATATTGAAGGCATACTAGTATTATTACTAATTTTTGGATTTTCACCATCAGAATTTTCTGCTTTTGTTCAAAGTAAACAATTTTCAAGAGTGTCAAACACAGAGAAAAGTATTTTGATATTTCAGTCATGTGTCAGTGGGAAGCTGAAAAGTTATTCTCTATGAGTATGAATTATGTGTTAAAAAAGAAAAAGAACAAATCCACTTCTAAGGTTGAAACTTTTCCAAAATTAAATGCCCCAGTTTTTATTTTTTCAAACCTTATTCCTGGCTTTCTCACAGAAGAGCAAGCACACGGTTAACAAAAACAATTCTTGAAAACAAGAGTAAAAGCATAAGACTTTATTTCATTTAAAATGAAATAAGCGTGAAGTGTGAAATTAGCAAAGCAGGGTTGGAAGGTTCAGGACTTTAGCCATTAAAAAAAGTGGTTTCTGCTCCTGGCTGCAGTTTAGGAACAGCTGGGCCGATCTAGTCCTTCCTAACCACTGAACCAGCAATCCTGGCTAAATTGAAGTAGGGCTACTGTAAAAACAATATTAACATGTCAGACTTTCTCTCCTGTTCATGAAACTGAAAGAAAAAGGCTTATTTCACAAGCAAAGTCTGCATTCTTCTACAGCAGGTCTTTGTTGACCATCGGCAAGCCATATCACACAACTGCTCCTAACATGGAGTGCAGTCACATTTTCTCTTACTGACCTGGACCTGTTGCTGTACATGGCATTCAGGTCACAGTTGACAAACATGATAGTCATGTGGGTAGGATGTCAGACTTCCATTGGAAGGTCTGGGGTTCAATCCAGCTAAGGTCCCCATCGCTTGGTGGATAAAGCCTAAAGGGTAATATTTACAGTCACCCAAGTCTACATCACATGTGTGCAGACTTGTTAGTGCCTGAAACCCTGTTATGTGTATACACATGTATACAAGCCATCAGGTATACAAAGATCCCTTAGGCCCTGTCAGTGTCCAATGGGTCATGGAAACAGGAAAATAGCCCGCTTAAATGCCTACTGAAGATAGAGTAACAGACTGTGCAGCAATATATTGCCTGCACAGTGTTGGCAAAAGAAGGTGCATGCATACGCACATTGAAGGACAAACCAAACATATTGAAAATAAATAAAGGAGACTACAGTAACTGTGTATGTGGCAGCTTATGCCATTGTGGTGCCAGCTAGCTTTGCTTTTATAGTAGTGACTGGTATTTTGTTGTTAGTATTGTCTAATATCACTTTTTTTCTTGGTTTTCAGACTGTCTGCTAGTGAGAAGAGCAGAAAAAAGACACGGCTGAAACAAAGGAGCAAAGCCTGCGTCAGACTCCGGATTTGTCATGTCGGAAGTAAGATTGTTTGGCCTTTAAAAAATTATAAACACATACAAAATCCTGAACAAAATCAAAAGAAAGAATGAAACAAAGCAAGCAAAAAAATGAAGTAAAACACAATTGTGGACTAATACTAGTGAAACACCTCATGACATATTCAATTCCTCGTTATTTTTATGTGGGCCTACAAATAATTATTCTTTCATACAGTTTGTGAAGAATTTTGATCATCTGTGTAATAAAAATACTTGAGAGTAATTTAAGACAAGGCCAGTTATTAAGCCTTCGAGTTTGACTCCCGCATCCTGTCCACCAACTGCAAAAAAATTAATCCTTTGACTCCCTTACCCTATCCACCAACTGCAAAAAATTTAATCCTTTGACTCCCTTACCCTATCCACCAGTATCATGCAGGAAGCTGATGGATAAGGAGAGGGAGTCAAAAGATTAAGTTTTTGCTTTATTAGTGTGATTGAGAAAGGAGGATGCTGGTGGACAGGGTGCAGGAGTGAAAGGGTTAAGAGTTCTGGCTCATCCCTAGAGGCCTGGCTGAAGGTATTTTGGAAAACCTGGCCATTTATGAAGAAATCTTGGTAATCCCTAGAGACCTGACTAGTGCAGAGACAAAGCTCCAGCTTTTAAAGTTTGATTGCACAGGTTTGGTACTGACTCAGGAAAAACTATTCATGCACTCTTCAGTCCATGCAGCTGTGAAATGGTATCTACCGCTGTTGCAGGAAGCTGGTAGGTAGGGTGAGGGAGTCAAAGGGTTAAGTTTTTGCTTTGTGAGCATCACTGACAAGGCAGGTTGCTGGTGGACAGGGTGCAGGAGTCAAAGGGTTAAAGTACCAATCAAATAATCAACCATGTTGTGTACTTTACTTCTTGATATTTTAGTATGTATTCACTATGGACAATTTTTTTGTAAGTTCCAGTCAAATTATCAACCTTACATAATTTATTGTTGATAATGTAGTCATGATGTTCATCATGTGCTTACAGTCAGACATGAAGCGACAGTTATCAGACCCGGCATCAGAGGGTACCGATTCGGAGGACATGGAAGAGGACGAAGAATTTGCAACTTACTATTATGACAACACAGATGATCTTGACATTGACAAGCCCAAAAAGAGCGACGACCCTGAGTACTTTGAGTATATGATTCTTCAGACAGAAGATGCAGAGAGATTGCTCAATGAAGAAGTGGAAGCACTGTGCTCAGCAGTCAAGGTATCCTTTTTTTTCTGTTTGTTTACTCTGTGTGTGGTTGGTGTGTGTGTGTGTGTGTGTGTGTGTGTGTGTGTGTGTGTTGTGTGTATGTGTGTGTGTGTGTGTGTGTGTATGTGTGTGTGTGTGTGGTGTGTGTGTGTGTGTGTGTGTGTGCACGCACATGCATGCAGGTGGGTACATGCATGTGTATGAAGAAATTGAGTGTGGAGTCAAAGTTCTAAAGATTGGAAAGGCTGCAGGAAACGATCAAATATGTAACAAATATATATTTTTTTATGTCTTTGACCTGTACATGTTTAGTTTTTTTTTGCAGGTGTCACCGTCTTTGGCCAAGATGTTGCTGCATGTTGGCGGATGGCAAGGAGAGGTTATCATTGAACGGTATGTTGTTCGGTTGGTTTTGTTTGTTTTTGTGTGCGTGTTGTTGATTTTGTTTGTTTTTGTGTGTGTGTGTTGATTTTGTTTGTTTTTGTGTGTGATGATGTTGGGTTTTTAAAAAATTTTTTTATGTGTTATTGATTTTGTGTGTGTGTGTGTGTGTGTTGTTGTTTTTGTTTGTTTCTGTGTGTGTGTTGTTGATTTTGTACTGTGTGTGTGTTGTTGATTTTGTTTGTTTCTGTGTGTGTGTGTTGATTTTGTTTGTTTTTTGTGTGTGTATTGTTGATTTTGTACTGTGTGTGTGTTGTTGATGTTTGTTTTTGTGTGTGTGTTGTTGATTTGTTGTTGTTTCTGTGTTGTGTTTGTTGTTTTGATGTGTTGTTTTGTTTCTGTTGGTTGTTGTTGTTTGTTTGTTGGGTGTTGTTTGTTGTTTTTGTGTGTTGTTGTTGTTGTTTGTTGTTGTTGTTTTTTTTGTGTGTTGTTGTTTTTGTTGTTTTGTGTGTGTTGTTTGTTGTTTGTTTTTGTGTGTGTTTTGTTTTGTTTGTTTTTGTGTGTGTTGTTGTTTGTTTTTGTGTGGTTGTTTGTTTTGTTTGTATTTTGTTGTTGTGGTTGTTGTGTTTGTGTTTTGTTGTGTGTTTGTTTGTTTGTTTGTGTGTTGTGTGTTGATTTTGTTTTGTTGTTGTTGTGTGTTGTTGATTTTGTATGTGTTTGTTTGTGTTGTTTGTGTGTGTGTTGTTTGTTTTGTTTTGTGTGGTGTTGTTGTTTGTTTTGTTTTGGTTGTTGTTGTTGTTTGTTTTTTGTGTGTGTGTGTGTTGTTTCTGTGTGTGGTTTGTTTGTTTTTGTTTGTTTGTTTGTTGTTGTGTGTGTTGTGTTGTTTGTGTTTTTGTTGTGTGTTGTGTTGTTTTGTTGTTTGTTGTGTTGTTGTTGTTGTTTGTGTTTGTTCGTGGTTGTTTGTTTTGTTTTTGTTTTGTTTTTGTTTGTGTTGTTTGTGTGTTTGGTTGATTTGTGTTGTTGTTGTGTGTTGTTGTGTGTTTGTTGTGTTTTGTGTGTGTTGTTTGTTTTGTTTGTTTCTGTGTGTGTGTTGTTGTTGTTTTGTTTGTTGTTTGTGTTGTTGTTGTTTTGTTTGTTCTGTGTTTGTTGTTGATTTTGTTGTTTTTGTGTGTGTTGTTGTGTTTTGTTTTGTTTCTGTGTGTGTGTTGTTGATTTTGTTTGTTCTGTTGTGTTGTTGTTTTGTTTTGTTTGTGTTGTGTGTTTGTTGTGATTTTGTTTGTTTTTGTGTGTGTTGATTTGTTGTTTGTTGTGTTTGTTGTGTTGTTGTTTGTTTTTGTGTTTGTTGTGTTTTGTTGTTTGTGTTTGTTGTTGTTGTTTGTTGTTGTGTTTTTGTTGTTTGTTTTTTGTTTGTTTTGTGTGTTGTTGTTTTTTTGTTTTGTGTTGTGTGTTGTTTTGTTTTGTTTGTTCTGTGTGTGTGTGTTGTTTGTTTTGTTGTGTGTTGTGTTGATTGTTGTTTGTTTTTGTGTGTGTGTTGTTTTGTTTGTTTTGTGTTGTTGTTGTGTTGTTGTTTTGTTTGTTTTGTTGTTGTTGTGATTTTGTTTGTTTTGTGTGTGTGTTGTTGTTTTGTTTGTTTGTTGTGTGTGTTGTTGTTTGTTTGTTTGTGTTGTTGTTGTTGTTTGTTTTGGTGTGTTGTTGATTTTGTTTGTTCTGTTGTGTTGTGTTTGTTGTTTTGTGTGTGTGTTTGTTGATTTGTGTTTGTTTTGTGTTTGTTGTTGTTTTTTGTTTGTGTGTGTGTTGTTTTTGTTTGTTTTGTTGTGTGTTGTTGTGTTATTTTGTTGTTTCTGTGTTGTTTTTGTGTTTTGTTTGTTTGTGTGTTGTTGTTGTTGATTTTGTTTGTTTTCTGTGTGTGTGTTGTTGTGATTTTGTTTGTTTTTGTGTGTGTTGTGTTGTTGATTTTGTTTGTTTCTGTGTAGTGTGTTTGTTGATTTTGTTTGTTTGTGTGTGTGTTTTGTTGTTTGTTGTGTGTTTGTTGTTGATTTGTTTGTTTTGTGTGTGTGTTGTTGATTTGTTTGTTTTGTATTGTTGTGTTGTTGATTTTGTTTGTTTCTGTGTGTGTGTTGTTGATTTTGTTTGTTTCTGTGTGTGTTGTTGATTTTGTTTGTTTCTGTGTGTTGTTGTTGTTGATTTTGTTTGTTTCTGTGTGTGTGTTGTTGCTGATTTGTGTTTGTTTTCTGTGTGTGTGTTGTTGATTTTGTTTGTTTCTGTGTGTGTGTTGTTGTTGATTTTGTTTGTTTCTGTGTGTATTGTTGTTGTTGATTTTGTTTGTTTCTGTGTGTGTGTTGTTGATTTTGTTTGTTTCTGTGTGTGTTGTTGTTGATTTTGTTTGTATCTGTGTGTGTTGTTGTTGATTTTGTTTGTTTCTGTGTGTATTGTTGTTGTTGATTTTGTTTGTTTCTGTGTGTGTTGTTGTTTTTGTTTGTTTCTGTGTGTATTGTTGTTGTTGATTTTGTTTGTTTCTGTGTGTGTGTTGTTGCTGATTTTGTTTGTTTTTGTGTGTGTTGTTGTTGTTGATTTTGTTTGTTTCTTGTGTGTGTGTTGTTGGTTTTGTGTGTGTTGTTTGTTGATTTTGTTTGTTTCTGTGTGTGTGTTGTTGATTTTGTTGTTTCTGTTGATTTTTTTTGGGTTTTTTTTGTATGGTGTTGGTTTTGTTTGTTTCTGTGTGTTTTTGCTTCTGTGTTTTTGTGTGTTTTTGCTTTTGTGTGTTTTTGTGTGTTTTTGCCTTTGTGTGTGTGTGTTTGATTTTGTTTGTTTCTGTGCAGTGTGTGTTTTCGATTTTGTTTTTGTGTGTGTTTTTGATTTCAGCAAAATGGAGGAGAGGATTGTAACAAAACAAGAATGTGTGTGTGTGTGTGTGTGTGTGTGTGTGTGTGTGTGTGTGTGTTGTGTGTGTGTGTGTGTGTGTGTGTGTGTGTGTGTGTAGTGTGAGGGTAACAACCAGGAATGTGGTATTCTAAGCCTCTGTATATGTCTGTCTTCTCACTCTTATGTAGCGTGAGTGTATCAAAGAGTGTGTGGGTGCATTCTTAGCCCCTGTGGATGTCTGTCTCCTCTCTTATGTAGTGCGAGTATAACAAATAAGAACGTGTAGGTAATTGTAAGCTCTAGTGTGTATCCGTCTTCGTCTCTCATGTGCAGCCTTGGTAGGGCCCATCAGCGGTCATTGGGACTACAGAAAACGGACGAATCTCCTGTGTAGCCCTGATAGGGCCCCTTGGACCAGCGGGGCTATAGACAACAGATTAAATCTCTCCTGTGTAGCCCTGATGGGGCCCCTTGGTGGTCAGTGGGGCTATAGACAACTCAATCTCTTCTGTGTAGCTCTGATAGGGCCCCTTGGTGGTCAGTGGGGCTATAGACAACAGAATGAATCTCTCCTGTGTAGCTCTGATAGGGCCCCTTGGTGGTCAGTGGGGCTATAGACAACAGATTGAATCTCTCCTGTGTAGCCCTGATAGGGCCCCTTGGTGGTCAGTGGGGCTATAGACAACTGAATCTCCTGTGTAGCCCTGATAGGGCCCCTTGGTGGTCAGTGGGGCTATAGATAACAGATTGAATCTCCTGTGTAGCCCTGATAGGGCCCCTTGGTGGTCAGTGGGGCTATAGACAACAGATTGAATCTCTCCTGTGTAGCCCTGATAGGGCCCCTTGATGGTCAATGGGGCTATAGACAACAGAATGAATCTCTCCTGTGTAGCTCTGATAGGGCCCCTTGGTGGTCAGTGGGCCTATAGACAACTGAGTCTCTTCTGTGTAGCCCTGATACTGATAGGGCCTCTTGGTGGTCAGTAGGGCTATAGACAACAGATTTAATCTCTCCTGTGTAGCCCTGATAGGGCCCCTTGGTGGTCAGTGGGGCTATAGACAACTGAATCTCCTGTGTAGCCCTGATAGGGCCCCTTGGTGGTCAGTGGGGCTATAGACAACTGAATCTCTTCTGTGTAGCCCTGATAGGGCCCTTTGGTGGTCAGTGTAGCTCTGATAGGGCCCTTTGGTGGTCAGTGGGGCTGTAGACAACTGAATCTCTTCTGTGTAGCCCTGATAGGGCCCCTTGGTGGTCAGTGGGCTATAGACAACTGAATCTCTTCTGTGTAGCCCTGATAGGGCCCCTTGGTGGTCAGTGGGGCTATAGACAACTGAATCTCTCCTGTGTAACCCTGATAGGGCCCCTTGGTCAGTGGGGCTATAGACAACAGATTGAATCTCTCCTGTGTAGCCCTGATAGGGCCCCTTGGTGGTCAGTGGGGCTATAGACAACAGATTTAATCTCTCCTGTGTAGCTCTGATAGCACCCCTTGGTGGTCAGTGGGGCTATAGACAACAGATTTAATCTCTCCTGTGTAGCCCTGATAGGGCCCCTTGGTGATCAGTGGGGCTATAGACAACTGAATCTCTTCTGTGTAGCCCTGATAGGGCCCCTTGGTGGTCAGTGGGGCTTTAGACAACAGAATGAATCTCTCCTGTGTAGCTCTGATAGGGCCCCTTGGTGGTCAGTGGGGCTATAGACAACTGAATCTCTCCTGTGTAGCCCTGATAGGGCCTCTTGGTGGTCAGTGGGGCTATAGACAACTGAATCTCTCCTGTGTAGCCTTGATAGGGCCCCTTGCTGGTCAGTGGGGCTATAGACAACTGAATCTCTCCTGTGTAGCCTTGATAGGGCCCCTTGCTGGTCAGTGGGGCTATAGACAACTGAATCTCTCCTGTGTAGCCCTGATAGGGGACCCTTGCTGGTCAGTGGGGCTATAGACAACTGAATCTCCTGTGTAGCCCTGATAGTGCCCCTTGCTGGTCAGTGGGGCTATAGACAACTGAATCTCTTCTGTGTAGCCCTGATAGGGCCCCTTGGCAGTCAGTGGGGTTATAGACCAGTGCTTAAAATGTTCCGCGTTTTCGGTTTGTCAAAAAAAACCAAAAAAAAGGAGCAAGGCATCCGTGATCGGCTTGCAAGCGTTCATAGCAACGGCGCACAAGTTATGGCCCCTGATTTGCCCCCAGACCCCCTTAGTTTCAGTGTTTTTTTTCCTCCTCCTGTTTTAAGCCCTGATAGACAGCAGAATAAATCTCCCCTGTGTAGCTCTGATAGGGCCCCTTGGTGGTTAGTGGGGCTATAGACAGATTGAATCTCTCCTTCAGGAAGCTGGTGGATAGGCTGAGGAAGTCATGGTTTTTGTAGCAGGATAGGGTGTCAGGGACAGAAAAGGTTAATCGCACATTGTATGTATGTCCAGACAAAAAAGAGAGAATTGAATTATGACACTTTCCTTGTCTTTGGTTTTCAGGTATCAGCAGGATCAGGAAAAGCTGCTGGTAGAATCCAACATCTCTTGTGCTAAAGAGAAAAAAGAATCGGTGGGTTCCTTTTATCACATCATAATGTTTTTGTTTGCCTGAGTGTATCGTCTGAATATGTATGTGCTGTACACTTTTTGCAGCACACAGATATACAGATGCACACAGACATGCATCTTTAACGTGTTGATATAAAACAATTTCCCTTAAAAAAGAAGAGAGAAGGGAGATTGAAAAAAGTACAAAGGATTTTAAATGCCATTAAGCCATTCTCCCAACTACTGCCATTCAAGATTCGATGCTTCTCATTCTCTCAGCATCGGAGAGACTGTATTCTCCATTCTTTTGTCTTTATTGAAACGGTTATTCTTATATGATTTTGAGAATTATTTGCATTTGCATAATTTTTTTGGTAGGGTTGGTGATCTTTTTGGAAGTCTTAAAATAATTCTTGGAGTTGGAGTTATAGGATTAATATGTTTAAGTATACATCTCCTTAGATTATGTGCACAAATGCATTGATATGTATACTTAATTTTCTTTTCCTTTTTTTCCTGTTGAACTGTTGTTATGTTTTGGACTGGTTTTACATGATATGGCTCTAGCAGTTGGCTGAGCTTGAAACAATAATAACAATAACAAATCCCCAACCAAAGTTGCTGGCCCACTGAGAGAACTAGGCAACTTTAGCAGGGACAGATAGACAGGAGTTTCAGTCTGATGTGATAAGAATATAGCCAGCCATATCATTAAGACAATAATATTGCTTTTGGTTTCATATACTGTACCATGCTAGACCGTGAGCAGAATTAAAGAGCAGAGAAGGGGTTGCCCCCATGGTTTGAGCGGGGCTGACTGGATAGCATGATCGTATTAGCCTGCTATGAAAGACCCCTGAAGCCATCAGCTGTGGTCCGTTTTGACTTCTCTCAAGTAAAAGTTCATAGTGTCAGAGCATTAGTGAGCTGCCTTCTCAACAGCTCTCATAAGGGAGCTTTCTGCTTGAAAGTCACAAAGATGGCAGTAGCCCTATCTCATGGGCAGTTAGGTGCAAGCTTTGACAAGATGAGAAAAGTTGGCACAGACTCTATGACCCGCAAAACCTCCACATGTAAGACTGAAAAAGATGAGGGTTTGCTTGACAAATCCTGACCTGTGGGTGAGGAGGAAGCTTTGGGGACGTTTGTGACTTGAGGACACACCGTCCATGACGTACAGTTCAACTGGCTGTTGTGGTGCAATCAGGGTCATTGTTGCCATTGCTGGTCGAGTTCCCCTAATTGGGAAGGTGTAAGCTAGTAGACTGCTATGTTGCAATGTAAGAGCGTTGATTGCATAAGCTCCCAGGTTTAATACTGGAGATCGAGTGTGACGTAACCTTTTTACTCATTTGTTCATTCAATTTCTAAAATCTCTTGAATGCAAAGAATAATGTGCTATCAGTATGTTTATTATTAAACCTGATTTCTGCGAAATAAGTTCTTTTCAGTTCCTTGTTTTCTAAGATCACTGAGGTGTTAAATTGAAGAATTCACACCTATGCTGGCATGCATGTTATTGTATTTTTGAAAACATGCATGTGATATCATGTTTGTGTGTATGTGTGTGTGTATGCTTCTACACAGAAGTTGTGTGTTTACATGCTTGTTTGTGTGTGTTATTTTAGAATGATAATCATATATTTAGAAATAATTATTATGTCATAAATTGTTGCAGTTGAATTTTTTGTGTTTTATTTTATTTCATATCCCACTTTCTACTGAAGAGATTAGACAGCTTAATTGAATAGTAAAGTTCACTCTACTGATTCAGTGTTTTTATTTCACTGTCCATTGTTCAGGATGTGTTGGTGGGCAACAATCCTTCTTGCCCAGTATGTGTGGAGAACTACCCACGTGACAAATTCATGGGTCTGACCTGCGGTCATCTCTTCTGCCCCAGCTGTTGGGAGATGCACTTTCGCTTCCAGATAGAGCAGGGCATAACAATGGGTGGGTATTTTATGATTTTCCTTGGTTTGATGGTAATTGTGATTACATGTGTCTACAGTCATTTTTTGCTGTTTCTTGTGTTTGTGTGCTGTACATACCTATATACACCTCCTCCAGGGGCTCTTTCCATATAAATAATATCCCCACCTACTGAAAAGTCTGTGGTAGAAATTTCCTGTTTTCTGTCACTCTGTTTCTCCTTTGCTTCTTTACTTTCTGTCATCTCTTACCATTTTCTACAGTGCTGGCCCATTCACCTGTATATTTTCCATAAAGCTTTCCATACATTTTCTTAGGATTGATAATTGGGCACATGTATTATTGATTGTATTTTTGACTTTAACAAATGTGGCATGCTGAAGCAATTTTAGGTAATGACATTTTTTTATGTTTTAGTATACTTAGTTATGTTTAGATAGTTTTATTCAGGTTTGTTTTTTTATATCCCTAGTGATAAATGGACAGAGTGGTTGTCACCAAGGGCATATTCTTTGATTGTGTGGGAAAAGCATTGATATGTGTACCTGATTTGTTTTGTTTTATTTTGTGTTTTTGTTAACAGGTTCAGTGGGGTGTTGAGATGGTGATAGCCTTGATATGTTTTGGTGCGGTCAGCTGGGTTTTCATTGATAATGATAATGTACATAAATATGCATACACATACACATGGAAAAAGAAAATGGGGCTTGGTAGAAGGGGATGAAATATGTAGTTGGATGTATGTATGCATGTGCACATGTATGGTTGTTTTCATTCTTCTTATGGATGGGTGTAAGTATACATGTACATATGTGACTGGTTCTTGCGAACGGGGTCACAAGTCGCAACGTGTGAACTGAGATATGGGCCTGAAAAGGTGGTGAGGGTCGATCTGGGTGATTTTGAGATTTTTGTTCCTACACATTGTCTGACCATTAATCTATCAGTTATGGTAAAGATTAAAGTGAAATTTGGGCTGAAAGAGTGTTAAAATAACATTTTAAAGTGATAACCCATCGAGAATGTGCAGATTATTTCCGTGAAAATGCGTGTGTTTGAGCTTTAATTTAGGCCATGAAACCGTACAGGGCCTCAGCATATCGCATACCATTGGAATCAGCTCGCGACACACTGTCGATGTGTGTAGACGTGTTATTTATACGATCCAATCAGAATCTCTCAGAGCAATTTAAAAATCTGTAAACAAACGAAGTAGCTGAACCAATCAGCATCCAGTTAACAAAATCGTGTTAGTAACTGGAGTGGAACCGGAGTGCAACACCCGCTGCGATTGGCTGGCGATCGTAAACACAGCTTGGCTGAACCAGCCACGCTCGCCTGAAGTCACTGCGACCTGCTATGGCGGACAAACGTGTTTCAAACATGGAAAATCGAAGGAGACTGGTGTCGCTTTTGAATTCCTGCAACTCGAGCAACATGTGCAAAGATGACCAAGATGAACTTGGACACCTAATAAACGATTATTTCTTGTCAGATGACAAAAAAGATGACGGATGGTCTGACGGCGATGAATCGAACGAAGGCGATAACGATCGTGATGACTGCCATGAAAATGATGAAGGCAAAACTCAGGCTGCACCTCATCTTACAGACGAGCACACAACAGAAGATGAGGAAAAAGAACAACCATCGTACAAGTGGATGGAGGTGAAATTGTCTGCGGTGATCTTGCAGGAGTTTTGCAGCAAGAAGGAGACATAATGAAGAAAGCAAGAGAATTTTCCTGTGGCTGCAAGCAAATCAAGTGGGCACCTGCTGTTTGCGACGACCAAAGACATGGATGCATCAAGCAGTTCACTCCACAAGAAATCGTGGCATCGCAACTGTCAGTAAAAGATATGGATAGGGGTAAGTGCACCCCCTACCCCCCACTGTTTCTGTGTGTGTGTGTGTGTGTGGTGTGGTGTGGTTGTGTGTGTGTGTATGTGTGTATGTGTGTGTGTGTGTGTGTGTGTGTGTGTGTGTGTGTGTGTGTGTGTGTGTGTGTGTGTTGAGAGTAGTGTCCATTTGTGTGTGTGTGTGTGTGTTGAGAGTAGTGCCCAAATTTTTTTCTTGCATGTGTGTGTGTGTGTGTGTGTGAATGAGTTTAAAATGGCAAAAGACAGTCTTTTACAAGTTTATGAAATGCATTATGACTTGAAACCAAGCATTTTAAATTATTTTGATAATCTGTTATTGAACATACGCCACACCACATCTACTGTTTTAACAGATGCTTGACGAACTGCATAACCCACTGCTATTAAGGCTATTGCCCACAATGTATTGTTTAATTTGCACTGGGCACTATAGTACCTGGCACTACAATATATATAGTCAAGTGGGGTATTTTTTTCAGGTTCTCTGGACATGTTTGTGCTGACTGTATTCAGCACTTGCATGCGGAATGGGGAGCAGACGCAGTGCACAAAGCGCAAAACTCAGGTGGACCGCGTCAGTTCCCGCACCACCTATTCTTTGATGGGCAGGATTGTGTGCAGAAAGGCCTTTCTGTTCCTGTTAGAGTAAGTTTGGTTTCCTTCACACCTTTGGTTTTCAAAGTTTTGTTTGACAGATCATCAGAGGTTGTTCAGTTGTTGTTTTTTATTATATTACACAGTCTTTCCTATGATAATTGTAAAAGCTTTCTGTATGCTCAGTTTCAGTGACATTTGAAATGATAGTGTAAATTTTCAGTTTCTTGTTAGCCTATGCTAAATTGTACTTGCAGCACAAGATCTTGTTTACTAATTTTAAACTGTATTACAAATGCTTCTCCTGTTCTTGGTGGTATTAGAGTATTTATTTATGACATTTTATGTAATTATTGATGTGATTTCTTCCCTGAGCTAACAAAATATGTGTGTGTGTGTTGCACAGTAACATGAACCACAAACGGCTGGACCGCATCAGCAAACATTTCAAGAAGGAAGGCATGGTGCAACCAACTATCAAGACAGGTGGCCGCAAAAACAACACGCGCTGTCTTGATATTGAGGACATCAACCGTGTCATCATCTTCATTAAGAATTTTGCTGAGGATCATGCTGTCAGCCTACCGGAACGGGTACCAGGGTTCAAGCGAGATGATATCCGTTTGTTACCTTCTGCCTTTCCCAAAAGCATGATCTATCGCCTCTACAAAGAAGCTGCAGCAGCATCAGGTATTTTCTTTTTTTCTGTGGTGGATTGCTGCTTTACTGCCTTAATCATGTTTGTGTTGGTGTTTCATTGTCATTTAGTGATTTATTTTTGTCATTTTAAAAATAGTAAAGAGAAAAGGACAAATGAAGATCTTAGATGTATCACACACACACACACACACACACACACACACACACACACACACACACACACACACACACACACACACACACACACACACACACACCACACACACACATTGTGCACTATATTCATGCATTTCACATAAAATCACACTGACACACTGAATTGACTGAAATTGAATTAATAAATAAAAATTATATATAATTATATTTTTTTTATATAATCTGTTAAAGTCAAGATTTCCTCATGACAAATTGAGCATGGCAAATTGCCAGTATTGTTTTCTGCAACCTTTTCATTATTAGGGTTTTTTCCGGTATGCTTTCAGTCAGTGTGAAGAAAATAATGCATTGCCCCTTTATAGTTTCAGTGGATGTATGAAATAACAGAATTATTTTGATTTTTTTCCTTATCAAAAAGCAATATTATGGCTATGCTACATTGAACTAAAAAAATCATTCATGGTGTTGGTAGACTTAAAACAATTCTTTTTTGTCATTGTTTTTTTCTCAGAAACCGTGCCGTGGGAGCTTCAACATTTCGGAAGCTGTGGTTGCAGCTGTGTCCATTCATTGTGGTGGCACGACCAATGACGGATCTTTGCTGGAGGTGTCAACAAAACAACACCAATATTTTCCACAGTGCCAACCTGACCCTGGAGGAGAAAGCAGACATCATCCAGCAACAGCAGTCCCACCTCAGTGAAGTGGATGCAGAACGGCAGCATTACCGGGATCTTGTTGCTGAAGCAAGAACAACTGTACAGCAGCAAGGAGTGCAAAGATTGGGTGAAAACCCCTTTAATTCCAGAAATTGCTCCATCACTACAGCTTTGATTTTGCTCAGCAAGTGCATTATCCCAGTAATGCTGCCCAACCTGGTCCCATGTACTTTCTCACTGCGAGGAAGTGTGGCATCTTCGGGATCTGCTGTGAGGGCCTTCCGCAACAGGTGAATTACCTGATTGATGAGGGGATGAGCTGCAGCAAGGGCTCCAATGCAGTGATAAGCTACCTCCATCACTTTTTTGAAAAGTATGGACTGGGGGAAACCACTGCGCATCTGCATTGTGACAACTGTGCAGGACAAAACAAAAATAAATACATCCTCTGGTACTTCTGCTGGCGAGTGCAGAAAGGCTTCCACACAAATGTCACTGTCAACTTCATGCCCCCTGGCCATACCAAGTTTGCTCCAGACTGGTGCTTTGGGCTCTTCAAGCGTCGGTTTCGCCGCTGTGAAGTTTCCTGCCTAGCTGACATCTGTCAAGCTGTGAGAGATAGTACTCCAGTGTCAGCTGTTAATGTGCCTCAGTTGGTCGGAGAAGAGGATGGAGAAACTGTGCATGTAAAAACCTATGACTGGCAGTTATTTTTTACCAATGCCTACGTGCCTTTGCACGGAATCAAGTCCATTTCTCATTTCCGATTTTCTGAGGCACATCCTGGCAGAGTCTTCTATCGCTCCAGCTTGGCTGAAGAAGAGCAGCAGAAAGACCTAACCACGGCGGCCAAATTCCAACAGCTTGGAGAGATGCCAGGGGAACTACCTGTTCCAGGACTGTCAATGGAGCGGCACCAGTATCTCTTCAACAGCATCAGGCAATTTGTACGCCATGATGTTAGAGATACTGTGTGCCATCCTCTGTAGTGTTGTGGACAGTGTTGAATTTCTTTGTGTGTGTATTTCATTTGGACAAGTTGGTGAGTTTTGTTTTTTCATTTTTTTCATTTTTATTCTTTTCTTCAGATTCTGGAGGGGGGGGGGGGTGTGGAGGAGGTAGAGGAGAATCTGTAGTTGTTTTTTCTTACTCATGATCATGAACAACTTTTGCACTGATTTATGATTTCAATTTTCTGTGTTAGTTTGCATGTGTAGATCAAATGACACTTGTTTTCATTTTGGAATGCAGCCCACTTGTTTAGGACCAGATCTCCTCTCCCTTTTTCTTTCTCTTTTATTTTTTTTTCTATCCCCAAAAGCTGACACATGTGCAGTATTAGTTAATACAGTGAAATACTGCAAGTATAACAAGTACTCTACATTTGTAAACACACTATAATAGCTTTTGGTCTTTTCTTATGACTATTGTATTGTGCGATCATAATCAGAATTTGCGCATGCGGATCATTAATGTATGATCAAAAATGTGAAAAGAAAAAGTTGTGCATTGTAATTATGTACACACCGAAGCAAAGCAAAGGCAAAGGTACAATAATCACAAATATAATATGATTCAAGTGTAAAAAGTTGTATACAGCTGGTTTGAGTGGTTGTCAGTGCAAGTGTGAAAGTGTGTCAAATTCAGTCAATCCGGTCCTACAAAATCAGTCACACAACTCACAAATGGCTAATTTTTAATTAGAAATAGCTAGTATGTAGTGCAGAACCACTTTATCTATCACTTCACTAAGTTTGATGAAGATAGAATACTGGTTGCTAAGGAAAAAGCAGAAAATGTTGTTGTCCTTCTTTAACTCTGCTTTTCTCAAAATGGCCGTCCCATCACCCACTCCCTTTAAATTACTGTAACTCGCTCAATTTTCCAGTTAGACAGTTGAATTATACATCATTGGAAAGAGCATTTTTTCTGCTTTCCGGTGATATAAATATCTCTATACCCCCAAAATTAAGTTGTGACCCCATTCGTGAGAACAGGTCACATATATACACACCTCCTCCAGGGGCTCTTTCCATATGTAAATAATATCCCCACCTACTGAAAAGTCTGTGCTAGAAATTTCCTGTTTTGTGTCACTCTGTTTCTCCTTTGCTTCTTTACTTTCTCAGGAGTTTCTGTCATCTCTTACCATTTTCTATAGTGCTGGCCCATTAACCTGTCTTACCATTTTCTATAGTGCTGGCCCATTAACCTGTCTTACCATTTTCTATAGTGCTGGCCCATTAACCTGTCTTACCATTTTCTATAGTGCTGGCCCATTAACCTGTCTTACCATTTTCTATAGTGCTGGCCCATTAACCTGTCTTACCATTTTCTATAGTGCTGGCCCATTCACCTGTATATTTTCCATAAAGCCTTCCATACATTTTCTTAGGATTGATAATTGGGCACATGTATTAATATTGATTGTATTTTTGACTTTAACAAATGTGGCATGCTGAAGCAATTTTAGGTAATGACATTTTTTTATGTTTTAGTATACTTAGTTATGTTTAGATAGTTTTATTCAGGTTTGTTTTTTTAAATCCCTAGTGATAAATGGACAGAGTGGTTGTCACCAAGGGCATATTCTTTGATTGTGTGTGGAAAAGCATTGATATGTGTACCTGATTTGTTTTGTTTTGTTTTGTTTTATTTTGTGTTTTTGTTAACAGGTTCAGTGGGGTGTTGAGATGGTGATAGCCTTGATATGTTTTGGTGCGGTCAGCTGGGTTTTCATTGATAATGATAATGTACATAAATATGCATACACATACACATGGAAAGAGAAAATGGGGCTTGGTAGAAGGGGATGAAATATGTAGTTGGATGTATGTATGCATGTGCACATGTATGGTTGTTTTCATTCTTCTTATGGATGGGTGTAAGTATACGTGTACATATGTATGTTTGTGTCATCATCGTTAGTTTGCATTTTGCGTGGTCAGACCACAACTGGCGATGAATGTTACCTTTTTCTTTTCCAGTTTTGCCAGCTACCTTGGAACCAGAAAAAACACGAAAGAAGAATAAGAACTCGTATTTAATACAAGACAAGACAGGTGCAAATTTTCGGCCAACTGGCCTTTGTCAAGCGTAAGAATTACAAACAAACAAACACCAGATACAAAAACTAGGAGAAAAAGACTGAAACTTCCCTGCTACTTGGTCCAGTAAGATTACAAACAAACAAACACCAGTTTCAGTTTTTTTCTCCTAGTTTTTGTATCTGGTGTTTGTTTGTAATCTTATGTTTGACAAAGGCCAGTTGGCCGAAAATTTGCACCTGTCTTATCTTGTATTAGATTATGCGTTCTTATTCTTCTTTCGTGTTTTTTTTCTGGTTCCTGTTTGCTTGAACGCGGGCAGTCACACTTGTTTTGGATATAGCTACCTTGGAGTTTTGTGGTTGGCCGAGTTGTAGTTGGCCACCTCATGTTGGTTCACTTGGTAGTGGGGATATTCATCATAACGTGTTCAGCTGTCTCGTCTTCTTGATCACTTTGGTGTGTGTATGGGGTGTTCAGAAGCATACCAGGCAGATCAGTTGATAATAGTCTGTTTGGTTGTTTTTTTTTTTATAAAGGTGTGGACTATAGGTCTGAAGTTTTCAAGTTTAGTCCCAACCCTCAGCATTAATAACTGGTCTGTATGCTGGCCTCCTACCCATGTCAAAACTTTGCCAGCTCCGGGAGTCTGCTAGATAATTGTTGGTAGATTTGGATGAGGTGAGTCTGCTAGATAATTGTTGGTAGATTTGGATGAGGTGAGTCTGCTAGATAATTGTTGGTAGATTTGGATGAGGTGAGTCTGCTAGATAATTGTTGGTAATTTGGATGAGTGAGTCTGCTAGATAATTGTTGGTAAATTTGGATGAGGTGAGTCTGCTAGATAATTGTTGTAAATTGGATGAGTGGTCGCTAGAAATTGTTGTGATTGGGATGAGGTGAGTCTGTTAGATAATTGTTGGTAGATTTGGATACAGCATTGTCTGAGTGTAATGAATCCCTTTGAATAGATTCCAGACTCCACACTGTATATGGTTTTGATTAATTTAGGCTTGGCGTTGAATGTAAACGTTGACTCGGTGATTTGTGTGTATGTGTGACAGTCGGGCAATCAGTCAGAATGAACAGGGGATTTTTTTTTTTCATCTTTTCCATCACATGGCACCTGCGATGTTAGTGCATATGGAATTTATTCTGAGCGGGGAGACGTCATCTTGAGAATTGAAATGAAACTGAACAGGTGTGCCACTCAGACTGTTTAACCCTTTAACTCCCACATCCTGTCCACCAGTATCCTGCATTGTCAACCATGCTAGCAAAGCAAAAACTTAACCCTTTGACTCCTTCACCCTATCCACCAGCTTCTTGCAGAAACTGGTGGATAGGGTGAAGGAGTCAAAGGGTTAAGTTTTTGTGGTTGGTGGCTAGGGTGTGGGAGTCAAAGGGTCAAAAAAAGAAATGGGACATCAAAATAGTGTGTAATTGCTGCTTGCAGGCATTGAATGCATGGGTCAGAAGTGTAAAGTCTTGGTTCCGGAAGACTTTCTGTACACAGTGCTGACAGACTCCAAATTAAGAGACCGGTTTTCCAAACTCTGCTTTATGGATCTCATCAAGGTGAGTCAGGGCAAGGACACACCTGCCTGCCACCTTTTTTTTTTCTTGATGTCTTACCTTTTCTTTTAAATGGCATTTACCTATTTATTCTTTCTTTTTTATTAATTCTTATTAACTTTCCTGTTAAAACCGGTCACCTTCATTTTAGTATATTTTTTGTTGTTTTGTTGTTTTATCAGATTTCCTTGAGTTTTATAAATAAAAGGTGTTGATGTTGAGCAGCACTTGATACTGAAAAGTACACTAACACGTTTTTTACCTTGCGGTATCTGCTGACTTTGCTGCCTCTAGACCAAGTAATGCTGTCAAGTCCACACTACTGGTTCTGTCACATGAAGTCCTCTTAAGAGCTTGTTTCTGAATAGATTTGCTTAAAACTTTTTGAACCTTGTGTAAAAATACTTGATATATTGTGCAGTTGGCTGTTGCTAAAGAGACATTGAATATTGAATATCATTCGACCAACCAGACCCATGTATACTGGCATCACAAAAATTTTGAGTTTTTTCTTATGGTGTTCACAAAAGGTCAATAACAACTCCATCACCACCATTCAACACATCACTGTCACTGCTTTTGACAATATTTTTGTTGGAATTTTCACCACAATCATTGTCAGAATTATTGCTTGAATCTTCATTCACTAGAGCGTTAGTCTATGAAGATCTCATCCATAAAGATTCCATCAGGCTGTTGTTGAGCAGTGTAAAATTTGGCTTTTGCTGTAATTCAGAATGAACAAAAGAATGATTATTTACAGGCAGTTCAGAGGGTAGTTCCCTCCTGGAACTCTTGCGTGGTGAAGTCCTACCCATTTCCGTTGTCCTCAGCAACAGCCAAAACCAAAAGTGGTCATCACAAACGGCAATTGGTCGGTTGCAGTCCATAGCTGGAATTTCATGCAACAGACAAATTGTTGGTTGCGGTCAGACATACGTTAAACAAAATGTTTTCAGTATTTTAAGCAAGAGTTGACGGGTTACATATGTTCTATGATAATGATATCGTTACGGGGATCACCTGATCCCTTTAAAATTTTTGTAATTATTTTTGTTTCTGTATGACTGTCAAGTTCACCCCCACCCCCCATTTATTTGTTAATTGTCTGTTTCTTTGTCAGGGTCATCCCAAGTTACGGTTTTGTCCCGGTCCCAACTGTTCCGTCATCATTCACGCCAAAGAACCCCGTGCCAAGAAAGTGGAATGTTCCGTTTGTAATTCTGTCTACTGGTAAGAGATTTCCTTTTTTTTATTATTTTTCTTTTTTTTTTTTATACCAAACTGTGAAGCGTAAACTTACAGCAAATGTAAAACAGTCAGAATGGAAATGTAATTTAGTCTATTTTCTGTGTACTGTATCCTGTTAGAGGGTTGTCTGCCAGAATGGAGTGTCATAGCAGGTGTACAGAGGGCAGATACTCCCTTCTGGCAGGCAACTCTTTGAATTATTGATATTATAGTAAGATTATGTATTATAGTGTGTGGTACCCAAGAATTATGGATATGATAATACGAGTATACATTATACTGTGCAGTACTCCAGATTATAGTTATGATAATGGAAATACATCTTATACAGTTGCAGTATCCTAACATTATAGTTATGATAATTAAAGTATATTTTACACAGTTACAGAAACTCTAGCATTATAGTTAATAAAAGTAAATATTACACAGTTGTAGTACCCCATCACTATAGTTATAATAGTAAAAGTACATATTACACGGTTCTAGTACTATACAGTTCTAGTATCCTAGCATTACAGTTATGATGATAACAGTACATATTACACAGTTGCAGTACCCTAGCATGATTTTTCTGATAATAAAAGTACATATTACACAGTTATTGTGAGTTATAGTACTCTAACATTACAGTTATGATGATAATAGTACATATTACACAGTTGTAGTACCCTAACATTACAGTTATAGATAATAGTACATATTACACAGTTGTAGTACCCTAACATTACAGTTATGATGATAACAGTACATATTACACAGTTGTAGTACCCTAACATTATAGTTATGATGATAACAGTACATATTACACAGTTGTAGTACCCTAACATTACAGTTATGATGATAACAGTACATATTACACAGTTGTAGTACCCTAACATTATAGTTATGATGATAATAGTATGTATTACACAGTTGTAGTACCCTAAATTACAGTTATATGATAATGTACTTATTACACAGTTGTAGTACCCTAACATTATAGTTATGATGATAATAGTACATATTACACTGTTGTAGTACCCTAACATTACAGTTATGATTAACAGTACATATTACACAGTTGTAGTACCCTAACATTACAGTTATGATAATAACAGTACATATTACACAGTTGTAGTACCCTAACATTTAAGTTATGATAACAGTACATATTACACAGTTGTAGTACCCTAACATTAAGTTATGATAACAGTACATATTACACTGTTGTATTTACCCTAACATTATAGTTATGATAACAGTACATATTACACTGTTGTAGTACCCTAACATTATAGTTATGATAACAGTACATATTACACAGTTGTAGTACCCTAACAATATAGTTATGATAACAGTATTCTATTACACAGTTGTAGTACCCTAACATTATAGTTATGATAACAGTACATATTACACTGTTGTAGTACCCTAACATTATAGTTATGATAACAGTACATATTACATGTTGTAGTACCCTACATTATAGTTATGATGATACTGTACATAATTACACAGTTGTAGTACCCTAACATTATAGTTATTGATAACAGTACATATACACAGTTGTAGTACCCTAACATTATAGTTATGATGATAATAGTACATATTACACAGTTGTAGTACCCTAACATTATAGTTATGATAACAGTACATATTAGCACTGTTGTAGTACCCTAACATATAGTTATGATAACAGTACATATTACACAGTTGTAGTACCCTAACATTATAGTTATTGATAACAGTACATATTACACAGTTGTAGTTACCCTAACATTATTAGTTATGTATAACAGTACATATTACACGTTGTAGTACCCTAACATTATAGTTATGATGAAATAGTACATATTAACCTGTTGTAGTACCCTAACATTACAGTTATGATAACAGTAACATATTACACGTTGTAGTACCCTAACATATTTATATGATAATAGTACATTATTACACAGTTGTAGTACCCTAACATTATAGTTATGATAACAGTACATATTACACTGTTGTAGTACCCTAACATTATAGTTATGATAACAGTACATATTACACTGTTGTAGTACCCTAACATAGTACCCTAACATTATAGTTTGATAATAGTACATATTACACTGTTGTAGTACCCTACATTAGTTATGATAAACATACATTTTTACACAGTTGTATACCCTAACATTATAGTTATATAACAGTACATATACAATTGTAGTACCCTAACATTTAAGTTAGATAACAGTACATATTACACAGTTTAGTACCCTAACATTATAGTTATGATATAAGTACATATTACACAGTTGTAGTACCCTAACATTATAGTTATGATAACAGTACTATTACACAGTTGTAGTACCCTACATTATAGTTATGATGATAATAGTACATATTACACTGTTGTAGTACCCTAACATTATAGTTATGATAACAGTACATATTACACAGTTGTAGTACCCTAACATTATAGTTATGATAACAAGTACATATTACACAGTTTGTAGTACCCTAACATTATAGTTATGATGATAATAGTACATATTACACTGTTGTAGTACCCTAACATTACAGTTTATGATAAAGTACATATTACACTGTTGTAGTACCCTAGACATTATAGTTATGATGATAATAGTACATATTACACAGTTGTAGTACCCTAACATTATAGTTATGATAACAGTACATATTACACTGTTGTAGTACCCTAACATTATAGTTATGAGATAACATACATATTACACAGTTGTAGTACCCTAACATTATAGTATATAACAGTACATATTACACTGTTGTATACCCTAACATTATAGTTATGATAACAGTACATATTACACGTTGTAGTACCCTGACATATAAGTTATGATAATAGTACATATTACACAGTTGTAGTACCCTAACATTATAGTTATGATAACAGTACATATTACACGTTGTAGTACCCTAACATTATAGTTATATGATAACAGTACATATTACACTGTTGTAGTACCCTAACATTAAGTTTATGATAACAGTACATATTACACTGTTGTAGTACCCTAACATTATAGTTATGGATAACAGTACATATTACACTGTTGTAGTACCCTAACATTAAGTTTGATAACAGTACATATTACACAGTTGTAGTACCCTAACATTATAGTTATGATGATAATAGTACATATTACACTGTTGTAGTACCCTAACATTACAGTTATGATGATAAAGTACATATTACACAGTTGTAGTACCCTAACATTATAGTTATGATAACAGTACATATTACACTGTTGTAGTACCCTAACATTACAGTTATGATGATAACAGTGAATATTACACAGTTTGTCCCTAATCATTACAGTTATGTGATAACAGTACATATTTACACAGTTGTAGTATCTCTAACATTATTAGTTATGATGATAATAGTGCATATTACACAGTTGTAGTACCCTGATATTACAGTTATGATGATAATAGTACATATTAACAGTTGTAGTACCCTAACATTATAGTTATGATAACAGTACATATTACACAGTTATAGTACCCTAACATTACAGTTATGATGATAACAGTACATATTACACAGTTGTAGTACCCTAACATTACAGTTATGATGATAATAGTACATATTACACATGTTGTAGTACCCTAACATTACAGTTATGATGATAATAGTATTATTACACAGTTGTAGTACCCTAAATTACAGTTATGATGATAATAGTACATATTACACAGTTGTAGTACCCTAACATTACAGTTATGATGATAAAGTACATATTACACAGTTGTATACCCTAACATTCGTTATGATGTAACTAGTACATATTACACAGTTGTATCTGACATAACAGTTATTATTACATACATATTGTACTAACCCTAACATTACAGTTATGATGATAATAGTACATATTACACAGTTGTAGTACCCTGACATTACAGTTATGATGATAATAGTACATATTACACAGTTGTTACCCTAATATTACAGTTATGATGATAATAGTACATATTACACAGTTGTAGTACCCTAACATTACAGTTATGATGATAACAGTACATATTACACGTTGTACTACCCTAACATTACAGTTATGATGATAACAGTACATATTACACTGTTGTATACCCTAACATTACAGTTATGATGATAACAGTACATATTACACTGTTGTACTACCTAACATTACAGTTATGATGATAACAGTACATATTACACTGTTTTGTACTACCCTAACATTACAGTTATGATTAATAACAGTAACATTATTACCACTGTTGTAGTATCCTAACATTACATTATAATGATGATATACATATTACACAGTTGTAGTACCCTAATATTACAGTTATGATAATAGTACATATTACACAGTTGTAGTACCCTAACATTACAGTTATGATGATAACAGTACATATTACACAGTTGTAGTACCCTAACATTACAGTTATGATGATAACTGTACATATTACACAGTTGTAGTACCCTAACATACAGTTATGATAGATAACAGTACATATTACATAGTTGTAGTACCCTAACATTACAGTTATGATAATAGTACATATTACACAGTTGTAGTACCCTAACATTATAGTTATGATGATAACAGTACATATTACACAGTTGTAGTACCCTAACATTACAGTTATGATGATAACAGTACATATTACACAGTTGTAGTACCCTAACATTACAGTTATGATGATAGTACATATTACACTGTTGTAGTACCCTAACATTACAGTTATGATGATAATAGTACATATTATACAGTTGTAGTACCCTAACATTACAGTTATGATGATAACAGTACATATTACACAGATGTAGTACCATAACATTACAGTTATGATGATAACAGTACATATTACACAGTTGTAGTACCCTAACATTACAATTATGATGATAACAGTACATATTACACTGTTGTAGTACCCTAACATTACAGTTATGATAACAGTACATATTACACTGTTGTAGTACCCTAACATTACAATTATGATGATAACAGTACATGTTACACTGTTGTAGTACCCTAACATTACAGTTATGATACCAGTACATATTACACAGTTGTAGTACCCTAACATTACAGTTATGATGATAACAGTACATATTACATAGTTGTAGTACCCTAACATTACAGTTATGATAATAACAGTACATATTACATAGTTGTAGTACCCTAACATTACAGTTATGATGATAACAGTACATATTACATAGTTGTAGTACCCTAACATTACAGTTATGATAATAACAGTACATATTACACAGTTGTAGTACCCTAACATTACAGTTATGATGATAACAGTACATATTACATAGTTGTAGTACCCTAAGATTACAGTTATGATGATAATAGTACATATTACACAGTTGTAGTACCCTAATATTACAGTTATGATAATAGTACATATTACATAGTTGTAGTACCCTAACATTACAGTTATGATGATAACAGTACATATTACACACTACGTCACAGTTGTAGTACCCTAACATTACAGTTATGATGATAACAGTACATATTACACAGTTGTAGTACCCTAACATTACAGTTATGATAACAGTACATACTACGTAGTTGTAGTACCCTAACATTACAGTTATGATGATAACAGTACATATTACACACTGCCTTACAGCTGAGGCAAAATCTTAGCACTTAGCCTGCTGGCCTGGCGCTGCCCTCCCAGCTGCCCCTCACCTGACCCCGCATTCCTTTCCCCCTCCTGCGTGGGTCACGCTGACTCATGTCAGTGCCAGCTTCTTTCTGCTCTATTAGAAGTGGCGCTTTGTTGTCTGTGTTCAACAGTGTTTTGCAAAGTTTAACCAGTTTCTACAGATGTGCTGTTTTGTTCTGCTTAAAGTTTGTTTCTTCTTCTTGACACCTGTGTAAATTTCATATACGTTAATTTCTGTGTCATCTGTGTGTTGGGAATTTGATTCAGGAAGTATTTCTCGTTTTTACTGCAATGGATAGTGCAGAGAAACACAGTGAAAGAAAGCACTGTGAAAGACTGCATGCACTGTGCCGAGTATGTGGCGGTAGATCAAAGAAGCATGTTTCTGAAGACGACTACGTAAGACTTTGTAAGCATGTTGCCCCAGAGTTAGACAAATTTCATGGTATAAACATTCTATTTGATAGAAATGACGTTCACTCTGAAACCCTGTGTGTAAAGTGTCACGCTAGGATAAGACAACTGTCACAAAATCCATCATCAACAACCATCCAAAATGCTAAACATCAAATAGACGAAGCTTCCGTTCTGTGGAAAGAGTTTGATTCATCAACACGTGAAGAAGACTGTAGTATTTGTTCCAAGTTTCTGCAACAGTGCAAAGGAGGAAGGCCTCAACGAAAGAAAAGAGGGCGGCCCAAAGTCACACCAGAAAATACAACTTGTGAAACAACATTTACTGCAAGTGATGCTTCGGACTTTGTACCCGTATCTGCATCAACCCCAAAGAAAACCACCATGGCTGTGCATAGCCAGACATCACCCTAACATTACAGTTATGATGATAATAGTACATTATACAGTTGTAGTACCCTAACATTACAGTTATGATGATAACAGTACATGTTACACAGTTGTAGTACCCTAACATTACAGTTATGATAATAACAGTACATATTACACAGTTGTAGTACCCTAACATTACAGTTATGATAATAACAGTACATATTACACAGTTGTAATACCCTAATATTACAGTTATGATGATAATAGTATGTATTACATAGTTACAGTACCTAGCATTATTTTTCTGATAATAGAAGTACATATTACACAGTTGTAGTACCCTAATATTACAGTTATGATAATAGTACATATTACACTGTTGTAGTACCCTAACATTACAGTTATGATGATAACAGTACATATTACACAGTTGTAATACCCTAATATTACAGTTATGATAATAGTACATATTACACTGTTGTAGTACCCTAACATTACAGTTATGATGATAATAGTACATATTACACAGTTGTAGTACCCTAACATTACAGTTATGATGATAACAGTACATATTACACTGTTGTAGTACCCTAACATTACAGTTATGATGATAATAGTACATATTACACAGTTGTAGTACCCTAACATTACAGTTATGATGATAATAGTACATATTACACAGTTGTAGTACCCTAACATTACAGTTATGATAATAGTACATATTACACAGTTGTAGTACCCTAACATTACAGTTATGATGATAATAGTACATATTACACTGTTGTAGTACCCTAATATTACAGTTATGATGATAATAGTACATATTACACAGTTGTAGTACCCTAACATTACAGTTATGATGATAATAGTACATATTACACTGTTGTAGTACCCTAACATTATAATTATGATGATAATAGTACATATTACACAGTTGTAGTACCCTAACATTACAGTTATGATGATAATAGTACATATTACACAGTTGTAGTACCCTAACATTACAGTTATGATGATAATAGTACATATTACACTGTTGTAGTACCCTAACATTATAGTTATGATGATAATAGTACATATTACACAGTTGTAGTACCCTAACATTACAGTTATGATGATAATAGTACATATTACACAGTTGTAGTACCCTAACATTACAGTTATGATAATAGTACATATTACACAGTTGTAGTACCCTAACATTACAGTTATGATGATAATAGTACATATTACACAGTTGTAGTACCCTAATATTACAGTTATGATGATAATAGTACATAATACACAGTTGTAGTACCCTAACATAACAGTTATGATGATAATAGTACATATTACACAATTGTAGTACCCTAACATTACAGTTATGATGATAACAGTACATATTACACAGTTGTAGTACCCTAATATTACAGTTATGATGATAATAGTATGTATTACACAGTTACAGTACCTAGCATTATTTTTCTGATAATAGAAGTACATATTACAGTTGTAGTACCCTAATATTACAGTTATGATGATAATAGTATGTATTACACAGTTACAGTACCTAGCATTATTTTTCTGATAATAGAAGTACATATTACACAGTTGTAGTACCCTAATATTACAGTTATGATGATAATAGTACATATTACACAGTTGCGGTGTCACAAAACAACGAGCTCAGAGCACTTTGCAAATGACCAGGAGCAAGAAGACACATTAGTTCTTCATAAGAAAATAGATGATTAAATACAAGGGGAAAGTATGTGCATGTCACGCAAGCCATATCAGAACATACACACACCATACGTACCACATAACCATATGTCCCATCACTTCACACCCCACTACTGCATAAGATTTTATCGAAAATAAAGACATTCTGGCATTGGTTAAAAAAGATAATTAAAGATGTAGACATCCTGGCATTGGTTAAAAAAAAACTTTAATTAAAAATAGACTGGCATTGGTAAAAAATTATTAAAAATGAAGACATCCTGGCATTGGTAAAATTTTTTTTTATTGAAAATAAAGACATCCTGGCATTGGTTAAAAAAAAACTTTTATTAAAAATATAGACATCCTGGCATTGGTAAAAAAAAAATATTAAAAATAAAGACATCCTGGCATTGGTAAAAAATTTTTAATAAAAATAAAGACATCCTGGCATTGGTAAAAAAAAACTTTTATTAAAAATAAAGACATCCTGGCATTGGTAAAAAAAAAACTTATTAAAAATCAAGACATCCTGGCATTGGTAAAAAAAAAATCAAGACATCCTGGCATTGGTAAAAAAAACTTTTATTAAAAATAAAGACAACCTGGCATTGGTAAAAAAAAAAATTATTAAAAATAAAGGCATCCTGGCATTGGTAAAAAAAAATTTTGATTAAAGATAAAGTTATCCTGGCATTGGTTAAAAAAAACTTGTGAAAAATAAAGACATCGTGGCATTGATAAAAAAAAACTTTTATTAAAAATAGACATCCTGGCATTGGTAAAAAAAAATCATTAAAAATAAAAACATCCTGGCATTGGTAAAAAATTTTTTATTAAAAATAAAGACATCCTGGCATTGGTAAAACACTTTTGGTAAAAAATAAGGAAAAGAAGACTGACTGCTAGTGGAATAATATTTTGGTATGTGACCTTTTTGACCTTTGGGTCTTCAACTGGGTACAAACACGCGCACACACACACACACACACACACACACACAAAAGAATGACACAAGCACATAGACATATTTACAAGACAGGACCAACATGTTGTATAGTGGAAGAGAAGGAGTTGGGGGAGATTCTGCTCATGGCAAAAGGGAGATAATTAAAAAGAAATGGGAAAAAGTTGTATGGTGCTGAACTGTGTTGGCAGCTTTCGGTGTGGTATAGAGTACCACGCACCCACAGACTGCGATGTCATCAAAAAATGGCTGACCAAGTGCGCCGACGACTCGGAAACAGCCAACTACATCAGCGCGCACACCAAGGACGTAAGTCGTGTCATCTTCGTAACTGCACACACGTCTTCTGTCTTGTTGTCCAGCCTGTGTTCGAATCTCTCTTGACCTTGGTGGGTGAGTACTGAGCTTTCTGGCTCGGTGGTTTTGAGCAGTTTGTGCATGGTGTGAGCTGAGCAAAGCCTGTGAGTGCTGGGCTCCCTGGCTGAGCGATATACAGCAGTTTGTGTTTTTGTTTCAGTTAAAACAGAATCATGCAAGTGTTATCAATAGTGCTGTTTCTTCGTATGTGTTCGTGGGCTGCATCTCCTACAAGCACTTGAATATGTAAAAAGCGTGGATTTTTCTGTGTTTGGAGTTTTTATCCTGCCATGTGCCTCACTGTGTAAGGTGGTCGTTCTCCATTTTGGGTTCGTGTGTTTTGGATACTGATGTGTTTCTATAAGCTGCCAAACACTGACATGACTTACAGGATCTTTAATATGCATATTTAATATTCTGCATATGTATGCACAAGAAGGAGGTTTATGCACTGGTGGTTCTGGATATATTTTGAACTGGGAGATCATAAAAATCTCCACCGTTTGTCAGTCAGGTGCTACCAGACATAGTCAGATTCACAGGCGTCCGTAGGGGTTACAAGGTTGTATGTAAATGAGTATCACAGCATTTTGCCTGTGACAAGTCTTGACTGTGTCTAATCAGTGAGTGGTTTTCAATGATGCCTGAAAGTGAAAGCCATCGAGGTTCAGTAATTTTTCAGCCAGCATGGATGGCAGTGCACATGACGTCAAATCACAATGCTCATTTTTAAACTGCTGTCAGTGGCAGTATTCGAATCGTATGATTACAGTCTCTTGTCTGATCGTGATTTGCATGTTATCATGCGTCATTTGCATGTTTTGCAGTGAAACATACAACGGCTTCTGGCATTGGGTTGTGTGTCTATGGGTGAGATGCGAGAGGAACTTGACTTTCGTTTATGTATGTCTGTATGTTTCTGTGTGTGTCTGTGTGTGTGTGTGTGTGTGTGCCTTTCTATGTCTTGTGTGTGTGTGTGTGTGTGTGTGTGTGTGTGTGTGTGTGTGTGTGTGTGTGTGTGTTCAGAAGTATGTATTGACACAAAGGTTCTTTTCCATCAGTTTATGGTTAGCCTTTTGTTTATCAAAGTCTTATTATTTATTCATTGAGTGAAAGCTGTGCTCATTGTGACCATTGCATGTATACATACATGTGTATATGGATTATGACTCGTTACCATTGTTTGTGTAAAGGTGAGAGCGAGTGTTAGATGTGATAGATTTATTAACGTTGTGAGTCATTGATATGTCAAAAACAAGAGTTAAAAAGTTTTTCTCATTAGAGTCTGATATTTTTTACTTCTGTTTACTAACTGTATCCGTACAGATATATTTGTGTCATTAATTGAACAGTATACTTTCTCATAGTTTTACTTAAATGGTCATGTTGTCGAAATAGTTTCAGTCAGTTTTGTGTGTGTTTTGTCTGGTTTGGTTTTGTTGATTTTTTTTTACATTGTCAGAATAATAGGTAATAGTACACTGTGTTTTATGTTAAATGTGTTTTGACTTCTTGTTCAGTGATCCAGTGTTTATGTGTTTTTCCCTTTACCATAAAATGTGATGAGATTGGAAAAGTTGTCATTGTCTGAGCTCTAGATGTCATTGTCTTCTGAGTTTTGTGTTCTTTTGTTTTTGTCCAATTTTGTTCGTCTTCACATATTATGTCATCATTTTTGTTTTTCTTCGTCTGTTTATTTGTGTTTCTTTTTCTTCATCTGTTCATTTGTTTTTGTTTATTTTCATCTGTTTATTTGATTTATTTTCTCATGTATCACTTTTCCAAATTCATGGTGTAGAGTTTGTTTTGGGGATGATGGCAGCCAAGGTGTAATATGGTCACTGGAGTAAGAGGTGACCCAGAAACATGACATGATCAGACCTTTAGGTCTTTGACAATCAAGTAAAACAAATACCATGCTGCTACCCAGTACTCCATCTGGATCATGTGAGATGGTGCACAGTTTTGTCATTTCTACACTCTTTTTGACTAGGAGCGAGTGCACAGTCCATGCATAGGCTCTTGTTTTGTACCTCGGTCTTAGCTGTGAATGTAAAGTTTGGTCTCTTTACCTTGACTGATTAATGCAAATACACTATGGCAATGTGCTATTCCTGCTTCATAGAAAAACAATGCTGTGCTGGTAGCATCACAGCCATGGGGTGGCTCTACAGACACAGGCTGTGTCTTCCTCTGCCGTTCTCTGTCTGGTAGCCCCTCAGACACAGGCTGTGTCTTCCTCTGCCGTTCTCTGTCTGGTAGCCCCTCAGACACAGGCTGTGTCTTCCTCTGCCATTCTCTGTCTGGTAGCCCCTCAGACACAGGCTGTGTCTTCCTCTGCCGTTCTCTGTCTGGTAGCCCCTCAGACACAGGCTGTGTCTTCCTCTGCCGTTCTCTGTCTGGTAGCCCCTCAGACACAGGCTGTGTCTTCCTCTGCCGTTCTCTGTCTGGTAGCCCCTCAGACACAGGCTGTGTCTTCCTCTGCCGTTCTCTGTCTGGTGGCCCCTCAGACACAGGCTGTGTCTTCCTCTGCCGTTCTCTGTCTGGTAGCCCCTCAGACACAGGCTGTGTCTTCCTCTGCCGTTCTCTGTCTGGTAGCCCCTCAGACACAGGCTGTGTCTTCCTCTGCCATTCTCTGTCTGGTAGCCCCTCAGTAATAGGATTTTCTAGTACTGACGCTCTTAGCTTTTGATTAGTGAGATCATAACCTGGTTGTTCAGTGTGCTGTCTGATTTCCGGTATGATGGGAATCTGTTGAAGGACTTGGGTCTTGTCTTCAAAGGTTAAAGAAGATCAAGAGACATTCCACCTGTTTCTGAGTATTGTTGTTGCTTCTGTTAATTTAGCGCAGTTGAAATTTTGGGTGATACCCTATGCCGGCCTGTTTTGAGGAATTTTCAAATGTCTGTGTAACAAGCCAGTTAGCACAAAACGTACAGCTGTAAGGTTTTAGAAAAGTTTGTTTGTTGTCTTCTAAAACAAAGAAATAACAGATAGGAACTGTAGTTACATGCAAGGTAATCACCGGTTCACTTGAATATGGTAAAAATCAAGCTGTGGGAAAGAAAAAGTGATACCATGGACATAGTGTAATCCAATTATGACACTTACATATTGATCGTCCATTCAGTTAGTCGGTTTGATGTTTATTGATGCTAAAAATAATCCTCTGTAGCACCGTGTATCTGCAGGCAAGTCTGCGGTAACTGGGAGTCCATAGTTTTTCCCTTTGCAGTTGATGTCCCAGCCAAATGTCCCGGACAAATGAAGATATGCAACGCCCAATAAATGTAGGAATGCTGCTTTATCACTGTGGGAAATGACATTGTAAACAATAGGAATGCTGCATTATCACTATGGGAAGTGACATTGTAAACAGTGGAAATGCTGCGTTATCACTACGGGAAATAACAGTAAACAATAGGAATGCTGTGTTGTCACTATGGGAAATAACATAGTAAACAATAGGAATGCTGCATTAAACAATAGGAATGCTGTGTTGTCATTATGGGAAATAACATAGTAAACAATTGGAATGCTGCATTGTCACTACAGGAAATGACATTGTAAACAATAGGAATGCTACGTTATCACTGTGGGAAATGACACACTTGCCATCACCAGAGTTGCAGTGTCGAATGAACATTAGGAATGCTGCGTTATCGCTATGGGAAATAACATAGTTAACAGAAGGAATGTTGCGTTATCGCTATAGGAAATAACATAGTAAACAGAAGGAATGTTGCGTTATCACTATAGGAAATAACATAGTAAACAGAAGGAATGTTGCGTTATCACTATAGGAAATAACATAGTAAACAGAAGGAATGTTGCGTTATCGCTATAGGAAATAACATAGTAAACAGAAGGAATGTTGCGTTATCGCTATAGGAAATGACATAGTAAACAGAAGGAATGTTGCGTTATCGCTATAGGAAATGACATAGTAAACAGAAGGAATGTTGCGTTATCGCTATAGGAAATGACATAGTAAACAGAAGGAATGTTGCGTTATCGCTATAGGAAATGACATAGTAAACAGAAGGAATGTTGCGTTATCACTATAGGAAATAACATAGTAAACAGAAGGAATGTTGCGTTATCACTATAGGAAATGACATAGTAAACAGAAGGAATGTTGCGTTATCACTATAGGAAATAACATAGTAAACAGAAGGAATGTTGCGTTATCACTATAGGAAATGACATAGTAAACAGAAGGAATGTTGCGTTATCACTATAGGAAATAACATAGTAAACAGAAGGAATGTTGCGTTATCACTATAGGAAATGACATAGTAAACAGAAGGAATGTTGCATTATCGCTATAGGAAATGACATAGTAAACAGAAAGAATGTTGCGTTATCACTATAGGAAATAACATAGTAAACAGAAGGAATGTTGCGTTATCGCTATAGGAAATAACATAGTAAACAGAAGGAATGTTGCGTTATCGCTATAGGAAATGACATAGTAAACAGAAGGAATGTTGCGTTATCGCTATAGGAAATGACATAGTAAACAGAAGGAATGTTGCGTTATCGCTATAGGAAATGACATAGTAAACAGAAGGAATGTTGCGTTATCGCTATAGGAAATGACATAGTAAACAGAAGGAATGTTGCGTTATCACTATAGGAAATAACATAGTAAACAGAAGGAATGTTGCGTTATCACTATAGGAAATGACATAGTAAACAGAAGGAATGTTGCGTTATCACTATAGGAAATAACATAGTAAACAGAAGGAATGTTGCGTTATCACTATAGGAAATGACATAGTAAACAGAAGGAATGTTGCGTTATCACTATAGGAAATAACATAGTAAACAGAAGGAATGTTGCGTTATCACTATAGGAAATGACATAGTAAACAGAAGGAATGTTGCATTATCGCTATAGGAAATGACATAGTAAACAGAAAGAATGTTGCGTTATCACTATAGGAAATAACATAGTAAACAGAAGGAATGTTGCGTTATCGCTATAGGAAATAACATAGTAAACAGAAGGAATGTTGCGTTATCGCTATAGGAAATGACATAGTTAACAGAAGGAATGTTGCGTTATCGCTATAGGAAATAACATAGTAAACAGAAGGAATGTTGCGTTATCGCTATAGGAAATGACATAGTTAACAGAAGGAATGTTGCGTTATCGCTATAGGAAATGACATAGTAAACAGAAGGAATGTTGCGTTATCGCTATAGGAAATAACATAGTAAACAGAAGGAATGCTGCGTTATCGCTATAGGAAATGACGTACTTGCCATCACGAGAGTTTTCCAGTGCTGCAAGTTTCCTATCAGTCGTTTATTGTTCCTTGTGTTCCTTGCTGTGACAGTTGATGCCCATTATGCCGATCTGGTCAGCAGTATTGCCGCGATTCAAAGACAGAAGGGTAGAAATGTGTGTCTGTGCGGACTGTTTTCAATTGGAAACCTAAAATCAGAGGTTGAAATGCATTCTGTTAGTATTTGTTTCTGGTGTCCTTTCAGATGAACATCATACACCTTGACTATAACTTGCTGTCAGTTTATCATTATTTCATCATCTTTGTATACAAGTATATGTTCTGCAAGAATTTATTCTATGTTCATACTGTATGTTTTTTCTGTATTATTGTTGCATGACGTTAGTGATTGTTTTTCTTTGTAAATTTATCTTGTACTCTTTTTTGTGATGTGTATTTTGCTTTTTTTTCATTTTTCTTTTCTTCTCACTTACCCCTTTTTTTTTCCTTGATCCTTTTTGTAACTTGGTATTGGGGAGTTAATTCCATGAGACCTTTCATCCATTACAATCTCTTGTTTAAAATGATTTATAAGCCATGCAAGACTAAACGACTTTTCTTTCACCATTGTATTCGTGTATGTAAAGTAGTGACAGTGTTCCATATCTTGTACAAGTAGGATATAATATGTATATATATATGTATATATGAATGTATATATATATATACATATAGATATAGATATATAGATATTGTGTTCATGTATCCTTTCAGTTTCATGGAGGCCCCTGACAAAATATGTAGAAAATATAGGTCCCAAAAGATAAAACAATAATAAAATATTACCACAAAAATGTATGTTTCTCTTTGATGTGAAATGTGTTAATAATATTAAAGAATTGAAGAAAAATGTTTTGCAAGTACTTAGCTCTTCTAATTGGAAGGTCAGAGTTCAAACTTGCCAAGGTGATGGCAAAGGTAAAGGGTGGAGGTGTTTTTTTTTATTTCCAGGGTCAAAATATGTGCAGATGTGTCAGTGCCTGATTCCCCTGTGTGTGGACATGTTAACCTTTTGACTCGTGCACCCTGTCCACCAGCATGCTGCATTGCCAACCATGCTAGCAAAGCAAAAATGTAACCCTTTGATTCTCTCACCCTATCCACCAGCTTCCTGCAGGAAGAATAGGGTGAGAGAATATCACAGGGTTATGTTTTGCAGTTGGTTGATGGGGTGCGGGAGTCAAAGGGTGAAAGGTCCTCTAAGCTATGTTGGTGTTGGTGGCTTATAAGAACATGGAAATGCCAAGCATGCTCTCCCACCAAAGATGAAGTATGCAGGCTGTGCAGCAGTATAACACTGCATAGTGTCATTCAAATAATGCGTTATACACTTCCAAAAAAATATGAAACAAGCAAATGTTAAAATGGCAGTTTTTGTGAGAATGAATATTTTGTTCAGTGGAGATGTGGAAGCAGATTGAGATGGCTGTAGATGTCTTTCATTTACCTCAGCCAGTAGAAATATTAGATTTTTTCCTTTTTCTTTTGTATTATCTTTAGATTCTCTTGTTACTGTAGTTTCATGATGATCAAGTTTTTGTCCAGGGGTATTGGAAGCCATTGTCTGTTGCTTTTTCGAAAAGATGAAAGTAATCTTTTGACAAAAAAATAGATTCTTTGTGTCTGTACCAGACGTGGAACGACTGTCTTAGCAACACTTTTCATAGCACGTAACTTAACCATATCTTACAAACTGCACACGCTCAACTCATGCGAGAGATTATACTAATTGCAAAATAGTTGATTGGGTGATTGAGAAATCGGTGAAAAGACATCCACCGCCAAATGCATTTGTTGAGCCCACCCCTATCCCAATACCTGGTTCTGACCCAGGTGACA
Source organism: Monoplex corrugatus (assembly GCA_030674185.1). NCBI lineage: Eukaryota > Metazoa > Mollusca > Gastropoda > Littorinimorpha > Ranellidae > Monoplex > Monoplex corrugatus. Next base: position 87,661,850 of record CM060312.1, read on the forward strand.
TTTGTCCTCTTTGTCTCGGTATGTCAAAGCTATAAAACCGTACTCTGCCCTCCATTTGGTCTTCTTAGTGTGCCCGGCGTTTTTTCCAGGCTGTCAGTCTCAGACCTCGTGGTGTTTCTCCCTCTTTTGATCAGAGTGTTTATCATTCACTCTTCAAATGCAGTGTGCCCAAATCTCCCTTTTTTCCCAGGATCTTTTAACCCAACCCACCCAACCCCCACCCCCCTTTTTTTTTTCTTTTCTTTTTTTCCCTCGCCTCATTGTCAACTTCAGCTGGTGGGCAGTATTTCTCCATCGTTTGGTCTTTGGCATTTTCCTGAACTTGTTTCTCTACCTCATTTGGTTTGAAACACTCTTGAGCGTTTTCTGTCCTCACCGGAAAATACTTTCCTCTCAGCATTTATTATTCTCTTCTTGAACGACCTGCAATCGCTCATCCCTTATCATTCATCTGTCCTCAAGAACTTTCCATTGAAGACAGAGACTGTGTAACCCAATCTGTTCCAAATGCTTCCTTTATTCTTTTCATCCTACTGTCTTGTGAGGCCATCCTAATTTTTCACTTCTCACTGTTTCCCCGTAAAAACACTGTTCTCTTTTTCTTCATTGTTTGCTTTGTGCCAGCTCTGGGCCTCACTCAGAGGAGTTCACTCTATTGTGTTACATGGTACCCAGTGTGTTTCTCCAGTCTGCCATCTCTGTGCTCTCACTCTGTCCTCTGTGCTTTTGCTTCCCTCTGAGGTTTTGTGACATGTGTTCACGTCCTTGTGAGGATTTATGATGTTTTGTCTTCATATCCTTGTGTGCATAAGGATTTACGGCATTCTGTGTTCAGGTCCTTGTGTCCTCTCTGTGCTCTGTGATTTTCTTGCCCTCTGAGGGTTTTACATCATTGTGTCTGTCCTCTTCATTGGGTGACTCTTTCACTTGTGGTACTTTCACCTTGTGGATTACCTTAACCTGTGCCCTTCTGTCAGGTAACCCGTTCTTATCCTCACAGATTTTCCACAGGCCATGGACCACTATGAGCGTCCACTCCCAAGCGGTCATTAAGAGGCCATGCATCATGGGCAGAGACGGAGCATTCTGCGCCCACCAACCAACCCAAATTCCCCACATAGGCCCCTGTTGACCACCTTCCCGTATGAGACCCTTCTGACTGCCAGTCTGTAGCAGGACCGTCTACTCTCACTGTCTCCTTTGAAGAAAATGCCAGTTTATCCTTCCTGCCCATCCCAGAACCCTGCCCCCCTAACCACCACCACCAAACCACTTGCTTTACAATGCTGGGGTTCTCTCCATTCTCTCAGAGGTCCAAGACACAGTTGACCTAGTGCTCTTTTCCCATAGGACTGGTACATAGCCCATCTACACTTCCCACTTTAAAAAGTGAACCCAGTGTTGCCCCCTTCCCACAGAGAGGCGTCTCTCAGAGACCTTTTGAGAAGAGCGGCCTTCCCCAGGTGCTGCAGTAAGTACACGGTCTCAGTGGGCTCCTAAGGACATTTCCAAAGAACGCAATAGAGTCTTGGTCCTTCGCTTATCAGACTTCTTAGCCAAAAATCAATAACCGGGGATATTCTTCCTTGTGATTTACGTCAATTCTGTCTTCCTCTTCCTCAGTGATCTGGATGATCCAGTTCACAACCTTTGCCCTGTCAGAATGCACTGTCACTACCTTCAGTGCTCCACTCCTCTACAGCACCCTCAACAGCGCCGCCTCGTTATTTCTTTTAACCTTGATTACTCTGTTGATGTCAAACATTTCTCTCTGTGGCGGAGGATGCTGGGCATCATTAGCAAGAACCAGGAAAAAACATGAAGAAAAGAATCAGAACGTGTATTTAATACAACCAGACAAGACGGGCACAAATTTGTGCAGTTGTCTTGTATTGTTGTATTAAATATGTGTCCTAATTCTTTTTTATTCTTTTTTCTGGTTCCTGTTTGCTTGAACGCGGGCAGTCATACTTGTTTTGGATTATCACAACCAAGGCTTGCAGAGCTTAGGAACAGCAGCTTGACTGTACCAGACCCAGCACCCATAAACTATGTGCCTGGGCCTCGTCCAGGCTTCTACCACAACTTCCCTCTCTCCGAAATCTTGGACGCCGCATGCTGGCTTTCCCCCAGGATGTTCCTCTCTTTCTACTTTATGGACATCTCGCAAACATGCGAAGATGGATCCCACAGCATCACCTCCACTGTCTGCACACAGCATGTCATCTCTGTTCCCAACCAATAGCAGGTATTGTTACCCACCTCCCAGGTAGTGCCACTCTGCACTTGTATGATATGGCTATGTGCTATTTAAACGGGGGATTTTATTTCAAATCCCTTTTTAATGAACATACCATATCTTACATGTACCCGCCCATCTATCCCATTACCAGCTGGCAACAGACACTTGTGTTCTAATCTACTTTGTTAGAGAGGACAAGTATGACTCAGGCTGGATCCAGATAACGGTATAGGGGTGGGCTCAACAGCGGCTCCTGGCAATGGATGTCTTTTCACCGACTTGTCAACCACCAAGCTGAGTATTTTGCAGCTAGTATGGTGTCTCACCTCAGCTGAGCTCACGCTTTTATAAGGTATGGTAAGTATGTTTATTAAAAGGGGATTGGAATAAATTCCCCCTTTCACCTTCAACCTCTGTTTTATTGGAGTAAATACTTCGCCATGTATGACACCTGCTGACTAGGTATGCTGAGTTCTCTGCATAGATTTTTCACTGAGTTGATTTTGATGTGCAGATATGTATATGTCATGTACATCTGTGATCATGCGCATAGTCCAAGACTATGCATTTGACAGTGTGTTAGTGTTTCCCAAACCTTGACTTTGATGTATATACAGCTTTTTTGCATTTCTTTTTGTATTTTATAATGGTTATATTAAAATTGGATCAAAAAGAAATAATTTGGCCTTTTGTAAATTCTCAAGGAGTTACTTGTGATTGATTGATCACTTGCAACTGTTTGCTCAAACGTATGCATATAACATTTATACAGTGTGAAAAGGTAATTGGCTTTAATAACGAACGATTAGATTAAACATACATGATTGAAAAGAAAGTAAGAAAAAAGACCAGTGTCTAAGGTGTGTGTTGTGGTATGGTATTGTCTCCAAGAAGCAGAGGTTTTAGGGAAACAGTTTCCAGCACAGTAGCTCTGATGTCAATGTCTTGTGTTTCTGTTCTGTTTTATTCTGCAGTGTCCCAGTTGCCATGTGTGCATAGAGAAAAGCGCAGGATGCAATCATATGGTAAGACACCCCTGTTTAAACTAGAGCAGGTTTCTTTTGCTGCGTGCCTAGCTGAACGTGTGTCGTTTCATTTTTGCAGTGTCCAAAATGCCATGTGTGCATTGAGAAAAATGGCGGCTGCAATCACATGGTAAGTGATGCATGAAGTCTTTTTATGCCATCACTGTCATTGTGTCGCTGTGTTCCCAGTCACACACTCACACTTCACTGGGCTCTAGTGAAGATAGTGAACCCTCTTCAGGTCGCATACAGTTCTTGTGGATTCTTCAGAGCTATGCACAGTGTGTTGTGTTTCAGAGACTGTCTGGAAGGGTAATGTATACCCTTTCAGTTTGTGCTTTGTAAAATGAAGTAAACAAAACGGTAAACAAAACAACACAGAAAATATTAAACATTGAAAAATGTATGTATAAAAAAAAAAAGGAATGTGGATTTCAATTTTGGTATATCTGTTTTGAAATAAAACAGAAAATGTTGAACATTGAAAAATGTATGTATAAAGAAAGCAATGTGAAGTACGCTTTTGGTATGTCTGTTTTGATACGCTTTTGGTATGTCTGTTTTGAAACGAAATTGAAAATATTAAACATTGAAAAATGTATATATGTGTATAAAAAAAAAAAAAAAAGACAACGTGGATTATATTTTTGGTATATCTGTTTAGAAACAAAACAGAAAGTATTAAACATTGAAAAGTTTATGTATAAAAAAAAATCAATGTAAATTACACTTTTGGTGTATCCGTTTTGAAACAGAACAGAAAATATTTAACATTGAAAAATCTATGATTAAAAAAAGACAATGTGTATCCATTTACAAACTGTTTGAAGGGTACAAGTTTACCCTTTGGTCATATTGTTTTTAGATGTGAATTGTATTGTCTGTTGTCTTAAGACTGTTGCGGATGCTCACATTTTTCTTAGTTCCTTATCTTAGGTTCTCTGAATGAAGACAAAGTGCTCGTGATTTCTTAAAGTTGTGTTTTATTAGTTTATTACCTCATGTCACCTGAAGTGTCGTTGTGGTACAATAGTCAGACACCTTTATTCATTGAAAGACTTCGACCACACGTCCAAGGTCTCATTCGCTGAATAATTAAAAATTCAACCCTTTGACTCCCTCAGCCTGTCCACCAGCTTCCTGCAATTTCAACCATGTTAGCAAAGCAAAAACTTGAACCCTTTGACTCCTTTACCCTATCTACCAGCTTCCAGCAGGGTTAGGGAGTTGAAAGGGTTAAGTTTTTACAGTTGATGGACAGGGTGTGGGAGTCGAAAGGTAAGAAAGCTGCAGCATTGAGTATTCAAAACCAGACCAGTATCACAATCCAGACACCATTTGCTCTCTGGCGAGGTTGGTACGCCAGGGTCAGGTCTCACTGTGGATTCAAATTTCATTTTAAAAGATTTCTGTTCTGTAAAGAGGTGGTCACAGGAATTCAGGATGTGTGCAAAATGGAGTTGTTCCAGTCAGACAGTTTCATATTCTCTCCACCCAATCTGCCATCTGTTACCTTGCAGACTCCTTGTGCCTGTGCAAGTCCTTATGCACTGGCATGGTCTTAACCCTTTCACTCCTGTACCGTACCTGTCTGCTGCAAAAACTGCAAGTAGGAAGCTGGTGGATAGGGTGAGGCATTGAAAGGGTTAAGTTTTTGCTTTGCTGTCTTAGCTGACAGTGCAAAAAGAACATCTGTGTAGGTAGAAACAAAATATGACCACTGGATCTTTAGGGTAAAACACAAAACATTGAAAAGTACCTTGGTTGTGAAAGATCCTTTGGAGTAATATTAAATATTGAAAATGTATGTATAAAAAAAGGATTTTTCACAACCAAGGTACTTTTCAAATTCAATGAACATCTGTGTAATTTGGAAATCTAAAATATTTTAGCAAGCCACACTAGAGACCTTGAACAACTACCAGACTTTGTGAAATGTAACTTAAAAAACATGGCAAGATTGAAGGTAAAACTAGGGAATTTCTTTTATGGTGTTACACCAGAGATAAAGTTAAGGATATTGTTAAATATTTGAGCATGTACATGCAAGTATAATGCGTGCGTGCGCGCACGCGCACACACACACACACACACACACACACACACACACACACACACACACACACACACACACACACACACACACACACACACATGCACACACACACACACACACACACACACACAACACTCTCTCTCCTCTCTCTCTCTCTGTCATGATGTTTATACTTGTATGACTTGTTAGTTTGTCACATAAGTAAAACAAGCCAAACCATCACTCATATGTGCAGAAGCATTCTCAATATCAATTGAATATTCTCGTTTTACTATTGTGAACACAGGATTAAATCATAGTCGAACATGTATCTCTCTGTTGATATCAGCAGTATGGTGGCCTGTGTCTGATATATTGGGGTGTTCCAGTTTTGTGGTTTTTCAGTCCACCAAAAAATACATTGGCTCAGCCCTTTTCCCCTGCTCCCGGTTTTTTTATAGGTAGCCTGAACGAAGTGACTGAAAAGTTATACAAAACCAACTACAAAAACCAAGAAAGCAGCTAGATTTGAAGTGCTTCATAGATGTAAGTTTTTATAACCAAAAAAAAAAAGGGGAGGAGGGGGGGAATTGTTTCATGTCGACCGAATGTAGGTGTTTCATATTGTCGGAAGGCAAGTGTGTGTGTGTGGGGGGGGGGGGGGGGGCAAGATTTTTCTACTCCCATTTCAGGATCGATAGCTCTTCACTAGATTTGGGTAGAAGAAGTGAACCATTAAAAAAAATCATGAATGCGTAAGTTTGGATGGAATTCATGGCTTGATGGTCAAGGTCTTATAATCCAAAACTGTCTTAAATCAGCTTTTGGTTGTTGTTTTTTTTAGGGAAGATATTTGAACTCCAATTTTGGGAGAACGACTTCTGACAAGATTTAAATTCTGTTTTGACCACTGCCCTCGCTTCTGTTAAGTTTTATTTCATCTGATGCTTCTTCAAGGTCAGTAACCTTGACAAATACAAAATCTGTATTTTCTGGTGGGCAGTAAAAATTTATATAAAAGGAGATTGTTGAAATGGCTTGACTTTTTTGATCCATGCGTTGGAGAAAGTATTTGGATGTTGGCAAAACTTGAAAGAAGTTGAACACATGAGAATTGTTGTGTCACTGGACTGGAAGAGCCTGCAAATGTTTTTTTTTAATACATAGTTTTCAGCTGGAGAAGGGGGATGAAGTGTCCCTGTTAGTGATATGACTGTGTGTAAATATATAGGTACATCTGGTCATTTTCTTGTGTGTTGGTGTTTGTGATGTGTAGACATTTTTTAATACATTTTTGTCTCCTATTTTAGTGTGTTTTTGCTGTCAGTGTGGCTTTTTTTTTTTTTTTTTTTTCTTGTTTCTGGTCTGTGTACTGTAAGCCAGTTGTGTGTTTAGCAGTGAAATGCTTGATGGTGTTTGTGTCTTATTAGGTAGGAAAGGTAGAGATTGATCAAGTGTCACTCCACTCATGATACCAATAAAGAGCTGGGATTGTAGATGGATACCAGACTCTGTCAGACTTTTCAAAGAGACCTTATGTTTATGCCCAGTCATCTACTGCACTTATGTGTCACTACCCCCATGCTGATCATTTCCACTCCCCAACGCACATCCAGACCCACCTAAACTGAGGTCACCATGACAGCTGGACATGAAGGGCCACAGAAACGGGGACAGTTTTTCACAGTGCAGTATGATTTGAATGGGGATGATAGTGATGAAGCTGTGGATTTTCGTTTAGGACTGAGACTGCATGTAATTGCTTTGTTCTACACTTCCTTTCATAATATATCCTGGTATCAGCCAGGCCAGGAAGATACAGACACCTGTCAGGAAATTTGGGCTAGAGTCTCAAGTGTTGCATCTGTAAAGTGAGACTTGGTTGTGTGGTGCCAGTCTTTCCAGTGAGGCTATAGCATGCTCAGCTCAAAGAAAGGATCAGTTTGAAGCCGGAAAATCCCATGATGGGAGTTTCCATTCTCAACCCTGCGGACAGTTGTCCATCCTGTTTACCACGTTCACCACGATGATTGGTTTTGTGAACTGACTTGATCTTTACCAGAGGTTGTGGGGTTGTTGATGTTTCGATCTCTCTGATCCTGAAAAAGTCCTCATGGAAACAGACAAAGCACTTGATCTTTACCAGAGGTTGTGGGGTTGTTGATATTTCGACCTCACTTATCTTGAAAAAGCCTTTATGGAAACACAATCATACAAAGCACTGACTGTGGAGTGGTTGACATTTCGACCTCACATATCCTGAAAAAAAGTCCTCATGGAAACATGCAGTAAAAACAGTCATTTTATCATGATGGAGAAATTTTATCAAGCGCCTTTCTACGATTATAGCAGTCAGTGTCTTTCAGTGCAGCAGGTAAAGGTATTCACCTAAACTTAAGATCATAGGAGGGTGAGGTGGTAGAGACCAACTGATCTGACTGTCAGTGTTGTAAGGGCAGTGGCCATCTCTTCTTCCTCACTGCTTTACCCTTCCTGACAATGAGGAAAGTCTTTGTCAGCTGGTTGGAATGGAGGCTGCATGCACACATACCCAGTTCACCAGGCCTGATTCACAAAACTCATGCAGGCAGAATGGAAGGTGACAGCTCTACCTCTATGCCAACCAACGCAGTCAGACACTAGAAGAATTAATCATATATAAAGCCAGACATAAATGTGTTTGTAGCATTAGCAGTAAACTAGTGAAATGTGCGTTGGTGTTTGTGGTGTGTTGTGGTGATGTCTGTGCACTGTCTGGTGGTCAGGTGGCATGATGTTGGCGCTGACTGTGGTGTTGTGGTAGGCCATATTTTTTGTCGTGGGGTGCTGATGGTATGTGTGTGTACACGTCGTGTTGTGGACTGGTCGCATAAGTGGCTACTGTCTGACATGTATTAGAGGATACGGGGATCTATTTTGCACTTCAGTCTTGACTTTGTAACTTTGATGGGGGGGTTGTTCAAGAGGGATTCACTGTTCCAGATAGTTCCATATATACGCACGCCAACCAGATCTGCCACAAATTATATGTGAAACGCCTTGGGTCTGTACAAAATCTGTGTACTTGCAAGGTCTTGAAATGGGGAAATGGGGAGAGTATGGAACGTGGGTTTATATGCTAGGCATTTTCTTGAACATTGACAAGGCTTACATAATCTTAATGTGATATTTCTCTATGCAAATATTCATGAAGTGGTTTCAGGCTGGTTGTTATCCTTATTACTTCATGATCTGTTATGTGTACTTTTGTGGGAAGATTAATAAAACCACATCGCTTTTTTGTCATGTATTGAGTTTTTAACCCTTTGACTCCCACACCTTTTATACCAGCATCCTACATTGTCAACCATACAAGCAAACCCTGTCCACCAACTAACGGTAGGAAGCTGGTGGATAGGTGAGGGAGTTAAAGGGTTAAGTTTTTTGCAGTTGGTGGATAGGATGTGGGAATCGAAAGGTTAAGATTGTGGGCAGGTGATTTTGTTGTTGTTTTGTATACATTTGAAGTACAATGATTATTCACACACACACATGCACACACACACACACACACACACACACACACACACACACACACACACACACACACACACACACACACACACACATTCTCATTCTCTCTCTCTCCCCCCCCCCCTTCTCTCATACACTCACACACACTCTGTTGCTGTCTATCTCTCTCTCTCCCTCCCTCTCTCTCTCTCTCTCTCTCTCTCTCTCTCTCTCTCTCTTTTCTGTCTCTGTCTTTCTGTGTCTTGGCTGTTCTGTCTCTCTTTCTCTCTGTCTCTATCTGTCTCTCTCTCTCTCTCTCTCTCTCTCTCTCTCTCTCTCTCTCTCTCTCTCTCTCTCTCTCTCTGACAAACACATGTATGAAGACTGCATTTTCTTTAGCATAAAAACCACTTTCCAACAAGTCACACATCTTGGGATCTTCAAACAAGTAATGAGAGTAGATGTGGGGGATGGGGGTGGGGGGATTTCAATTACAAAATTATGAAATCCTTAGCTCTTTGATGTTATTGACTTGTTTATTGTGATTTATTTTTGTTCTTCCATATTTCAGGACTTGTTGCACGACCCTTTCATTTTGTATGTACAGGTCTTCTGAAGCACTTGTTTCTGTGTTGCAGCAATGTTCTAAGTGCAAGTTTGACTTCTGCTGGATGTGTTTGGGAGGTATGTTGTGAGATTTTTGCTCATGTGTCTGTGTTTAGTCTTACAGAATTATTGATATTCTATTAATTGTTTTAGATTTTGTTGTGCTGCATGTTGGAAAGGAAAAGAAATTTCAGGTTTTCTGATGATTATGATGATATATACATACATTATGATAAGTGTACTGTGAAAAGTCTGTATATGAGTAAAAACTAAAAGTTGTAAAAGCAGCAAAAATCTACTGTAGCATTTTCCCATCTGGGAATGAAAGTTTGAGCTTTTTTTTTTTATTTGTGTATAATTTTCCCCAACTCAGTAGATCATTGCTGGTGCCAGTCCCCCTGTGTGTCTTAATTATGCAAAGTGCTGACAGTTTGAAATACATCAAGATACTATGCTTGAAACATATAATTCATTGTGCCATGTGCCCCAACATAGCTGGGGCAGCACACAGTTGTTCCTTTAAACTTTTTTTAAAACTTATAAACCACACATACGATTATAGAAGGGACACAGCTCTTGCTGACTTGTTCATCTTCCAACAAAGAGTAGAAAGCTGTTACAGTGATGGTCAGCCATTTTTGTGTTGTTGTTTTTTTTTCAACAGCTATGACCAACAGACAAAAGTTCACCACCAAACAAGTGCTCATAGTGATAGTGATACTTGGTGACTGTAATTTTTACTGCAGAAACGTGTGAGAAATAGAGGTAAACACTGGATGAAGGAATTCCTGAAAATATAATTGACACTTAAAATAACTGATCGCTAATTGGATGGGTCACTGAGCCGTCAGTATTGATTGACTTGTTCTGGTGTATTGAGACTCTATGAATTTATCAAAACTGTTGAAATTTCTATGAGTTACCAATTTTCACTAACTGTGCAAACTTTCCTGTGATTTGCTGGACTTGTTCATGAGTATCAGATTATTAATGAAGCACCCCTCAATTATCATCAGCACAGTCAAAAACAACCTGGCAGGAAAGAATGCCCAGACTGTAAACCTTGCAGAGCTGACAGGATTAAAACTTGTATGTGAAAGGGTTTCTCTTTGCTCAGATTTGAATTTTCAGGATCTACAGTTTGCCATGCAGTCTTGCGGAGCTTTTAGCATTAGGGTTAAAACTTCATGGGTAAGTGGGCCTTTCTTTGCTCTAGTGTGGAACTTGTCAAGATTTACAATTTACAGTGCTGGCTTTCAGGGCTGTCATGGTTAAAACTCATCTGTAAATCATCCTCACTCTGTTTAGACATCAAACTTGTCAAGATCTCACCTGTCGGCGTCACTGGATTCAGTGTTGGCTGCTGCACATCTGGATACCATCGTCTCCCTCCAGGATACTCTGTCTTGATTTTTGTGGACACTCTTGAATATTCAGGCCACTGATGTTGGGTATGTTCTCAATGTATGAGATTGGAGGTCTGCCTTTCTTCCTTTTTGCCACTGTTTTTCCTTGAAAGATGATTCTTGTTGCATGACACATGGCCAGTGTATTTTAGTCTTCTCTTGTTGATGTCTGCTATTATTTTTTTGTGGTATCAAGCGTTTCCATGACACTTTTATTAGTTTTTCTGTCTGTCCATTTGACACGTAGTAGTCTCTGATAAAACCACATCTGTGCTGCCTCAATTCTTGTGCGATCAGTTTTTCTCAGAGTCCAGTCTTCACAGCCATAAATCATGACTGGCCAGATCAAACATTTTAGAGGTCTAACTTTAAGGCCATTTAGTATGCTTGTCTTTCCAGATGTGATTGAGTTGGACCATTTTTTTGCTTTGCCATTCCAATTCATATTTTCATGTGTTTGGAGCAGGGATCATTATCAGTCAAGATCTACAGTTTACAGTGCAGGTAAAAGTGATGATGCTTCTACACAATTAAAACTTGTCTTTACACATGTACCCATCTTTTTGGCAGACTGGAAATCCCACGGGAGCGAGTATTATGAGTGTAGTCGCTACAAGGAAAACCCCAACATAGCCAACGAGTCTGTGCTTGTGCAAGCTAGGGAGGCGCTGAAAAAATATCTCTTCTATTTTGAACGGGTAAGTCGGTTCAAACTGTTTCGCTAAAATTGATTAGATGATGATTGTCAGGTCCAGTGGTTTGGACATTGGACTGTCATTTGAAAGTCAGAGTTAGATCTGCTTGGGGTACCACTGGGTCTGTAAGAAGTGGAGTATCCCTTGATGTGTAAAGGGTGGAGATTTTTCTTTTTTTATCTCCTAGGTCAACATTTGTGCAGGTTGGCTCGTACCTGACTTTGTATGTGTGTACACTCACAGAGCTCCAGATACGCACATTTAAAATCTTGTAAGCCATCTGGGTGTTTGGTAGCTTATGGAGAACATGCAGACATCCGGCACACATGCCCATCAGAGGCAGTGTATGCAGACCGTGCAGCATCCTGACCAATTTCCATATCTGATGATAATATGCTCAGTATTCACACTGGGAGAGTGATTGATAGATGGAAGTGTGTTTTATGTGGGTACTGTCCAAACAATTGATGAGATAAAGATGAAACTGTGTGTTGTGTGGATAGTGGCTTGAATGATCGATGAGATAAAGATGAAACTGTTTTGTGTGGATACTGGCCAAATGATGGATGAGATAAAGATGAAACTTGTATTGTGTGGATAGCGGCCGAACGATTGATGAGATAAGGATGAAACTGTGCTTTGTGTGAATACTGGCCAAACGATAGGTGAGATAAAGATGAAACTGTGCTGTGTGTGGGCAGTGGGAGAACCACGCCAAAAGCCTGCAGCTGGAGGAGCAGACCCTGCAGAGGGTCAGCGCCAGGATCTACGGCAAGGTGATGGATGGAGAGGGCACGTGGATCGACTGGCAGTATCTGCAGAGTGCTGCTGCCCTCCTCAGGAAGGTGAGTGGTCTTGAACCTGGAGAACTCCAACATTGAAATTGTATGTGTAAGGGGAACCTGGAGATCTCAGACATTGAAATTGTATATGTAAGGGGAACCTAGAGATCTCAGACATTGAAATTGTATGTGTAAGGGGAACCTGGAGATCTCAGACATTGAAATTGTATATGTAAGGGGAACCTAGAGATCTCAGACATTGAAATTGTATGTGTAAGGGGAACCTGGAGATCTCAGACATTGAAATTGTATGTGTAAGGGGAACCTGGAGATCTCAGACATTGAAATTGTATGTGTAAGGGGAACCTAGAGATCTCAGACATTGAAATTGTATGTGTAAGGGGAACCTGGAGATCTCAGACATTGAAATTGTATATGTAAGGAGAACCTAGAGATCTCAGACATTGAAATTGTATGTGTAAGGGGAACCTGGAGATCTCATTGAAATTGTATATGTAAGGGGAACCTAGAGATCTCAGACATTGAAATTGTAACTGTAAGGTGAACCTGGAGATCTCATTGAAATTGTAACTGTAAGGTGAACCTGGAGATCTCATTGAAATTGTATATGTAAGGGGAACCTGGAGATCTCAGACATTGAAACTGTATGTGTAAGGGGAATCTGGAGATCTCAGACATTGAAATTGTGTAAGGTGAACCTGGAGATCTCGTTGAAATTGTATGTGTGGTGGGGAACCTGGAGATCTCAGACATTGAAATTGTATGTGTAAGGGGAACCTGGAGATCTCAGACATTGAAATTGTATGTGTAAGGGAAACTTGGAGATCTCGGACATTGAAATTGTATGTGTAAGGGGAACCTGGAGATCTCGGACATTGAAATTGTATGTGTAAGGGGAACCTGGAGATCTCAGACATTGAAATTGTATGTGTGAGGGGAACCTGGAGATCTCAGACATTGAAATTGTATGTGTAAGGGGAACCTGGAGATCTCAGACATTGAAATTGTATGTGTAAGGGGAACCTAGAGATCTCAGACATTGAAATTGTATGTGTAAGGGGAACCTGGAGATCTCAGACATTGAAATTGTATGTGTAAGGGGAACCTAGAGATCTCAGACATTGAAATTGTATGTGTAAGGGGAACCTAGAGATCTCAGACATTGAAATTGTATGTGTAAGGGGAACCTAGAGATCTCAGACATTGAAATTGTATGTGTAAGGGGAACCTGTTGAACTCTGACATTGAAATTGTATGTGTAAGGGGAACCTAGAGATCTCAGACATTGAAATTGTATGTGTAAGGGGAACCTAGAGATCTCAGACATTGAAATTGTATGTGTAAGGGGAACCTAGAGATCTCAGACATTGAAATTGTATGTGTAAGGGGAACCTAGAGATCTCAGACATTGAAATTGTATGTGTAAGGGGAACCTAGAGATCTCAGACATTGAAATTGTATGTGTAAGGGGAACCTGTTGAACTCTGACATTGAAATTGTATGTGTAAGGGGAACCTGTTGAACTCTGACATTGAAATTGTATGTGTAAGGGGAACCTGTTGAACTCTGACATTGAAATTGTACGACATTGAAATTGTATGTGTAGGGGGAACCTGTTGAATTCTGACATTGAAATTGTATGTGTAAGGGTGCTTATATATTCTCAGACCAGATTGACAGAGCACCATAGGGCGTATCCAGTATGCCTCAAGGCTTGGATGGGGAAAGTATTTCAAAAATATTATGTCCCCTGCATTTGGGCATCAGTTTGGTTCTTTGTACTTTACTTTTTTCTTTTCTTTTTAATTTTTTTTCTGTTCTTTTGTGCTGTTAAGCATCAAAGGGAGACGCAGCTTTCATACATAAGCCAGATGGGTAGCGTCTGCCATAGTTAGGTTGATTCTTTCAGTTGTTTCTTTCACACCTTCTGTCCATCTTTTCCTAGGATGTCCTCCTTCCTATGGATCCATGCCTTTTCATGTTATAAGGTTTGTATGCTGGCTGTTAAGTATTAGTACCAATAACAGATAATAATGTGAAACAAGAAATTCGTAGAAGTACCGATTATAGATATTAGCATGAAACAAGAAATACATAATAGTACCAATAACAGATGATAATGTGAAGTGAGAAATACATATTACCAATATCAGATAATAACGTGAAGTGAGAAATACATAGCAGTACCAATAACAAATGATAACATGAAACAAGAAATACATAGTAGTACCAATAACAGATGATAATATGAAACAAGAAATACATAATAGTACCAATAACAGATGATAACATGAAACAAGAAATACATAATAGTACCTATAACAGATGATAACATGAAACAAGAAATACATAATAGTACCAATAACAGATGATAACATGAAACAAGAAATACATAATAGTACCAATAACAGGTGATAATATGAAACAAGAAATACATAATAGTACCAATAACAGATGATAATATGAAACAAGAAATACATAATAGTACCAATAACAGATGATAACATGAAACAAGAAATACATAATAGTACCTATAACAGATGATAACATGAAACAAGAAATACATAATAGTACCAATAACAGATGATAATATGAAACAAGAAATACATAGTACCTATAACAGATGATAATATGAAACAAGAAATACATAATAGTACCAATAACAGATGATAACATGAAACAAGAAATACATAATAGTACCAATAACAGATGATAACATGAAACAAGAAATACATAATAGTACCAATAACAGATGATAACATGAAACAAGAAATACATAATAGTACCAATAACAGATGATAATATGAAACAAGAAATACATAGTAGTACCAATAACAGATGATAACATGAAACAAGAAATACATAGTAGTACCTATAACAGATGATAATATGAAACAAGAAATACATCTCTAGTAGTAGGCCTCCTTCGGTCATGACTGACCATGGACAAAGTACATCCGTTCTAATGTCTAGATGGGCTGTCTGCTTGGTCCAAGCAGCGTCGCCTGTGACTGTACAGACCAATGCGAGAGAGGCAGTCTCCGTCGCAGCGGTCGCATGTGTATGCTGATGCTGGTCTGTTGGCTGCCATCCCTTTTCTGCGAACTCGCTTTTCTGCTGCAGCAGCTGATGTTTGTCCTCACCAATCCGCAGCTGTTTCTTGAGAGTAGTTCTCCAGCTGCTGCGGTCGTCTGCGAGGTCCTCCCAGGACTCAGTGTTGATCTCAAGCGCCTTCATGTCACGCTTGCAAACATCTTTGTATCTCAGCTGTGGGCGGCCAATGTTTCTCTGCCCTGTGGCAAGCTCACCATAAAGGATGTCTTTTGGGATGCGACCATCTTCCATGCGGCGAACGTGGCCCAACCAGCGCAGCCGACGCTGTCTCAGCATGGTATGCATGGTTGGGAGGCCAGCGCAGGTTAGGACTTTGGTGTTGGTCACCTTGTCTTGCCAGGAAATGCCAAGTATGCGCCGTAGGCTTCTCAGGTGGAAGGTATTGAGCCTTTTCTCCTGATGAGCATGCGTGGTCCACGCCTCGCTGCCATACAGCAAGTGCTAAGGACACAGGCGTTGTATACAGCCATCTTTGTCTTTGTGGTCAGCTTGGGATTTGTCCACACCCTTTGTGTGAGGCGGGCTAGTGTTGTGGCTGCCTTCCCGATCCTCTTGTCGACCTCTGTGTCAAGGGAGAGGTTATCGGTGATGGTGGACCCAAGATATGTGAATTGATGGATGGCTTCAAGCTCGTAGTCATCAATGGTGATGGCTGGTGGAGATGGCGTGTCTTGGCCCAGGACGTTTGTCTTCTTAAGACTGATGGTCAGACCAAAATCTTTGCAGGCCTGGGAGAAGCGGTCCATTAGTGACTGCAAGTCCCGCTGAGTATGGGTCACAACTGCGGCATCGTCGGCAAATAGCATGTCTCTGATGAGGGCTTCACGGACCTTTGTCCTTGCTCTGAGGCGGGCAAGGTTGAAGAGCCTGCCGTCTGATCTGGTCCGCAGGTGGATCCCTTCTTGCGCTGTGCTGAACGCATGCCTCAGGAGGAGAGCGAAGAAGATTCCAAAGAGGGTTGGGGCCAGGACGCAGCCTTGTTTCACACCGCTGCGTACGTCGAAGGGCTTGGAGAGGTTTCTGTTGAACTGCACCATCCCTTTCATGTTTGAGTGGAAGGACTCAATTAAGCTGTGCAGTTTGGGGGGGCAGCCGATTTTTCGGAGAGCCCTGAAAAGGCCATCTCTGCTGACTAGGTCAAAGGCCTTGGTGAGGTCAATGAATGCCACATACAGGGGCATCTGCTGCTCTCTGCACTTCTCCTGGATTTGGCGAAGGGAGAAGACCATGTCTACTGTGGATCTCTCTGCTCGAAAACCACACTGTGATTCGGGTAGACGCGTTCAGCCAGTTTCTGCAGGCGGATTAGGAGGACCCGAGCATAGACTTTGCCAACAATGCTGAGGAGCGAGATACCTCTGTAGTTGTTGCAGTCGCTCCTTTCGCCCTTGTTTTTGTACAGGGTGACGATCTTGACGTCCCTCATGTCCTGTGGTACAGCTCCCTCATTCCAACACTGACAGAGAACTGCGTGCAAAGGGTGCAGAAGAGAAGTCTTGCAGTGCTTGATGAGGTCTGGGGGAATTCCGTCATTGCCAGGTGCCTTCCCTGATGCCAGGCTATCAATGGCCTTGCTGAGTTCGTCCGCAGTTGGCTCTGCGTCAAGTTCTTCCATTACTGGCATGCACTTGATGGCATCGAGGGCTAAGGGGGACACCATGTTCTGTGTGGAGTAGAAGTCGGAGTAGTGTTCCACCCATCTTTCCATCTGTTGGCTAGGATTGCTGATTACTTCCCCAGTGGAGGATTTGAGGGGGGTCGATCTTGCTCTGTGTTGGTCCCAGTGCCTTCTTGATGCCATCATACATTCCTCGGATGTTGCCTCTTTCAGCAGCACTCTGTATCTCTTCGCTGAGCTCTGTCCAGTACTCGTTTGCGCAGCGCCTGGCGTTAAGCTGAACCTTACTTCTGGCAGCCCTGAGGATTTGCAGGTTCTTCTCACTGGGTGACCGCTTATACTTGGTGAGTGCGGCACGCTTGGCCTCAACAGTGGGAGTCATCTCTGATGATTTGGCCTCAAACCAGTCGTGGGACTTCACAGTTTTCTTCCCAAAGGTGGCCATAGCAATGCGGTGCATGGTGTCTCGTAGCGTTTGCCATCTCTCAGTGGCAGAGTCTCTGGGCTGCAATGCATCGTATTCTCTCTGAAAGGCCTCTGCGAACTGTTCTACAAGATCTGGCTGAGACATCTTACTGACGTCAATGCGAGGGTTCCCTTGTTTCTTTGAGCAGTGGAACTTCTTTGGTTGTGGCCTGATCTTGCAACATACCAGAGAGTGGTCTGTGTCGCAGTCTGCGCTGTGATAAGAGCGAGTGTGGAGAACGTTTTTGATAGCGGCACGTCTTACTAGGATCAAATCCAGTTGGTGCCAATGTTTTGAGCGGGGATGCCTCCAGGAGACTTTGTGCTGAGGCTTCGTCTTGAAGAAGGAGTTGGCGATGCACAGTTCATGGCAGGCGCAAAACTCAAGCAGTCGCTGTCCATTCTCATTCATTTTCCCCACTCCAAAGGAACCGAGGCAGAAGGGCCATGAGTCATTGTCTGCACCCACTCTGGCATTGAAGTCGCCCAGGAGAACAAGTTGTTCTGTCCTGGGGATGTTCCTTATGGTTGATGCAAGATTTTCGTAGAACTCATCCTTGGTGTCTGGAGAGGCGGACAGAGTTGGGGCATAAACGCTGATGAGAGTGACATAGCCTTCGGTGGTGTTGAGGCGGAGAGTCAAGAGTTGTTCTGAACCGCCACTGCCTGGTTCAATCATGTTCAGCAGGCTGTTCCTTACTGCAAAGCCTACTCCGTGCTCTCTTGGGGCATCAGAACTCTTTCCTTGCCAGAAGAAGGTGTAGTCCCTTTCCTTTAGTGTTCCTGAGTCAGCCAGCCGTGTTTCCTGCAGAGTGGCAATGTCCACATTGAGCCTCTTTAGTTCGCTGTTTATGACGGCGGTTTTTCTGGCGTCGCTGATGTCTTGCAGATCTTGGGAGAGCCCAGGCATCATTGTTCGGACATTCCAACAGCCCAGTTTCACTGCTGATCCTTTTCCTGATCCGTTTCTTGAATTTGAATTTTTCTTTTTGTTTGGTGCGGTAATTAACGACCTGCTTGTCAGATTTTCTCCTAATCTTCATGCACCCAATGAAGAAGGCAGGTCGTGGCGGGACAGCACCTAACTGGCTGGGGGCTGCCCAGCTTAGGTGGGCGGTAGCTGTCCAGTAAGAC
>CM060312.1:87685484-87740484 GCA_030674185.1 Monoplex corrugatus
TTTTTTATGGTGAATCATTTTGGAGTGTATGGCCCAGTGGTTAAGTCACGCGTCAAGGACTTGAGAAACCTGGGTTTGAATTACAGATCAGACAGGGGGATTTTCTGCCTAAGTGTCTGGGTTTTTAACTGATGGTTCCATGTATGGCATGTAGGCCTGCTATGCGCGTATTAACTCCTCTGGCAGGTGGGGCTAGGGAGTTTAAGGGTTAACCCTCTGACTCCCTAACCCCACATGCCAGCATCCAGCATTGTAAGCCATAACAGAAAAAGAAAAACTTAACCCTTTCACTTTGTCACGCTATCCTCCAGCTTCCTGCAGTAATATCAATAAATAACAATGTGTCCTGACCCTTGTAGAATTCCTCTTTTTGTCTTTGTGGCACTTCTGACCCTCCTTGCTGGCACTGTGGTACCTGTTGTTCTTTTTGTCTGTTTTTATTTAAAGATACTGAAGTATTTGAATGTTGAATTCTGATTATCTTCTTGTTTGTTTTTCAGGAGCTGGAAAACCAGATGGACATTGCAGAGAAACGACGACAGACACTGCTGAAAGACTTTTTAGAAGTTTAATGCCCATAGCGCTAGTGATTTTTTTGTTCCCTCCACCGGAGCTTCTGTTGTTCTTGTTCAGCGAGTTCTGTTTGATTTATCCAGGAAACAAGTGTTGAGTGCTGATGGTATGGCTTGATGGGCACGAGTGAGTCTGTGTGTGTATGTGTGTGCGCGTGTGTGTATGTGTGCTTGAGCACGTGCATGCGTGTGGGAAGGGCTTTTGATTTTTCATTTGATTAATTTTAGCGGCATACGTATGTATACATGTATCTTTACTGTGTGGATGAACGTGTATATATGTGTTGGTGCTCTGGGATTATCAGCCTGTCAAAAGGTGTTATGGTCTCTCTGGTTTTATTCTGTGCTGTGTAGCCTTGAGGCAGAGTCACACCAGGGAAGCCTGCTAATCGTCGGGTACAATCCAGTTGGTTCGAAGTCAGCAGGCACCTCAGGTGATATGGCGAATGGGGATAACTATCCCGGTGAAGTGGGGTGGGGGGGGGGGTGGAAGGGGGGACAGCTTGCCTGACTCTGCAGTGATACCACCCAAACATCAGTATGTTAACCAGGTGTGTGTGGGAGGGAGTTGTTTGTTTAGTAGGTTGGATTCAGGGTCAATGAAGTGTTGTGTTCGAGATGGTTATATCCCAGATATGGCTCTGTGCTGTTGACTGGGCTTAAAATAATAATGATAGTAATAATAAAAATTATTATCATCATCAGAATAACAATAATAACAATAACATTAATTCTTTCGCCAGTTTTGGCAACTTTAGTTCACCATAGGGGTTACAACTGTAAGCAACTCCAGTCAACGGACTGTGACAAGTGTAGACAGCTGTAGTGGACATGGATGATGTGAACAGCTTCTGTATTTGTGACTGATATAGGAATAGTAGCATTGTGTTGCTACATGAGTACAGTATTCTTGCCCTAGCAGCAGTCCTTACCTTTCCTCAGTATAAGTGTAAAACTTGATTCGGTAAGACAGGCAGGAATTAATGCTGAAGCTATCGTGGTTTACCCAGCATCAGTCTTTACCTAGTCTAACTGTAAAGGCACTGATTCAATAAGACAAGCAGGAATTAATGTCGAAACTATTATAGTTCAGAAGTTTGTTGAGCTGCATGTATGCTGCTGTTTACATCTGTTGGGCTGCCAGACACAGCTGGTGTGACACTGCCTTTAGGTTGATCTTATTTTTGCCTTTGTAAATAAAACAGGAGTTCTGTAGATGGGGTTTATATTATTCTCTCTCTCTCTCTCTCTCTCTCAGTCTTTAAAATCTCTGATTTTATGTATGTGTTTCTCTCTTGCTCCCCCCTCCCTCTGTCTGTCCGTCTGTCTGCCTGTCTCTCTCTCTCTCTCTCTCTCTCTCTCTCTCTCTCTCTCTCTCTCTCTCTCTCTCTCTCTCTCTCTCTCTCTCTCTCTCTCTCAGTTCTGAAAATTTCTGATTTTATGTTTTCATTTTTTTTTAACCATTTTTTCTGTATGGGTGTCAATGGGTGTAGGTCAGTTGACAGTTGATTTGACATTGTGTCTGTGTCATCTTAGTATTTAACTATGTTTACGAGAGTGCCGGGATTTTATCACTGTGTGGTTGCCAATGTGTGTATGATTAGTATGACATGATTGTAACAGTTGTTTGTATGTGACGGCACAGGATGCTATTCAGACCTGCCAAGTACTCCGGGTTTTTTTGCCCCCTTTAGGATTATATATGTTTAACCCTTTGAATTCTCCCCCTATTCACCGGCATCCTGCATTGTCAACCCTGACAGCAAAGCAGAACCCTTTCACTCCCTCACCATATCCACCAGCTTCCTACAGGAAGCTGGTGGATAGGGTGAGGGAGTGAAAAGGTTCAGTTTTTGCAGCTGGTGGATAGGGTGCAGGAGTGAAAGGGTTAATGACATAGTCTTCGTAGCAAGTAAATATGATAGATGAACTAGTTTCTGTATATACATTAACCCTTTGGCTCCTGCACTCTTTCCACCATCTGCAAAAACTTAACCCTTTGACTCCCTCACCCTATCCACCAGCTTCCTGCTGGAAGGTTATCCGGCCAGGCGGAGAGCTGGTGGATAGGGTGAGGAAGTCAAAGAATCAAGTTATTGCTTTACTAGCACGGTTGACAATTCAGGATGCTGGTTGACAGGGTGCAGGAGTCAAAGAGTTAACAAGTCAGGGTTTTTCCCCCTGTTGTTTTTTTTTTTTTAAGTAGAATTTAATTGCATGCAGGTACATGATGCTACACTTTTCAACCTGCCGATTACTATGCTTTGAGCACAATGGCTCCGGTCTACTGTTGGTAACAGTTTGCCTTGTATTCTGTGTCATGTTAAAGTAGGCCTATTCCATGTAAATACAAAGAATCTTGTGGAATAAAGAGAAAATCATGGTTCAGAGAGGGAAAAGTCTCTGCTACTAGAAGAGGGTAGAATTGTAAAAAATAATGAAGGGATTGCCCTTTGATACTTTTGGCAAATGAATCATATGTTAATTAAATTAACTAGTGTCGATGAAACATTAAAAAAAATTTAATAATATGAAAGAACTTGGGATGTCCGGTCCAGGCCAGACGAAAATGCAAATCAGGATTACGGTTGAGCCAGAGAGTAGTATTTTTTGCTAAATGTTTTGCTCAGAATGGCGGTTGGACTACGGATGATATCCTTACAAAATAGTATGCAGATTTCAGATGTTGGAAAAGGATGCTCTTTAAGTGTCTACATGTCTTATTTAAGGTGTTACTGTGGAAAAAGAACAAAAAACGGTTCATTGCTGAAAATAATGAAATTTGTTTATTGAATGGAGAGATGTTGAGAAGATTTGTGTGCCTCACAGAATGGTGTGCTTGTAGCCGTTTTAATTAACCCTTTCACACCCTCACCCAGTCCAGTATAGCTTACATAAGGATAAGCTAAGGGAGTGAAAGAATGCCAGGGCATGTAGAGTCATTCCATTCGATGATGATAAGCTGTAATGGTAGCTGGAGTGAATGAAACTTGCAGAGAGAGAAACAGCAGAGCTGGCAGCCGTAGAGTGAGAAACACTTGTTTCAGGTTTGCTAGGATCTGAAGTGAATGTATGTCGGTGTAGTGTGAGTGATATAAATGATTTGTCTCAGAACTGTTCTTGGACGTATGGGTTTGTTCAAGGGGGATTCCTCTTACTCAGGACAGTTCTATAAGTTTTTGTAGTTGGTGGATAGAGTGTGGGAGTCGGAGTGTTTTGGGCAGTTGGTGGATAGAGTGTGGGAGTCGGAGTGTTTTGGGCAGTTGGTGGATGGAGTGTGGGAGTCGGAGTGTTTTTGGCAGTTGGTGGATGGAGTGTGGGAGTCGGAGGGGTTTTGCAGTTGGTGGACTTGTTTTATTTGTTTATCTTTTGTCATTGTGGTATTAATGTATACTACTATTTTATTCCCCCTGTTTTCAAAATTGTAACCCAGCATGGGGAAAGGAAGCTAAAGAAGCAGCCAACTAGTCATGGCTGTGGCTAGAAATAGCTGCTGGAATAGACCAAAATTGGATGAATAGAGATCTCTCCTCACTCAAGTCGTTAACAGTGAATTGGGGGGGGGTTTTCTTTTAGAGGATCCTAGCACCCAGAGAAATTTCCTTTATGCTCTCCTTCCCCCCCCCCCCCCATTTTTTGTGCCATTATAATGGCCTCAGATACTAGCACAGTTTTTATATTAAAATGCAGTGATGATGATGGGATGATAATCATGATGCTGTGGAGTTCCATTTAGGATATAAGATTGCATGACAGGCTATATTCTATGCATACTATCATAATGTATCCTGGCATCAACCAGGCCTGAGAAATACAGACACCAGCGGTGTTTGTCAGACAATTTGAGTATCATTGACGTGTCTGTGATTAAATCTAATCTTCAATTTCCTAAAGTTTTATCATATCTTACAACTGAAAATGCACTAAAAACTGTATGCTCGCGTTACTTCCCTTGTGAAAAATACCTTTACAACGTTCAAATGTATCAAAAAAGAAAACTGTAATAGATAATTATGTTTTATGCATATTAATTTATAAAGTTTGAAATTTCGAGTTAAAAATTCAAAAATGAATGTCTTGCACTTTAGTTTACACAGATTTGTTTAATTTGTTGTTTTTTATTGCTGAAACATTTAAGATCATTTCCATTTAGGGTGAAGTTCCATGAAATGTGTTGAAAAAGAATACGCGAAAGGAGATACAGTAGTGCACCTTGACCATGTTTTTTTTTCTTAATTGTTCTTTTTAATACACACACACACACACACACAAGGAAAAAATCAAAAAGGAAGGTTTGGATCGGGGGATGGATTGTTTGATGTAGATTATCATTATATAGCCTATATATTTGTTCCAAAAAATTCTTAATGGGGGGGTGGGGGGTGTGATGTTGTTGATTGGTATCTTGGGGTCTATATTGACAGATATGTATCTAATAAATAAGGCTTTGCATCTTTCCCTTACCCAGATTTGAAGATGGTTTAAAAAAAAAAAAGGAGATTCGAAGATGGTAAAAAATGGAAACTTCCATTTCCTACTTACAGACATTTCTGTAGTAGTGTACAGTTGAAGAGATTCGCTAAACTGTAGATCATTGCCTTGTTCAGTATTGAGGAAGGTAAAGCAGTAAGGACGAGAGATTGGCACCACCTTATTATTTATTTTCTTGCAGCCATTTTCACAGTCTGATTTACGCAAAGAAAGGTTCGGTATGGCATGATTTTCTTTATTACTGTCTGGTGTCCGTGTTGTGTGGCTCTGTCTGTGTGTGTGTGTGTGTATTTTCATTTCCATTCCATTGTGTATATATAAAATTCATGTAAATTTTAGATTCAGGAATTATTTGTTCTAAGCCATTAGTGATTTGGTCCTGTTTCATCAGTTTACTGCATGCTGGATGTAGCTCTATGAGTTTGTAGAGGAGTATTTCATTTCAGTATGTGTGTGTATGTATGTGGGGGGGGGGGGGAGGACAAGCAAGATGGAGGTAGATGGTGAACAGCATGTATTTTTAACCTTTTGACACCAGCATCCTGCATTGTCAACCATGCTAGCAAAGCAAAAACGTAACCCTTTGACTCTCACCGTATCCGCCAGCTTCCTGTAGGAAGCACGTGGATAGGGTGAGGGAGTTAAAGGGTTAAGTTTTTGCAGTTGGTGGATAGGGCGAGGATGTTGAAGGGTTAATTTTGTTATTTACGTTTTTTGTTCTACCATGTTGATCTGAACAATTTTATCCGCAAATATTCACGTGCTGCGTGGCAGGATTTCCTTATGCATATAACAACAACATAACTTGGACGTCTTGTAATGATTGATTACATGTAAACCGTTTAACTTTTAAAAATAGTAAAACAAAGTTATATACTGAAATGCTTAAATTTTCTTTTCTTTTTTTTTTTTTTTGTTACTATGAAATAATCTTTAAGATTTTTTTTTTAGATCTTGTACAGGTTTTTCTGATATATGTTTTATGTAGAATAATGGAAACTACACAGTTTTCCTGTATCCTACTTATCATTTTATGTGTTTGCTCAATGAACCACTGAAAGAGTCGTTTCTGTGCATCTACCCTCAGGCCACCTTCCTGCTGGAAAATCATCGTCCTGTTCCTTTGGCTATCACATCCATCATATGCACCAATGCAATGATGTGTATATTACTTTTTTTTTTTTTTTTTTTCTGTGAGGCGTGGTGTCCGTTTTGAGTTGGTTATAGCCCTGATACAGCTCTGTACGAGTTGGCTGAGCTTTAACCATTAGCTGTTCACAAAGCCGGTAACCGCCCTGCGGAAGAATGTGCCGATTCGTTCGTAGCGGTTGAGATCGCCCGACCTTTTCTGGCACATGTGTGGGGAATTTCCATCACTACTGGCCTTGCTGTCTTATCGCGCGTGTGGTTAGAATCTTGGTCAGTCTTGCGTTGAATGTTCTGAAAATAGTACGAGCATTCTGGGATGCAAGGAACTTTCCATTCACTAGTGAAAGACTTTGTACTGACGCTGTGCTACATTCGAATGCGAATACTAGGAGCTAGCTTTACATCTAGCAGTGCAAATGTAAAAGGGTTAAGCAGCAATAACAATTACAACAATGCCCATTGTGTGCACCACTGAACCTGCACCCAAAATAGTCCTCCTTAGCAGTAATAGTGATTCAGTAATTCTAAATCATGCAGTAATATTTTATAAGTTGTTTAGTTGATTTGGTTCAGTTTTTATGTCGGCACCGACCGCAGGTGATACGGCTGATGGGGAGAACCATCCCAGGGAAGTGGAATGGGGGGACCTATGTAAAACCTATACTGACACCACCAACACAACAATGATGTTAAGACGGAACAGTGAGAAGGCCAGTTTTAATGTAGCCCACCCCTGTATAGGTTGTGCTTTGTTTCAGTATTTTATAAATGAATCGGACAGTAACCCCCCCCCCCCCCTCTTTGGCGATATGTCTGCAGCAAGCTGGTGGATAGGGTGAGGAAATCAAAGGGTTATGTTTTTGCTTTGATAGCATGGTTGGCAATGCAGGATGCTGGTAGACAGGGTGCGGGAGTCGAAAGATTAAGAAAGTTTGTTTCAAATAAGGTTGAGGAAAGTATTCATATGATGTTGAATTTATGAAATGTCCTTAATTGACCTGAGCTTGTTTATTATTGTATTAAAGTATAGGACTGTTCGATTGATTTTGTTTTGACTGATTTGGGCGTGTTTAGAATTTTATTAGGGAATATTAGCCCTGATATGGCTCTAGTAGTCAGCTGGACTATAAGCAATATGAACTTGAACTATTAGGGAACAGTTTATTTATCTGGACTTTATCCCCTACCACTCCAAATAAGGATATTTATGAGTGTGTGTGTGTATGTGTGTGTGTGTGTGTGTGTGTGTGTGTGTGTGTGTGTGTGTGTGTGTGTGTGGTAGCTGCCATCAGAATACTGAATTTTTGTGACATGATAAACAAATCAGAAATGAGTGTAAATCATAATCAACATAATTGTTATTTTGTGCCCTTAAATCATCTCGGTGGTGTGTGTGTTGTGCGTGTGTTTGTGTGTGTATCTGTATGTGTGTTTGTGCACACGTGAGTTGAAATTAACCATAAAAGAGATGGAATGTATGCCAGAAAATATTAGCAATTTGATGTCTTTTTTTCTCTCTCTCTCTTTTGGTGTTGGGTTACTGAGTGGAAGAAAGTGTTTGTTTTAAGTCTTGTACATTTGATGGTATGGTCTCTTTGTGTAAGGTAGAATCATTATTCAATGCTTGTTCAGTTGTATGTACAGATTGGGTGCTTGTTTAACTCTAAATCAAATTGTGTGGAAGCGTTTTGCAGAAGGGTGCCATTAAATGGAAAGGTCAACAACGTGATAACTGCATTAACCGTGCTAACACTTTTTTCGTTTCTTTTCTTTTTCTTTCGTTTTGTTTTAGTATTGTTTTGTTGTTGTGGTTGTTTGTTCAAATTGGTATCGTTGAATTATATATCCTGCTTATCATTTGTAAATTGTATAGAAGGATGCAGCCGAAAGGGCTGGTCCAAATTGAAGAAGATGTTTGAAGGGTGAGTTGGGGGGGGATGTTTTCCGCTATATTTAGACAAACAGTACCCCCCGTGTTCGTCACTTTCCAGAACAGTTCTTTTCTTACCAACATAATTAATGAAACTATATTTGCTGTATGAATTTGGGATATTATGTTTCTTTGTTATTTCCGGAAATTGAGAAATAGGTAACAGCAGAATATTTACATTAACCCTTTCACTTCCACACCCTGTCTGCTAGCAACGAAAATTTTATGCTCTCACTCCCTCTCATGCAGGAAGCTGGTGGGTAGGGTGAGGGAGTGAAAGGTAAGGTTATGTGCTTTGATGCTGGTTGGCTGATAAATGAGGGCAGTGGATGGGCAGATAAGTGAGGAGTTGATGGGCTAGAACATGACAAGGAAGAAATGTATGTACACTGACAGTATATATATAGTGTCATGTTTCCTTCATGATCCTAATGTATGTACACTGACAGTATATATATAGTGTCATGTTTTCTTCATGATCCTAATAGTGTATCATACTTGAATAGCCATCCGAGTCAGAGATGTTTGCTTGTTTTCATTTTTTCCTGTTTATTTATCTACAAGTGCTTTTATTTCCTTTTTGGCTTGTTCCAATGCTAGAATTTAAATGTTTATTTGATATCTTTTTTGTATAACTCTTAGGTTTGTCTTCTCACAATCATTCAGTCATATGTTGTTGTTGTTTTTCCATGCAGTGAAACCATCTGGCTTCTTAAAAAAATGTTGTATAGCGATATGGTTGTCCAAGGGAAATTTCACCCTTTCGTTTTAACCCTTTGATTCCCACACCCTCTCCACCAACTGCAAAAGCTTAACAATTTGACTTCCTCCTCTATTCTGCAGGAAGCTGGTGGGTAGGGTGAGGGAGTCAAAGGGTTGAGTTTTTGCTTTGCTAATATGGTTGACAATGCAGGATGTTTAGTCTGTTGTAAGAGATCTTGCTTTAGAGGCCTTCATTGTATGGAGGGTCATCCACCAATGTTTATTGATGCGAAGATATATTTTGAATTTGATGTCATCTCACCATTTCTCATGGTATGTTTTAACCTAATCTAGTCAACCAGAGAAGTAAGATGGGCCAAAGACATGTGTTTTAAAATTTTACCATTTAAAGATTTAGAAAAAAAAATCAATATACAGTATTGTGTTTAAATTGTACTATTTAAAGATTTAGAAAGTCAAGGATACAATATTGTGTTTAATTTTACTATTTAAAGATTAGAAAAATCAAGGATACAATATTGTGTTTAAATTTTACTATTTAATAGCTTAGGGGGAAAGCATAAATTCAAGTGTACATTGTTTTCTTTAGATTTTACAGTTTAAAGGTTTAGGGGGGGGGGGAGTGAACATAAATCTTCAATGTTTGAATTTTATAATTTAAAGATTTTAGTAAAAAATAAACATGAAATCAGGTACACAATATTGGGTTTAAATTTTACCATTTAAGAAGCTGGTGGATAGGGTGAGTGAGTCAAATGGTTAGGTTTTGCTATGTTATCATTGCTGACAATGCTGGATGCTGGACAGACAGGGTGAGGGAATCTAAGGGTTCAATTTCCTGATAACGCTGTAGGGTGTTTCATGAATCTTTTGGACACCAAGGATATATTAATGAAACTAAGCGAAGAGTACAGCCAGCCCTTTCACGCTGTCTCAGTCCAAAGTGCAACTGCTTAACACCATCACTGTTGTCCCCTTTATCGTCATGTATAATTCAGTCCTGCACGATGAGTTGGTTGGTTCTTTTAATAGAGCTGGAACTTCAGATCTGATATCTTGTTCAGCCACAGCCTGCAATGTTAAAAACTGACAAGTTTGCTGTCCATCTTGATGTTTTCATCGTTCTGGTGGTGTCAGCTTAGTGTTCCAAAAGTCCCTCCCACCCCCCTCCCCAATTTCAAGAACTTGCCAGCACATAGGGTTTTGCACGGGTTTAGGGAGTCTACCAGATAATTGTTGGTAGATTTGGGTGGAGCACATATGGAATTGTCCAAGTGTAATGAATGCCCCTTGAACAAACTCTAAACAAACTGTAAACAAACATTCCAAGTCATCAGATGCTAGACAGAGCAGTTCAAACAGTCATTCTTTGTTAGTACAGTAAGAGACTGGAACCATCAGGAAGAAAACATCGTGAGAGCACCAACTCTTGAAAGCTTTTAAAGACTAATAACATCCCAACAATGAACCTGCTAAGCTGCGCACACCCCACCTGTCGCGATAATGCCATAAATCTTGGTGACAGCGACATACTCTACAGATACAGATACAGAGAACTCATCATCATAGCGCTGTGAACACGTTACCTCAGGTTCTAGGCCTTGTCATGATTCATTCTTATGGTCACTTCACTTTTGCTAGATTCAGAGGAGTGTTGGCGAACCAAAATGAGCGGTGTTGGGGGAGCAGTACCAAAGGTAAGGGCCATCAAATAAACCCCCCAGAAAACAACAGTCTGTTGATGTGTAACTGTCGTTTTGTAGGGTTGAGGAAGGTAATGCAGCAAAAGGGTGGAGAAGAAGATCAACACTGCCCTCACGGTGCTTATCTGAGAGAAAGTCTCTCTGAACATCTCACTTCCCATCAGTTAGTCAGTCAACAGACAGGAAAACTTTATCCTCGTTTTGTGATAAATATAAAGATGTCTGGAGAAGGAACCATGTCAAACCTTGTGTATTGTTTTCAAAAAAATGCTTAGCTATGTACCATTTTTTCTCTTTTCCATCACAGGGCAGAAAACCTTGTTTCCTTCTTATGGGGCTGAGGACACTTTATTTTTCTTGAAAATACAATCATTTTCTGTTCATGTAGGGCCAGTATCAGTTTGTATGCAGTCATTTTTCTGTTCGAGTATCCTGTTTTGTTTTCCTTTTATTTATATGTTGTGATGTGAACCCTTTTGTAAGTTATGTATTTTATTTAAGGTGTCTGTTTGTTGTTACTGAGGTTTGTTTGATGCACTACAATAATATAAAAAGAAATATTTTCTTGTTGTTTTGATGACTTTTATAATCCGTTAATTTGGTGTTAGGCAATGATTTTTTTAATTATTGTTTATTGAAAATAAAATTTTGATTGACTGTTACTTTTTTGATTTCAGCTTGAATTTGTTTTTGCAAGAAATTACAAGCACAGTGTATGCTCCCTCATGTTGATTGTTTAACCCTTTGACACCCGCACCCAATCCACTTACTGCAAAACCTTAACCCTTTGACTCCCTCATCCTGTCCACCAGCTTCTTGTAGGAAGCTGGTGGAAAGGGTGAGGGAGTCAAAGGGTTATGGTTTTGCTTTGCTAGCATGGTTGATGATGCAGGATGTTGGTGGACAGGGTGTAGGAGTTAAAGGGTTAAATGGACGTGGAAATTGTAGATTGCTCGTGTATTTATGTTTGTGTGTGTGTGTGTGTTTGTATGTGTTCAGGAGGGTTTGTATGTGAATGAGAAACGGAATTTGTAATATTGCTTTTACAGGCCATGGTAATGACTTGAAAATCAACTTGCTGTGTATGAGCGTGCATACATAAGCGGAAGATTATCAGATTATGATGAAAACAGATGAAAGCGAACGAGTCGGTGGGTCTTTCTGATGACAGTTTAACGTTTTCTGACAAGTTTTTACCTCATTTTATTGTTGATCGCTGTAATGTCAGGCAGGCTGTCACTTTTATGAGGATCTTCTGCAGGCCTGCTGTTGTTCTGCGATGATTGACAGCGCATGTTGATTGTTGATTGCCCGCCATGTTACTGTTTGATTGATGTTTACGTCTGATACTTCATTATATGTGTAATTGATTGATGATACAAGTCTCGAGTATTTGGTCAGTTGTGTATGTGGTTGACTTTTTCACTCCCTCGCCCTATGTGCCAGCTTACTGGTCAGCTTTCTGTAGAAGATTGGTGGATAGGTTGAGGGAGTGAAAAGGTTAATGATACAATCCTGATTGTCTTGGCAATCTTGTAATATTCATTCAGATGAGATGCATGAAAGAAAGGTGATATGAATATCGTACTTTTATCAGTCGGTGCAAATGTTTTGCTGCTTTCATTGCAGATCTTTGTAAACTAGACTAGAATAAAATGTTCCGAATAATTTATTTTTCTTCTTCTCGTTCAGTTTGTGTGTTTATCTCTTTTTGTATTGGTGCAGATTAATGATTCCTGACACAGTGATTATTTGGAAGGTAAAAGTTGAATTTCTGTTAGTGTGTTTGATTTTGTTTCAGTAAATGAAAGCTTGTATGATTATTGTTGATTTTGTCAAAACAAAAACAAAAAAATAAAACAAGGGTCAGTTTTTGGATATTTGTGTTTTTCTGTGTCTGATTGAAGGTGCTTGGTTATTGATCATATTTTATTCATTTATTTATTTGAGTAGAAATAAATGTATGAAATAATTAGATGTATTTCATGCATCCAATTTGTATGATATAATTTCGACCAGTTCAGTTTTTTAAAAATCTTCTGGGTGAGAGAGTAAATCGAGATCCCTGCATGTTAAAGATACCACGGCAGAATAAAAGTTATCCTAGGCAAAATTCGGAAGCAAAATAACTTTTGTGGATACATGCATACATGATTTGTTTTTCAAATGGATGGTACTTCTCTGTGGCAATAAACTCTCTGATGGGAGAGCAGCCCAAATTTCACATGTTAGATCCATTGTGACAACATTAAAAAAAAAAAATTTTTTTAAAGAAAAAAATGGACACACACGCAATCGCAAAAACACAGAATGGAAAAGAAAATAGAAAGATGGGGGAAAAAAGCAACAAATGCTGAAACTCCTCGCCAGCACGTAAGGCTTATGTGCAGACTTGAAGCCTTTGCCATGGTTTTGATTCTGTCCTTCACATAGCTTTTGTAATGTACCGGTAAGTGATTGTGTCCTTCACATAGCTTTTGTAATGTACCGGTAAGTGATTCTGTCCTTCACATAGCTTTTGTAATGTACCGGTAAGTGATTGTGTCCTTCTCATAGCTTTTGTAATGTACCGGTAAGTGATTCTGTCCTTCACATAGCTTTTGTAATGTACCGGTAAGTGATTGTGTCCTTCTCATAGCTTTTGTAATGTACCGGTAAGTGATTCTGTCCTTCACATAGCTTTTGTAATGTACCGGTAAGTGATTCTGTCCTTCACATAGCTTTTGTAATGTACCGGTAAGTGATTGTGTCCTTCTCATAGCTTTTGCAATGTACCGGTAAGTGATTCTGTCCTTTACATAGCTTTTGTAATGTACCGGTAAGTGATTCTGTCCTTCACATAGCTTTTGTAATGTACCGGTAAGTGATTGTGTCCTTCACATAGCCTTTATGGTGTAAGTGATTGTGTCCTTTATATAGCCTTTATGGTGTAAGTGATTGTGTCCTTTATATAGCCTGTATGGTGTAAGTGATTGTGTCCTTTACATAGCCTGTATGGTGTAAGTGATTGTGTCCTTCATATAGCCTGTATGGTGTAAGTGATTCTGTCCTTCACATAGCCTTTATGGTGTAAGTGATTCTGTCCTTCACATAGCCTGTATGGTGTAAGTGATTCTGTCCTTCACATAGCCTGTATTGTGTAAGTGATTCTGTCCTTCATATAGCCTCTATGGTGTAAGTGATTCTGTCCTTCATATAGCCTTTATGGTGTAAGTGATTCTGTCCTTCACATAGCCTTTATGGTGTAAGTGATTCTGTCCTTCACATAGCCTCTATGGTGTAAGTGATTCTGTCCTTCATATAGCCTTTATGGTGTAAGTGATTCTGTCCTTCACATAGCCTTTATGGTGTAAGTGATTCTGTCCTTCACATAGCCTGTATGGTGTAAGTGATTCTGTCCTTCACATAGCCTTTATGGTGTAAGTGATTCTGTCCTTCATATAGCCTTTATGGTGTAAGTGATTCTGTCCTTCACATAGCCTTTATGGTGTAAGTGATTCTGTCCTTCACATAGCCTGTATTGTGTAAGTGATTCTGTCCTTCATATAGCCTGTATGGTGTAAGTGATTCTGTCCTTCATATAGCCTTTATGGTGTAAGTGATTCTGTCTTTCATATAGCCTTTATGGTATAAGTGATAGTGTCCTTCACATAGCCTTTATGGTATAAGTGATTCTGTCCTTCATATAGCCTGTATGGTATAAGTGATTCTGTCCTTCACATAGCCTTTATGGTATAAGTGATTCTGTCCTTCATATAGCCTGTATGGTATAAGTGATTCTGTCCATATAGCCTTTATGGTATAAGTGATTCTGTCCTTCATATAGCCTGTATGGTATAAGTGATTCTGTCCTTCATATAGCCTGTATGGTATAAGTGATTCTGTCCTTCATATAGCCTGTATGGTATAAGTGATTCTGTCTTTCATATAGCCTTTATGGTATAAGTGATTCTGTCCTTTAATAGCCTTTATGGTGTAAGTGATTCTGTCCTTCATATAGCCTTTATGGTATAAGTGATTCTGTCTTTCATATAGCCTTTATGGTATAAGTGATTCTGTCCTTTAATAGCCTTTATGGTGTAAGTGATTCTGTCTTTCATATAGCCTTTATGGTATAAGTGATTCTGTCCTTCACATAGCCTTTATGGTGTAAGTGATTGTGTCCTTCACATAGCCTTTATGGTGTAAGTGATTCTGTCCTTCACATAGCCTTTATGGTGTAAGTGATTCTGTCCTTCATATAGCCTTTATGGTGTAAGTGATTCTGTCCTTCACATAGCCTGTATGGTGTAAGTGATTCTGTCCTTCATATAGCCTTTATGGTGTAAGTGATTCTGTCCTTCATATAGCCTTTATGGTGTAAGTGATTCTGTCCTTCATATAGCCTTTATGGTGTAAGTGATTCTGTCCTTCACATAGCCTTTATGGTGTAAGTGATTCTGTCCTTCATATAGCCTTTATGGTGTAAGTGATTCTGTCCTTCACATAGCCTTTATGGTATAAGTGATTCTGTCCTTCACATAGCTTTTATGGTGTAAGTGATTCTGTCCTTCATATAGCCTTTATGGTGTAAGTGATTGTGTCCTTCACATAGCCTTTATGGTGTAAGTGATTGTGTCCTTCACATAGCTTGTATGATGTAAGTGATTGTGTCCTTCACATAGCCTTTATGGTGTAAGTGATTCTGACCTTTACATAGCCTGTATGGTATAAGTGATTCTGACCTTTACATAGCCTGTATGGTATGAGTGATTCTGACCTTTACATAGCCTGTATGGTGTGATTCTGTCCTTTACATAGCCTGTATGGTGTGATTCTGTCCTTTACATAGCCTGTATGGTGTGATTCTGTCCTTTACATAGCCTGTATGGTATGAGTGATTCTGACCTTTACATAGCCTGTATGGTGTGATTCTGTCCTTTACATAGCCTGTATGGTATAAGTGATTCTGACCTTTACATAGCCTGTATGGTATATGATTCTGACCTTTATATAGCCTGTATGGTGTAAGTGATTCTGACCTTTACATAGCCTGTATGGTGTAAGTGATTCTGTCCTTCACATAGCCTGTATGGTGTAAGTGATTCTGACCTTTACATAGCCTGTATGGTATAAGTGATTCTGACCTTTACATAGCCTGTATGGTGTAAGTGATTCTGTCCTTTACATAGGCTGTATGGTGTAAGTGATTCTGACCTTTACATAGCCTGTATGGTGTAAGTGATTCTGTCCTTTACATAGCCTGTATGGTGTAAGTGATTCTGACCTTTACATAGGCTGTATGGTGTAAGTGATTCTGTCCTTTACATAGCCTGTATGGTGTAAGTGATTGTGTCCTTTACATAGCCTGTATGGTGTAAGTGATTCTGACCTTTACATAGCCTGTATGGTGTAAGTGATTCTGACCTTTACATAGCCTGTATGGTGTAAGTGATTCTGTCCTTCATATAGCCTGTATGGTGTAAGTGATTCTGCCCTTCACATAGCCTTTGTGGTGTAAGTGATTCTGTCCTTCATATAGCCTTTGTGGTGTAAGTGATTCTGACCTTTACATAGCGTGTATGGTGTAAGTGATTCTGTCCTTCGCATAGCCTTTGTGGTGTATGTGATTCTGACCTTTACATAGCGTGTATGGTGTAAGTGATTCTGTCCTTCACATAGCCTTTATGGTGTAAGTGATTCTGACCTTTACATAGCCTTTATGGTATAAGTGATGACCTTCACATAGCCTTTATGGTGTGAGTGATTCTGTCCTTCACATAGCCTTTATGGTATAAGTGATGACCTTCACATAGCCTTTATGGTGTGAGTGATTCTGACCTTTACATAGCCTTTATGGTATAAGTTATGACCTTTACATAGCCTTTATGGTGTGAGTGATTCTGACCTTTACATAGCCTTTATGGTATAAGTGATGACCTTTACATAGCCTTTATGGTGTGAGTGATTCTGACCTTTACATAGCCTTTATGGTATAAGTTATGACCTTTACATAGCCTTTATGGTATAAGTGATGACCTTTACATAGCCTTTATGGTGTGAGTGATTCTGTCCTTCACATAGCCTTTATGGTGTAAGTGATTCTGTCCTTCACATAGCCTTTATGGTGAAAGTGATGACCTTCACATAGCCTTTGTGGTGTAAGTGATTGTGTCTGTCACAATTAAATTTTATCTGTCACAATATTGATTGATTCACCCCAACACAATAATACCTTCTTTGATCTCAGGACCTTCCCTTCTACTTTCAAAACTGCTCTCGTCCAGCCACTTCTCAAGAAAAATAATCCTGATTGTATTGACCTTAAAACTTAAAAGACCAGCATCAATTCTCCCATTTATCTCCAAGGTCCTTGAAAAAGTGGTACTAAACTGATTGAGCATCGCTCCTTTAATCATCACCACCATCCTTACCAGTCTGCTTACTGAGCAATCCACAGAACAGAAACAGCTCTTGTTCACATAGTCAATGAACATTTTGCTTCTGATGGTAAAAATTAACTGCTAATACTCCTCGATCTGTCTGCTGCCTTTGGTGCTATTGAGCACTCGATCCATCTCTTTCATCTTGAACATAATTTCGGAATTCATGGTACTGCTTTTTCTTGGTTCTCCTCCTATCCTTTGATCGCTCTCAGTCAACTGTCACTCCCTGTGGGGGTGCCAGGGGCTGTTTCGGTATAAATAGTATCCCCACCTTCTGGAAATATTGTGCTAGAAATTTCCTCTTTTCTGTCACTGTCTTTGTTTTCTGCCTTGTTCCTTTGCTTTCTGTCATGTCTTCCTATCATTTTTTGCCTTGCTAGTCTGTATGTGTTCGAGAAAATCTTACGTAGGGCCTACTTTTTCTTAGGATTGATAATTGAGTACATGGATTAAAATGCATTTTTGGCTCTAGGGAGATGAGATATGCGGAAGCAATTTTAGGTAATTTAGGCCTGTTTTTATATATATATATATATATATATATATATATACATATATATATATATAATATATATATATATATTTGGTGTCCTTAGGTACAGTGGAGTCCATTAATAACGACAACTGTAATAACGAGAACACTGTAGTAACGAGACATTTTTCAATCCCCGTTTTTTATCCTTCTTAATCTTTAAGAATAAACCATTGGGTTTAACGAGAGTTAGTGGATAATCATCTCGGTAATAACGAGAGATTTTCTTTCCTTCCTGGTCACAAAAGTTCTCGCCACTCGCCCCATCCCCACCTCGTCGTCAAGTTCCCGGTAGGGCACATCTCGTGGTGGCCGGTAACAAAGAAAAACAACGAAAGGCGCGTCCTTGTGCGGTGTGTAATCCCCTCTCCCCCTCCCCCCCTCTCCCTCCTCTCATCTTCGTCTGGCTCGAGTGCGCACGGTGCCGTTGGCGTTCTCATTTGGGAATAACGAGAACTCGGCAATAGCGAGAAAATGTGCCTGGGCCGTCCGCTCTCGCTATAACAAGAGTTTCACTGTATGTTTAAATGTGTATTTCAGGTGTTTTTTAAATCCCCTTTGCAATATATTGGACGGAGTGGTCAATGCCAGGGGCATGTCCTTAGATTATATGTACAAATATGTGTACTTAATTTTCTTTTTTTTCTTTTTTCTGGTGAACTTTTGTATGTTTTGAAACGGTTATAGCCCTCATATGGCTCTACGCAGTCAGCTGGGCTTTAAACAACGGTAACAGTCGGTTGTCATCAATAGAAATCAGTTTGTCTGTTCAGCTTTCTTGCAGAGTTCCTCGGAGTTCTGTGCAAAGGCCTGTCCTATTCGCCCTTCATACCTCACCCATAGCCAACATCATCAACCAGCATATCATAAAACATCATTTTTATGCAGATGATTTACAACTTCAGAATAGCACCACCCCTGAAAATATCGCCTTCCTTATCCAAGAAACAGCTAACTGGTACGTTGATCTCCAGAACTGTATGACACAAAACAAACTACAGTTGAATAATGATAAAACCGAAGTCATGCTCGTAGGCACCACAAACGAATTTGCCCCTAATACACTGAATACCATCCAGCTAGGTGACAACTTCATCCATCTTTCTTATTCTGCCAAGAACCTGGGTGTGACCTTGGACAACAATTTTTCTTCTTTTTTTTTTTTTTTTTTCTTTTTTTTTTCCAGAAGTTTCTGACCCAGACCTGCCAATCGTGCTACTATAACAGGAAGGTTGTTGTGTATCTCCACCATGTATCGCGGGAAGGTTATTTGTGAGTGGAGTCATCTATCACAGGTAGATGAATTGGGGGTGTATATGAAGAATTGTTTCTCTACTTAGAAGCCACACACACAACAAGGAAGGAGAGTGACGAGAAGAAATGCACTAACCACACTAGACATGATTCTCATGAGCAGTCCACACATAGATTAATAACTACAACGTATTTATTTAAGCAGTCAACTTCAGCATAAATGTGATTCACCATTCCTACTGTCCTGGGTCCTAATATTCCTAAAATCCTAAGATGCACTACGAATCATCAGAACTTGCATATCACTAGAATGCTGAACACTTTCTTATGTCCTACTGTATTCTTTGCTTTGTGGAAAATCAAACATACTACATACTTCTATCCCTACCCTAACTAAAGTATAAAATGAGACGTGGGATTACATACTCTAAGATAGGTTGGAAGGTCTCTGGCTGTGTGCAATCGAATGGGTGAATTCCTCTAGTGATTGACTTTCTGGCCTTTATACAGTGCGTTTCTGTTGTTTCTATCACAAAACCTTCCCATCTGTCTTTCTTGGACATAGAAATTTGAATAACTGACCTGTCTTTCATTGGACATCGAAATTTGAATAACCAAGCAATCTTTGGCACCTGGCGGCCCTGGACTTTTCGCTTGGACGTTGGTATTTGCTGAAACCTTTTGTGTACTAGATAACCTACCCTCTATAGTTGGATAAGACAATGTGAGCGTTAGATCCTGCTCGGTGGAAAACGCCGAGTAACCAATTAATTCATGGATGGCGTGATCATTACGCAAACCTTACCCGACTAACAATACGGTGTGAGGGCCGTCTAACAGTACGGTCTGGAGGGGCCGTCTAAAAATTATGTCCCCTCCCCCGCAAAAAATGTCCTCATTTTTTTTTTTTTTTTTTTAACAGTATAGGGGGAATGGGAACGTAATGAAATAAGGTACTATGCAACACATATTCTCGTACATGATTGACAGGCGATAGGAAGGTTTGGAAATAAGGGAATTTCTCAAAGAAAATTTATGGGAAATGGGATGAATCCGAACACCCATGTGCATGCTGGTGGCAGCACTGTAGCAGCCGGGCTGGGCAGGTCAGTTTCCAGGAAGATGTCATTCACCAGTTTGTGGTAGGCAAAGTTCGGTTTACCCAGTCAAGACTCTCACACGTGTACATATGTCGTATTTGCACCTCGAGAAACACCATGCACACATAGTTCATGTCCAGATGACGTATGCAGAAGGACGTCCATAGAAACGTGAATGAGGGAGGTGAACTTGAACTGGTTTTTCAGCAAGCAGTCAGGCTGAAGACTAAGAAGAAACGGAGACTGCCTGATGACGGAAGACGTGAAGTTGGCGATACATGTGGCAAAGAAATGTGTCTCATATGCAAACTGTGGATGAAGCGGTGAATACCACAGTGAAGATGAAGGTGTGTGAAAGGAGTCCACTTACGTTGGAGTCAAATGAATGATGGCTTCAGTTGTTGAGCTGAGATGACTGGAGCAGAGACCAGCCGCAGGACACTGGGATGATGAGCAGAAAGTAGTTGCGTGGAATCCTCCCAATATTAAAGACCAGTAGCTTCTTGCACAATGTGTTCTGATTCATGGGACTTTTAGGGAATGGGATGGGAAAATATAGCGTTCAAATAAAGCAATCGCTTGTCATCCATGTCAAGAATAAGGTGACTTGGCAATGTATATGAAAAGAAACCACAACTACAATATAACGGAAGTTTTCTGTCGTAGCATACAAGGTCATACTATGTCGTACTATAGAATAAGGATATGTAACGCATAAAAGAAGGCATAAAAGAAGGCATGGCATGAAAAATGCAAAATAAGAATACAAGGAAAATGCTATTCCAGAAAAAAACATTGTAGCTTGAAAACACAATGCATGTATGGAGAAATATGTCCTGGAAACACGAGATACACAGAGAAATGTAGATTGAACAAGAAACGTAATCATGTAAATGACCAATACCTGAAAACCACATCATACATGTAAGCAACCATAATAATCATTTCAGAAGAATGAATGACATGCAGCAATAGATCATTGACAGGCTGATACTTGATATCCTTACAAGATTGCAAGACAAGCAGTGGTAAGCTGCACTGCACTATGAAGTAATTATGACAATTTAAAGTCATTGCAAGGAAGTGAAAAGCTTTCATCAAAGAGAAGTGCCACATTAACTATCAACAGAAGCATGAATACACATTGTTGAGTCTCATGAATAAACAAGGGCGAAGAAGTGAGTGCACCTGTAGCACGTATAATGTTCATCACATAGGAAGAAGCAGCGACTCAAGGTTTCATGTTGCCAATGTTCATTTTGCAAATTGTGAAGATCATCAGAAATGGTGTACACACAATAATTAGCTTATAGCACTTGAATACATATGTTCGAAGCACCTTGAGAAAAAAATGAAGTAACATAAAGTGGCATGTCTCCTTGGTACGGGATAGGGTATAAGAAGTCTTGCAAACTTGTAACAGAGCTCAAATGAGGTTCATCATACCAATTGTTTTTAATCGCATATAATTACATGATCAGCAAATGAATGATAATGAAATAGAACATGTTGGTCTCATGAAGCTAAAACTCAAAATCTACTGAACAACAATCGTTAGTAGGATTAGTACGGTTAGGAAAAAAAATCAACACATGTGTTGGTGTATGCAATAGACACCAGTGTAGTTCTCAGCAGCATAAGAAAAAACACATGGAGACAACAATGATATGGTGCCGTATGACGTGAAATAACATGAACTGATACCTTGGATAAAAGATAATACGATGCGATACGAAATGATACAAGATGATGCTGTATGATTAGATTATAAC
Organism: Monoplex corrugatus; assembly: GCA_030674185.1. Classification (NCBI taxonomy): domain Eukaryota; kingdom Metazoa; phylum Mollusca; class Gastropoda; order Littorinimorpha; family Ranellidae; genus Monoplex; species Monoplex corrugatus. The sequence goes on from CM060312.1 coordinate 87,707,136, forward strand.
ATAAGACACGTACTGATACCAGAGGATGAGAGGACAACATATGATACGCAATGATAAAAATGATACACAGTGATACGCACTGATGTGCAATGATACACAATGATACACGATGATAACGTATGATGTATGAGATGACGACATATGGTATACAATGATATACCCCGGGGTTGCATGAACATAAATGAGTAAAAGAGTAACGTGGTGAACATCTACTGAACAAAGGTATAATTGATGCTGACGAACGTGTAATGAACGCAGGATTGGAGAGCGTGGATGAACGCAGGGTACGCAGTCTGCAGATGAACGCATGTGAGCATGATAATGAAATTATGCAAAGGTATGGGAAAGTGTGCACACAAAATAAATGGGCTGTAGCATGCGAGCAATCATTCTGAGGACTGTGTGGCCATACATGTAGTAACGACTGTGTAACGTAACGAATAAGAATAACGCAAGGGGGGGACGATACGGGCAGTAGGGCACTGGCCCTAGCAATCAGTAATGGGTTTCCATCGCGATATTGCTCAGAACGGTAGGGAAACGTTGAAAATACCGTGTAACGGTTGATTAAATATCTCGGAATATTTAATCATGAACAATCGACGGTCCTGGATTTAAGGCGATAAGAACGACAGGATCGATAGCCGTCATACAATCGAATGTAACAACGTGATGGTTCCTGTATTGTGAAGAATACTTGCCTGCAACAAAACAAACACGTTAGTACCAAATACATACACAACACATAAGAAAGTAGGTCCTAAAATGTAATGTTCATTAATAACTTTAACCTAATTTTAGTGGCGGCCAATACTGGTATAAATTGAAGCTGCTCACACAAGGCATCATGGTCTAACTCAGTACCTTATGGGTGCACATGACTCAGTACAAGCCCATTCCACTCATTCTTTTGACCACCATGACTATGAACAGCCGTGTTTCAGCTGACCAGCTTTACCTTCATCCAAGTTTTTCACTTGTGTCTTGCCCTTTTCATTGCTCCATCTTTCTGTGTTTGATTTTCCTTGCTCAATCTTTTTGTTGGCCTGATATAGCACTGCATCTTTCATTCATTGTCATGACTCTTTTTGCACTTTGATGTTTTCTATCTTGGTACTGACTTTGTAACAATTGTGCACTTTCATTGCATTGGTTCAACTATTTTTTTTTTCCATTTGGAATCAGGGTAAAATCCAATAAAAATTTTCTAAACTTCATAATGTTATTAACATCTGTAATAGAAGCCTACCTTTCAATGCTCAGATTGATGCTAGCGATAATTCTTCTGCGGTTAGCATCAGCTCACCCCTCCTAACTCGGGTTTCAAAAAAAGAAAAATAAGGTTAACAATTTCGTTACTTTGGAAGCAGGAATTGACTCATAATTTTCCATTGCTTTTATTCTTGCATTTATTGCTTTTATTCTTTCTCCCCATTTATAGCCATGCGTGTGTGTGTGTGTGTGTGTGTGTGCGTGCGTGCGTGCGTGCATGCGTGTGTGTCTGTTTCAGCGCTTAGATTTGATTTTATCAAGATTTTGCGCTATATAAATATTGTAATTATTATTATTATTATACTTGGCTGCCACACTTTGTGACAGTCGTGGGACCAGGTGTACTTGGATTCTTTGTTTGAGACAAAGAGAAACCAAGCAAGCATGGGGATGATTCCTCTTTGGTTTTAGAATTGTCTTAGATAAAGGGTGGAATTTTGTCATAGAAAGTCTGGAAAAACATTGCTAAAAAGCGTGGAACTCTTTTCATATAAAATCTGAAAGAATTTTGTCTAAAGTTCCATTTTTGAAACAGGATTGATTGAAATAATTGTTTGAAGACATTTTTGTATAAATGTTAATGAATCAGTAAATATTTACTTGGAGCAAACAAGCTGACACACAGAATATAAACCTACATGTTGTTTTTGTGATTTATTTTGCTCATAGGCCATGGTGTCTGCTCGACTGGAGCACGGTGAGGGTTTGCTGACTCTGCTGTTTTGGGTTCATGCTGTCTTCAAAGTGGCTCACTTCTTGACTGACATGTGAGTATTGTATTATACCTGATCTGTTCTTGATGTGTGTGTGTGTGTGTGTGTGTGTGTGTGTGTGTGTGTGTGTGTGTGTGTGTGTGTGTGTGTGTGTGTGTGTGTGTGTGTCGTGTAGTGCATTGTGAGTGTGTGTGTGTGGTTGTATTGCATGGCACGCGCTGTGTGTGTGTGTGTGTGATATTTACAAGGGCTCATCCAAAAATGTTTTTAGTTAGGCTGCCATTTCTGAACTGTTTATAGTAAATACTTCAACTGGCGTAAAAAATTATTTGTAAAAAGTGGCATGTGGTGTAGTCTCTATATTTGCATTTGTAAATGTAGAATTTTGTGTGGAACATAATGGAGTCTAAGATGGTAGCCAAACTGAAATAGGTATCATGTCCAAACAATACAATCATTTGGTAATATCTGAAAATTAAAAGAGCCACATTATTGTTTGTACACTTCCTCCATGAATGACAGAATGACAGTCCCTAGGTCATCTGTTTTTTGTTTTGTTTTGTTTTTTGTTTTTATTTAAGTTTGAAGTGCAGTCTGCCTCTATACCTGCATAAAAACTTTACTAGTTGGTGATATTTTGGGTTTCCTTACTCTGTTCTGATTACCCCAGGAACTGTTGCTATGTGATGGACCACCTGGTGCGATGGGGATACCTGCAGAAGGGAGCCAGAGACAAGCTGGATGAGATCTTCAGGCATTATCACAAGGTCAGTCTACAGTATTGTGACGGCAGAGAGTAATTGGTTAAAGATGGTGGAAGAGAGAGGGGCCAGGAAATGCAGAGAGGGAATGAGGGCAGGAATAGAGGCAAGATAAACAAGTGTCAGTGAAGAATGGGTGAGATTCCCACAGAAAATTGGATTGTTGAGTTAGAACATAAATTATAATCAGTGGGGCAGTGGATAAAAATGGGCTTATTCTGAATCTCTGTCCTCTCTCATTTTTGCCTCTTACATTCTCTTTCCCAGTTGTCCTATCTGAATGACTTGTTGATGTTTACTTACACTAAGTTCCAGGATGGAATCCCATCGTCTGTCTCTTTGTCTCCCTGTCAGTATGACTGTCCTTATTTCTCTACCTCTTTTCTCCCTGTCAGTATGACTGTCCATTTCTCTTCAGTATTCTTATCTACCTCTTTGTCTCCCTGTCAGTATGACTGTCCTTATTTCTCTATCTCTTTGTCTCCCTGTCAGTATAACTGTCCTTATTTCTCTACGTCTTTGTCACTGTGTTTCTCGGCCTTTTTCGTTCTCCCCATTCAGCTTGGAAACGGCCCCTTTTTCTGAGCATTAAGTTGCTTGTGCCCTGCTACCCTGAATCTGATTCAGCATGTAGTGTGGTAGAATTTCATAGCAGTGAGACACTGGCACTGCCTTCCTTAGAGTTATTATAAACTGCATTCAGAACGGATTTCTTTCATTACATTCATTGCCCTTGTTTGTGTGTTTGGAAGCTCTGTTTGTATTACTGTTCAGCTTATTTTGTAGAGAAAAGTGTGTTGAAACTGAGTCCTTCTGAATTTCTTAGTTGAATTCTTAGTTACTTTTGAAATGACCATTTTGTAAAGAACGTGTTTTCACTGAGAAGATAAACAGGTGATACTTAAATTGAACTTTTGCAGTGTGTGAATAGTTTATGTAGTTTGTGGGTGAGACAGTGAAAACAAAGGTACAAGATAAACTTGTGAATTTTGAACTGTGTGTGAATTATGCCACTGATCTCTCTGTTCTTCATGATATTATTGTAAATCAGGATATGGAAATCAGACGCTGCAAAGGAGATTGTAAAAAGTGTTATCAGTGGCTTGTTCACTACAGATCTATGTGTGCTTGTGTCATGTAAAAAGTGTTCTCAATGGCTTGTTCACTACAGATCTATGAGTGCTTGTGCCACATTTAACATTGTTATGACAGTGACGTCTTGTTATAAGTTTTGTATGACATTTTGATCTGACCGTACACAGTAGTGTAGTGCACACATGTACCTTTATTCCCACTTGTTTTAAAATCCAACAGAAGTTCCATGCATGCTACAGAGCCAGTTGAAAATGCATGATATTTTGGATCGTTTGCTTTCTGTCAAGTATGGCACATTGTAATGGGTGTACAGCTGGCTGTGCACTGAACTGTTTCTTTTCACTAGCACTGAAGCCAGCCATCCTGTATGTCTAGTACTGCAAGTTAAAACCTCACACATTCTCAAACTAACTGGTCCGCATGGGGATGCCAGGGGCTCTTTCAGTATAAGTGGCATTCCCACCTTCTGGAAATTCTGTGCTAGAAATTTCCTCTTTTCTGTCACTCTCTTTTTTGCTTTCTTCCGCCTTTGCTTTCTGTCATTTCTTCCTGTCATTTTCTGCCTTGCTGGTCCATTTACCTGTATGTGTTCGACAAAGTCTTACGTACTTTTTCTTAGGATTGATAATTGGGTACATGTATTAATGCATTTTTGGCTGTAGGGAGATGAGATGCGAAAGCAATTTAAGGTAATTTATGCCCGTTTTTATTTATGTTTTGGTGTCCTTAGGTATGCTTAAATTTGTATTCAGGTATGTTTTTTAAATCCCTGTGCGAGAAATTGGATGGAACGGTCAACGTCAGGGGCATGTCCTTAGATTATGTGCGCGAATGTATTGCTATGTGTACTTAACTTTCGTTTCCTTTTTTTTTTCCTGTTGAAGTTTGTGTTTTTTGAAGCCGTTATAGCCCTGATATGGCCCTGTGCAGCCGGCTGGGCTTTAAACAACAATAACAATAACAACAACTGATCCACAGTAAACAGCCATGCCCACCAACCCCTCTCTCTCTCTCTTTGCATGTCCTTTCCCCCTTGGTGATCTGATCTTTTCAATAATCACAAAATGTCATGATTCAATCTAATGTCACTTTTGTCTTGTCAACTGCAGCAACTTCAGGCAGAGGGCAAGTCTCGTGGAGGTTTTCTACTGGTGGTGGAGGACCGCCAGTGGGCCATCTCTGATGGAGGGGCATCTATGCCAGAGTTGGCTGGCTAGCTACGCAGGTGTGAGCATAGAAGACGTCCTGGACCAGGAATGTGGGCTGTGGCCGCTTTGCAGCAGGAGCTCTTGAAACAACCCCAGTCTTTGTCCCTGAGGCTGCTTTGAAGGTAAGCTATTTATTTTGTGTGGTTGGTGTGTGAGGGGTGTGTTGTAAGCACGCGTCTGTGTGTGTGTTTGTGTTGTGTGTGTGTGTGTGTGTGTGCAGCGCGCGGGCGCGCTGCGCTGTGTGTGTGTGTGTGTTGTGTGTGTGTGTGTGGTGTGCGTGTGTGTGTGTGTGTTTGTATGTGCAGTCTATGTGTGTGGTGTGTGTGTGTGTATTTGTATGTGCACGTCTATGTGGTCTGTGTGTGTGTGGTGTGTGTGTGTGTGTGTATGTGTGTGTGTGTGTGTGTGTGTGTGTGCGTGCACGCGTGTCTGTTTGTGTCTGTGTATCTGCATGTGCTGTGTGTGTGTGTGTGTGTGTGTGTGTGTGTGTGTGTGTGTGTGTGTGTGTGTGTGTGTGAATTTTGTGTTTGTTTATTTCTGTTTTAATTTCAGTATATTCATGGAAAAAGACAAAAAATATTTAGTTCATTTATTTATTGCGTGAGTTTTAGTATGTTCAAAAAGATGTGTATTGATCTACCACTCATTGTTAGTATGATATGGCTGCTAGGATTTACCTGACCTCACACATTAACATTCTATAGTTTATCTCCTGAATATTCTGTTTGGCTTCATGTATTGTACCATGTCAGAGTGTAGCATTCTGTGACAGGTACATTCACTGTTTGGTCCATTTTCGCAGGTTATGTGATAGTTCATTCAAACAGTGTTAATAATTTGGAGTTGGAGTTGTCGGAGCACCATGCTGATAAGGCAGAATTGTATTGTAGTTGCAACATCCCTGGCAGGCCACATATTAGCTGTTAGGTCAGTTGTTTGAGCACTATTGCTCATTATGCAGGGGTTGTGTATTCAGCCATGGCAGGCCACATATTAGGCCTGTAGGTCAGTTGTTTGAGCACTATTGCTCATTATGCAGGGGTTGTGTATTCAGCCCATGGCAGGCACATATTAGGCCTGTTAGGTCAGTTGTTTGAGCACTATTGCTCATTATGCAGGGGTTGTGTATTCAGCCCATGGCAGGCCACATATTAGGCCTGTTAGGTCAGTTGTTTGAGCGCTGTGCTCATTATGCAGGGGTGGGGGTGTCCAACCCTGGCAGGCCACATATTAGGCCTGTTAGGTCAGTTGTTTGAGCACTATGCTCATTATGCAGGGGTTGTGTATTCAGCCCATGGCAGGCCACATATTAGGCCTGTTAGGTTAGTTGTTTGAGTGCTGTGCTCATTATTGTAATTATTATTATGCAGTTGTTTGAGCACTGTGCTCATTATGCAGGGTGTGTGTGTTCAGGCCATGGCAGGCCACATGTTAGGCCTGTTACCTGAGTTGTTTGAGCGCTATGCTCATAATGTAGGGGTTGTGTGTTCAGCCTCACCCAGGCCACATGTTAGGCCATTAGCTCAGTTGCTTGAGCACTATGCTCATAATGCAAGGTGTGTGTGTTCAACCTCTTGCCAGGCCACATACTAGGCCCATTAATTTAAATACATAGGTATCATAGCCATGTTGAGAACATGTCCTTTGAGCTGTAAACAGTAGTATTGCTAATACCATATATCCTACTCGATAAATTGAATCACTGTTAAGGAGCACAAGAAAAAAAACGGCTTTGTGTATAATCATAGTGTCGTTTTCTCAGAGGTAATCATTCACGTCACTGTACATACTTTTATCAGTTTTTGATTATGTGTGCCATATCATGTGAATTGAAAAAATCCTCTGAACGAAGGATCGACACATATGAACTGTAAGGTCCTTAAGTACGGCACCTTGTGATGAGTGTCACTGAATACACACATCAAAATGGAAAAAAAAAGATTGGGCAATACCGAGGGCGGCACCAACGTGCGTTTAAGTCCCTATGGTGGTATGAAAAAAAAATTGGGCAATACCGAGGGTGGCACCAACGTGCGTTTAAGTCCCTATGGTGTGTATGCCATGTAGCATGAAGCACAAGGTAGTATGAACAGTAGTAACTGGCACCAGACATAATAAGTAACTGGTAAAAGCAGTAGAAGTAAGAAGTAATGCATCAGTTGATCAAGTATTCTTCATCATCCACTGAAAGAAGGAGACTACATAAGCCATCGTAACGTTTATCAAAACAAGGCATAAATGGATGATATGATCCATGTAATGTGCTAACTATGGGTCACTACTTCCCTTGAAAATCGAGAGCTGTCACTGGAAACTAAGGGAACACAATAGGACGGAAACGTACACGACAAAACGAAGACACAGAATCATGTGATACGCAATACTTATTATCAAGACAAGTTTCTAAGGTACTGTGACAATCCCAAGAAGACTGTTGGTCATTATAGGAAGATACAGTAGACACAATGAACTGGTTCTTTTTGGACATAAGGAAATCATGGTTTTGCATCAATGACATTGTAACTCGAAAGTCAAAAAGAATCACAAAGGATCAATTGCATAGCAACCACAATGTATAAACTGTTCCGAGTAATCAAATGACGTGTACACAAGACAAACTAGGCAGGCAAATGGTTGAACAAATACATTATCAGAAGTATCAAGACCACTGCGCGTTCAGTTAGAGTACAGATCTGTAAGACAAAACATGGACAATAAACAGGAATACAATGTCGTTGTACACGGAGGGAAGTAACGATTGTTTAAAATACTGGACAATTGAGGAATGGCCGCGAATTCTCTGTTACACTGACTTGAAGAGACGGGAGAGCGATAACGATGAATAATAATAGGCTGTTTTCTATCAGCCGTAGCAGACGTAACGGGGCGGCCGGCGGCCGAGAGGACGGGGAGAAGGCGAGTGAGACCATCTCAATGAGCACTGGCTAATTGCCCCATTGAAAAGTGACGAACTCGAGCCACGGCAATCATGGTCAAGTGACTCAACGCCCGCATGTGGACACACACCCACCGTACTATATATACGTACGGTCAGAGTATTGCGTGTGTCGTACCCTCCACTCCAGTTAGAAAGACAAGGGCGGGAGGGTGGGGACGGAGGGATGGAGGGGGAGCAGTAGGCGTAACACGCTACGGTGAAGGTAGGCCCTAACTTGAAGATAGGCTCGCTGTATTGAAGACGAGCAACAAAATCTACCGCACTCTGTAACATGGTTGTTTCGCTTTACCAACGAAATATTATCCAGGAGACATCTGGTAACTTGCTTCAACATTATATGGATGAAAAAGGCGTCAACCAACCTACGAGAAATGACTCAGTACGGTAGTGAACATAGAAGATGAACTCACTATGCAGCTAATCTATGTGCTGCTTCACTATTTATATCTGTTAACTCTGATCAGGCAGTAGGCTTACGCTTGGCTATCAACATGTGCTGCGTGGCAGTGCCGAAAGCTGAATGGGGAACACTAACACATCTAGGTGCCCGGCTATCTTTGACTTAAACTCCAACTTTCACTAAGATTCTATCTAGAATTTTTTTTTTTTTTTTTGAATGGGGAATACTCGAAGGCTGCGATTTTGAGGTAAAGCAGAAGGGCTGCATCTGCACCATGTATAGCAGGAAGGTAGTTGTGCGGGAGGAGGGTCCAGTTAGACGCGTTCCTTTTGAACGCGTGCCAAACAGACGCGACTGTGTAGACGCGTTCCACTAAGACGCTTGCCTTTTGGAAGCGTGCCTTTTGGACGCGCGCCTTTTAGACGCATACCTTTTAGACGCGTATCTTTTCAGACCCATAATTGAATATATCGCTTTAGAATATGACACATAGGCGCATGATGAGTTGATTAAATGGTCAAGACTGAAAATATTGTACAGTCCACTTAATTGGTTCAGACACAAATAAAAGTGAACACTGATTAAATTGTGTAAGTTTATTTTATTTAGCACATTTCATTTAAAAACAAGAGAGAGAGAAGATGACTGCACACATGATATACACACACACACACACACACACACACACACACACACACACACACACACACACACACACACACACACACACACACACACACAATCAGAAAAAGAAAATGGATGATGATGATGATGACTGGTTGGAACAGCAGTGTTCGATTTCAGAACTGGTGGACGAGGTGGCGAACTGCCGACAGAAACTCGTTGGATGTCAAGGCTCCTTCCTGGTAACGCCTCTTTAGTCTACCAAGGGTTTCGTCAAGCCTGACGTATTTGGGTTTTCGTCTGGGTGGGGCCTCCCCACAGCGTGCCCTTTCCACGGTGGCTTCCGTGTGCAACTGTTCCTTTCTGAGAAAATCAGACAACTGGTACACATTGGGATGGAAATGTCCCCCCATTGCTTTGTTCAGTTTGGAGTTCCATGCTTCAACCCTGTTGTTTGTGCGTATGTTCGAATTGTGCACATTCCACATTGCAGCGGGAAACTGGCCAAACCAAGTCCTTTCATAATAATCAGCGAGCTGATCCAAGGCAGGGTTCTGTCGGCATATCATCGATGTTCTAAGGGAAATGAATGCTGGTCGAACGACAATCACTGGAAGAAATGCGATTGCCATCAGCATGCGAACAAACTTTTTAACTTCTGGATCCTCATTGTACTGCATCTGAAGACCAACCATCTGGACATGCCTCCAGATGCTCTGGGTGTGATGGAACAGGCACCCTTTGTGTTGCGAATTTGGAAACTGATGCCTGATGCACGCAATAAGCCCAGATTCGAAATCAAACATGATGGTGTCAGGACTCAAAATCAGGTCTACTTCTGCAAGCTTAGTTTTCAGAATATCAAACACTTTGTGATAAGTCGCCCGCTGCTTGTCAGGGAGGAGACAGTAAACGAGTGTTACAAAATGCTCAAGGAAAACTGCATGAATTGTAAAAAGTTGATAAAATAGTGATGGAACAGATTTAAAAGTGCCATCCATAAACATCACTTCTGATGATGCCAGAAGCCTCAAATTGGCATCTGTGCAAAAAATAAGCATTGTGTTGTCCTTGAACAACACAAACGGTTCGCCTTGGAGTGTCCGCCCTCTGTCCTCGTCCATGTCAATCTCCTCAACTGTAGTGGGGAGAGGAGGCGCATCTTCTCGCCTTGACCGATGCATCATCGACTTGCAAGCAGCGAAGGTCGGTGGCAACAGCTCTGCGAATTCAGCGGCTACATCTCGATACACCTACACATACGCGAATTGCCATGATCAGGCATGCAAACACGATGGCAGAGAGAGAGAGAGAGAGAGAGAGAGTGAGAGAGAGTGAGAGAGAGAGAGATAGAGAGAGAGATAGATAGAGAGAGAATTTAATGTTACTTTTCACGACTAACGTTTGAAGCTTGTTTTAAAAAACATCAACCAGGAGACATGGGACTAAACCACGACAAATAATAATGGAGAGACATATTGACAGACAGACAGACAAACACAGTTTGGATTTTAAAATAAAAAAATTACCCTGGAAAGCGGAAGAAGTGGGGCGTCCTTTGCTCGGTCACACAAAACGGCCTTCATTTTTAGTGTGTTAACAAGGTCCTCATCAGGGATGTGATTGTGCTCCCTTCTCACCGACAGAACACGAGGTGGGTTTGCGAGGTCGGTATGCACACGCCCAGGGCATCCTTTTTTAACGCACCTCCAATGCTGTTTTGTTGGGTATGTCCTGTCTTTTTTCAGCAAGTAATTGTTATACACAAGATTATGGCCGCGGCTGTGTTTGATAATACAAGGATCTCGAGGTGCTGATGCTGCCATGATGGCTGTCTCAAGTCAGTCAAAAGAGAGGGGGTCATTAACTCACCTTAACAGTGACGACGATTCAGTTCATTGTTGTGATCTTGCAAAAGAAAGAGAGAGAGTGAGTTGAACTTATCCGGCCACACGTGCAGTTACACGTCTAACAGGCACGCGTCTAACAGGCACGCGTCTAACAGGCACGCGTCTAAACTGCCGCGTATAACTGGCACACGCCCAAAAGGAACGCGTCTAACTGGAACGACTCCCCACACACACAACAAGGAAGGAGAGTGACGAGAAGAAATGCACTAACCACACTAGACATGATTCTCATGAGCAGTCCACACATAGATTAATAACTACAACGTATTTATTTAAGCAGTCAACTTCAGCATAAACGTGATTCACCATTCCTACTGTCCTGGGTCCTAATATTCCTAAAATCCTAAGGTGCACTACGAATCATCAGAACTTGCATATCACTAGAATGCTGAACACTTTCTTATGTCCTACTGTATTCTTTGCTTTGTGGAAAATCAAACATACTACCTACTTCTATCCCTACCCTAACTAAAGTATAAAATGAGACGTGGGATTACATACCTCTAAGATAGGTTGGAAGGTCTCTGGCTGTGTGGCAATCGAATGGGTGAATTCCTCTAGTGATTGACTTTCTGGCCTTTATACAGTGCGTTTCTGTTGTTTCTATCACAAAACCTTCCCATCTGTCTTTCATTGGACATCGAAATTTGAATAACTGACCTGTCTTTCATTGGACATCGAAATTTGAATAACCAAGCAATCTTTGGCACCTGGCAGCCCTGGACTTTTCGCTTGGACGTTGGTATTTGCTGAAACCTTTTGTGTACTAGATAACCTACCCTCTATAGTTGGATAAGACCAATGTGAGCGTTAGATCCTGCTCGGTGGAAAACGCCGAGTAACCAATTAATTCATGGATGGCGTGATCATTACACAAACCTTACTTACCCGACTAACAATACGGTGTGAGGGCCGTCTAACAGTACGGTCTGAGGGCCGTCTAACAATACGGTCTGAGGGCCGTCTAACAATACGGTCTGAGGGCCGTCTAACAATACAGTCTGAGGGGGACCCTGTGATAATAGGACCCTGTGATACTACTATCAGAATCAGTGCATTGGTTACATTCGAAGATGCCTTTCAACTGAGGCTGCATCTAAGCTTGTGACATCTCTCATTTTGTCTCGTCTTGATTACTGTAATGCTCTCCTTTCTGGTCTACCAGCTTCTCTTCTCTGTCTGCAACACATACAAAACACAGTTACTCGTCTTGTCTTCAGACAGAAAAAAGTTTGATCATGTCAGTCCTCTCATTCGCTCTCTTCGCTGGTTGTCTGTCTAAAAAAAAAAATTGAATATAAGCTGGATACATTGGAGATCCAGCTTATTATTCAATTCACCAGTCTGCTCCATCATATCTTTGTGACAACATCAATACTTGCACTTTGCACTCAGCTTCATATGCTCTTTCTCTTAGCTGGATACGTTGGAGATCCAGCTTATTATTCAATTCACCAGTCTGCTCCATCATATCTTTGTGACAACATCAATATTCGCACTTCGCACTCAGCTTCAGATGCTCTTTCCCTTTAGGTCCCTAGATTTAACTCTTTGACTCCCGAACCCTGCCCACCAGCATCCTGCATTGTCAACCATGCCAGCAAAGCAAAAACTTAAACCTTTGACTCCCTGACCCTGTGAGGGTGAGGGAGTCAAAGGGTTGATTTGCACTTGATGGGTAGGATGCGGGAGTCAAAGGGTTACACTATCAACTGCAGTCAGTGTTCTTTTGCTATCTAAGCACGGTCTGCCTGGAATAGATTAGCACTTCTTTCGCCTAACACCTTTCCTTTCTGCCTTTCAATCCAGTTTAAAACCTACCCCTTTACCTGACGGTGAGTTCTACAACTACCTCTTTCCCTCAGTGTGTGTGTGTGTGTGTGTGTGTGTGTGTGTGTGTGTGTGTGTGTGTGTGTGTGTGTGTGTGTGTGTGTGTGTGTGTGTGTGTGTGTGTATGTTGTGTGTGTGTGTGTGTGTGTGTGTGTGTGTGTGTGTGTGTGTGTGTGTGTGTGTGTGTGTGTGTGTGTTGTAATGTAGTCGTCTTCTTTGAATCGCATGCGTATGTCTGATTCGTAAGTGCACTTTTAATTTGCACTGTAAAGATTCCGCGCCACATAGGCTACATATTTTTACTACTACCACCACCACCACCACTACTACTACTACTACTACTACTGCTACAACTATTTTCTTCTTCTTTCTTCTTCTTCTTATTATTATTATTACATTCTTGGGCAAACTGAAACTCTGTGTGTGTGTGCGTGTGTGTGTTGTGTAAGGTAGTCCCCCAGGTCTATGTTCCCCCAGGTCTATGTTCCCCCAGGTCTATGTTCCTCCAGTCATACCATGTGTCATGTCATGTCATGCCATATGTCATATATGTCAGGTCATATGTCATGCCATATGTCATTTCACATGCCACACGTGTCTTGTCACGTGTCATGCCACATGTCATGCCATATGTCTTTCCCACACGTACACACCCCACACAGAGTTTACTCCATAATAGATTTCTAGAAATTTCGAAGTTCTGTCCTGATGTTCCCCCAGGACAGAAATGTCATTTGCCATGTCATATGACATGACATGACATGACATATGACATAACATGTTATACCTGGGGGAACATAGACCTGGGGGAACATAGACCTGGGGGAACATAGACCTGGGGGAACATCGGGTGCCTCCCGTCTTTGTTGATTGCACGCGTACGTCTGGTGTGTGAATGCGCTGTAATTTGAATTGTCAAGATTTGGCGCCATATACTTTTATTACTACTACTGCTACTACTACTATTACCTGCTTGAGAAAACAATCTGTGTGTGTGTGCTGCTACTACTACTACTACTACTACTTCTAGTACCACTACTACTACTGCTACTACTATTACTACTACTACTACTACAACTACTACTATTACCTTCTAGAGAAAACTGAATCTGTGTGTGTTAGTGTCTGTCTGTCTGTGTGCGCATGTTCAAGACATTGTTTTATTTACGTTCCGTGAGCTACATTCCAAGCAATGTTGCTGTCTTTTCTCCTTGCTGTTGCTGTCTTTTCTGCTCGCTACGTGTATGTATGTACAGTGGTTTTACATTCACTGAGCAGACGTTACTTTACATGGACTGAATACTCCGTTACTGGTGGTCGTACAAGCTGTTTTTTGTTTGATTGTTTCTTTGTTTGTTTCTTTCTTTTTGTTTCCATAAGACACAAAGCATTGACATGGCTGACAGGAAATGTATCCCTTTGACTCCCACACCCTGTCCACCAGCATCCTGCTTTACCAGCCATGCTAACAAAGCATAAACTTAATCCTTTGATTCCATCATCCTGCAGGAAACTGGTGGATAGGGTGAGAGAGTCAAAGGGTTAAGTTTTTGCAGTTAGTGGATAGGTGTGCGGGAATCAAAGAATTAATCTCTCTCTCTCTCTCTTTCTCTCTCTCTCTCCCTCTCTCCTCACTCTCATTCTCTTCAGCTCTCTCTCTCACTCTCTCTCTTTCTCACTCTCTCCCTCTCTCCCTCCCTCTCTCTCTCCCTCTTTCTCTCCCTCCCCCCTCTCTCTCTCTGTGTCTCTATTGTGATTCAAGTAACTGAGGTTATGACGTCGCTGTAGTATAGTGGTTAGCGCAATGGACTTCTAACTGAAAGATTGTGGGTTTGAATCCCCTTCAGTCCTCTCTCTGTCTCTGTCTGTCTGCTGTCTGTCTCTCTCTCTCTCTTTATCCTCTCTCATATCTTCACGCCACTTCAGTGGTGTTGATTCCACACTGTTCACTCTGGCTCTACAACACACGACAAAGCCCCACGTTCATTCAGGCGAAATCCCAGCGCCAGAAATCCCACGGGAGCCAAGAGATTTCAAGCCATCATAATATAATATGATCTCCAGAAGGGGACGCTGCACTTCAGCTGGCTCATTTCAACGGCACACGCTCTGATCTGGACTTCCAAAGGACACCGGCTACTTATTATGAACATTTGTCTAATAATTAACAATACTAATCTATTAATTAAGGACACTTGTGTGTTAATTAGGGACACCTCTGCTAATTATGGACAACTCTGTTAATTAAGGACGTCTGTTTACTTGTTAAGGGACTTAATTGTTAATTGAGGGCACCTGTCTACTAATTAAGGACACTTGTCTACTACTTAAAGACACCTGCCTACTAATTAAGGCACATGTCTACTAATGAAGGACATTTGTATACTAATTAAGAACACTTAGGAAGGAAGTTAAGGAATCATTAAGAACAAACAAGGGAAGGGGGGGGGGGTTACGTCAACCATTGCAATGACGAAAATAGATCAACCATCATAACACACGCCACGTTATAGAAGTGACAAATATGAATTCCAATAAACTATCGATTTCCATATTTCCACACACTCCTGTACTGTCTGATTCAGTCAAGAAGCTTGGCATTGTTCTTGATCCTTAACTCATCATACAGAAAATCGTCACCCAAACCTGTCAGTCATGTTACTGTAAACTGCGACTTTTCTCTTCTGTTCGTGATTATCTTTCAACTTCAGTGCCATCCAAATTTGCTATTTTTCTTGTCTTCTCATATCGATTATTGTAACCTGATCTCTGGCTTGGCTGCTTCTTCTATTACATTCATCCAATTCAGAATTCTGCGGCCCGTCTTGCCCTATATGAAAAGAGGCGTGTGCTTTACGTTCTCCACTGGCTGCCCTTTTCTCAAAGAATTCCTTCCAAAATCAATACATTATGCTACAAGTGTATAAACGATAATAATGCACATGTGTTTTGTGACCATCTCTGAATGTACACCCCAACCCGACCTCTCCGTTCTGCATCGAATACTACTTGTCTACAGATTCCTCAATACAGATGTACCACAGTCAGTTGCCGCTCTTTTTCTGGTCCATCCAACCAAATGATCTTCCTCTGTCTCTTCGACAGTCACGCACTCTGTCTTCCTTCAAGTCTGACTTGAAGACATACCTTGTTGTCCAGCAGTGATTTCCCCACTCTATGTGGCCACCCTTTTGCCCCACACCCCTCCTGTCTTCCTCCCCCTCCTGGTCTGTGTGTGTTTTGTGTTCTTGAGTTTTTGTCATTGCGAGATAATGCTTTGGTGAACGATGAGAGTGTGCACTTTGAATTGATTTATATATCACGATTTGGCGCCACGTAAATGTCATCACTATCATCATCGCTCTTCTTCTTCCTCCTCTTCTTCTTATTATCATTATTATTATATATGTCAGTCAATTAAATGCAATACAAAAGCATGAGGTAAAGGCAGATACAAGTACATGTCAACCCCTAACAACAACAGTGAAGTGAACAAGAAACACCCGAGGGTTCTGGGTGGGACCAGAGCACCAGTGTCTCTCCACTCTCCAGAAATCTCTTCCCAGCTCCCGAAACCAGATGAGTTTTTATCGCACATATCGGAGATATATTTTCCGATCTCAGAAACGGTGATGAAAAGAATGTGAATGTGCTACAATTAGGTCATCTAAATATCTGCTCTCTACGCAGCAAAGAACTACAAGTTGCTAACTTCCTTCATGATTGAAGGCCAGTTACCCCTTATTTTGTTATCATTGAAACTAGAGAAGTAATTCCAGGGTATGGAATACCACGGGGTCGGTAGGAGCGCTTTCACCGGTTGAGATTGGTTGTAGGTACGGTGGTCGTGCCTTGGGACATAGATTGATGGAACACAGGGAATAAAAACATTTTCATGGTGCTTGTTGATGTATACATCTATCAATGTATTCATTCATTTATTTGTCAATTCATTTGTTGATTATTACGACTATATGAATTTTTTTATTATCTATTTTTGCCTTTTTGTTTGCACTCCAAGCTCCTGTGGTCAGCTCATCCTGACCGTGAGAGTTGTCTTTCCTTCCTGGGGGTAAAATGAACGGGAATGTAGTGGCGAAGAATTAAAAAACTGGTGTATTACAAAAGCGCGTTTCTTACCAAGATTGCATCGCTTTACCGCGACACAACCAAAAGTATCACAAGGTTCGTACAAAGCCTTTCTTTTTTTTGCCTGTAATCACGATATATGGAGTTTTTTATTTGGCTTTCTTGGCGTCTCTATTGATCTTTCCCTCCCAACAACGAGGAACCTCCACTGGCGACATTCTCGCCGGCTGTAAGTGCTTTTATCCGTGCATTGGGTGCATCTGCACCTAATATGTCCGGTCCTACGTGACGATTTACATGTTTTGTTTGACACAGTTTTCAGTTTGGTTCTAGGCGAATGTGTGTGTGCGTCTGTGTGAGGACTATTGTCACGATCTGTACACCGTGTGTGTGTGTGTGTGTGCGTGTGTGTGTGTGTGTGTGTGTGTGTGTGTTGTTAGTATGTGTGTGTGTATGCGTGCATGCGCGCGCGCGCGCGCGCGCGCGCGTGTGTGTGTTGTTAATGTGTGTGTGTGGATATGTTTGTGCATTGTCAGTGTCACGAGTGTGTGTGTGTGTCTCTGTCTCCGTCTGTCTGTTTCTCTTTGTGTGTACTTTTTCAGCTAGTTAAATGTTTTAGCCCAAGTCAGCTGCTCATTAGTATCAAGATTTATCTTAAAAAATATTGTTTAAACTAATGAGACTATAGGAAAGTCCACAACTACATACATGTATGTACAGACACACAAACTTATGCACATGTGTGCAAACACCACACACACACATGTGACATACATCATGTTTCAGTGTTCTGTCTTCTCTCTTATGCCTCCACCCCATACCTACGCACCTTTCCTCCTATCCCACCCTCACACTTTTCATCTTCAGTTTCAATTCAGTGCTGAAAGAGAATACCAGCTTGTTATAAATGAAAGATGCATGTATAGTGTCATCATCATCATGTTTCTTGCCACATGGCGTTGGCGATCATGGCCCTCCATACGAATCTATCTTCTGTCACTACAAGTATATAAAATAACAGAAGGTCAGGTTCCAGCCCTACCACCAGAAAAATACCTGACCCCAGTGGAAAAGACCAAAAGGAAAATCAAAATGAAGACCTATGCAGACCACGTGGCAACAAACATCATCGCCAAACACGCATGTAACAACAGCCATGGCTACAAAGTCCCCCAGACAAGGACAGAGCAGTATGGATGCTCTTTTTTCACAAGGACTGTTGAAGACTGGAACAAGCTGGAGGAGGAGGTAGTGCAGGCACGCTCCGTCGCGGCATTTTCTGCAGCACTGGGCAGAGCGGCCTCAGCTGCCTCCCATAAATAAATCAGTCCCCCCCTCTCCAGCCCCCCCTCCAGCCTCACTCCCTCCCCTCCCCCATCCCCCCACCCGACTAGGGAGATGCAGCACCGCAACAGGACATCTTTGAGCTGAACTCGGGGTGTCCGTTGGGGCAGTAGTTCTCCCCCACCCCTCTACATCCACCCCACCCAGTCGGACACAGCAAAGAAACTAAACGTCATGTTCTAAAAACTCAAGAGAAACTGTAGTTGAAACACCACTTAAATTAGTTATTTTCACTCATAAATAAATAAATAAGAAAAATTAAATTATTATAGTAAAAAAATAACATAAAATAAATGAGGACTACTTTTTCAAATCAAGCCATGCGCTCCTACCACCCGCTGCGACGATAGCCTGAAAAGGCTCCTGCAGCGTAATTATCCAGATCCAGATCCAGTATGTATCCCACCCTTTTTGTTCTTATCCATGCCGCAAGTCCATCCAGTATTGTCTCCCTGGGTCTGCATGATGCTCTTTTCCTCGCCAGCTTTCCTGTTGTGACAAGGTGCTTAAATTTCTCACGCCTCTCAAAATGCCTTATGAATGTTGCTTGTCTTTTCCTAATCTTCTTCATTAACATTGTTTTTGTGTTTGCCTGTTTAAAGACTGTCTTGTTTGTTTTCTCTGCTGTCCATGGAACTTGTAACATTTATCCTAGAAACCACATTTCAGTTGCCTCAATCTTGTTCTGACAGTGCATGTTGACTGTCCATTCTTCACATCCATTCAACAGTATTGGTTTTATATAACACTCAAGAACTCTCTTCCTGATGTTAATTGATAGGCATTTATTGGTAGGAACACGTTTTATTTTCTTGAATTTTGTTTTACAGTGGACAGTTCTGCTGGATATTTCTAATGTGCATCTGCCATCTGGCAAGATGACTGCCCCCTGGTATTAAAACTTATAAATTTGTCTCAGTGTTGTGCCATTTGCTTTTATTTTACATGAGGGGATTTCTTGTTTTTCACTAATTATTATGACTTAATTATTATGACTTCAGTCTTCTTCCTACTGAACTCCTCTTGATATTTTGGAAAGAGCTTACATCATTTTCTGCTCTCATTGCTGCTGTTTGTTTCCAGCACATGTTCCTTATAATTCTTGATTTTTGTTTGTCAATATTGAGCTTTTCCAATTAGTTGATCAACATTTGGTGTCTTACTCAATCAAAAGCCTCGGCATAATCAGCAACATAAATCAAATATAATTATATCCTTATTTAACTTAACTGATCTGTCTGTGAGAGTTCATAGGATGTGTATAGCATTAACAGTTCTTTTCACATCAAGGGATCCACATTGTTCTTCTGCTCTTTCTCTTTTGATTCTGTTCGTTGTCCTCATCATGATTATTCTTAATTGAATCTTTGTCACATGACTCATCAAGCTGATAGTTCAATGGAATCCACATTTTATAGCCCCTGCTTTAGAAGTGCAATGAAAATTGATTTTGATATCTTAAGCGATTTTTCCGGTGTCATAAATTTCAATTTTCATTTAGGAGGACTGTTAGTTTTCAGTACCAAATTCATTTAAAGCCTCAGTCATTTCATTTCTACAGTAGTAATCTAGTATTATCTGGCCCTGGATTTTCCTGGTTTTATCTTTTTCAACCCTGCTTTAACTTCATCTTTCATTATTGGTGGTTTGTCAGCATTCTTTCTTATGGTGTGTTCCTCCTTTCTGTCATTGTTAAAAAGGTTTTTAATGTACTCTCCCATCTATCTATATTTGTCTTTTTCCAAAATAATCATACCATTTTTAGATTTTAAGCAACTAGTTGATGTGCATGTCTTTTTCCAGTGGACAATTTCTTTGGTATTTCTGTTAAAAAAAATTAAGGTCTGTTTTGTGTCAGTCCTCTATTTCTTCACAATTTGTTTCTAGGCAAGCTCCCTTAGCTTCATTGCATGTATTCCTCATTTCCTTAGGTATCTTTTTGTTTTTATCCTCTTTTCCCTTTACCCTCCTCATTTCATCCATTAAGCCTAAAATTTCTTTTGCTATCCAGTTCTTCTTTGCTTTTCTTTCAACTCTAGGGATTTCTTAACAAGGTTCATATACTGAGTTTCTCAATTTTTTCCATTGTTCCTTACTGTCACCAATGCCCTCCAGAGCACTGAATTTGTATAGATGTCAGAACTCTGTTCCTTCGTTTTTTTGTTGTTGTTGCTATGAGATGATAACCGTAAGTATGACATCATCTGACAGCAGTCAGAGGTCAACCGAAGTGAGAGGTCAACAAGTGAGGTCAACAAAGTGAGAAATCAACAGAAGTGAGAAGTCAGCAGGAGAGGTCAGCCGAAGTGAGAGGTCAGCAAAAGGGAGAAGTTAGAAAAGTGAGAAATCACCAGAATTGAAAGGCCAACAGAAGTGAAAGGTCAGTCAAAATGGGAGGTCAGCAGACGTGAGGGGAGGTCAACAGAAATGAGAAGTTAGCAGAAATCCAAAACAAGTGTGACTGCCCGCGTTCAAGCAAACAGGAACCAGAAAAACACCAAAATAGAACCAGGACACATATTTAACACAACCAGACAAGACGGGCACAAATTTTGGACCAAATGACCTTTGTCAAGTGTAAATGTAAGATCATTAAATTAATGAACAAACACCAAGTACAACTCGCCTTTGTCAAATGTAAATTTATAAGATCACAAACAAACAATTTGTTGTTTGTTTGTTTGTTTGTGATCTGACATTTACACTTGACAAAGGCCAGTTGGCTGAAAATTGTGCTTGTTTTGTCCGGTTGTATTTAAAAAAGTCAGTAGAAGTGAAAGGTCAACAGAAGTGAAGTCAGCAGAAGTGTCAGTGGTCAGCAGAAGTGTGAGAGGTCAGCAGAAGTGAGAGGTCGGCAGTAGCGAAAGGTCAGCAGGAGTGAACGGTCAACAGAAGTGAGAGGTCTGCAGAAATGAGAGGTCACTAGAAATGAAAGAGCACCAGAAATGAAAGGTCAGCAAAAGGGAAAGGTCAGAAGAAGTGAGAAAGGTCAAGAGAAGTGAGAGGTCAAGAGAAGTGAGAGGTCAACAGAAATGATAGGTGCACAAGAGTTGGTGGTCAAGAGTCATCAAAGATCACACTTATAACTAGTTACTGTGTCTGACTCAATTTGAACCTTGACTTCTCATTGTGTGTGTGTGTGTGTGTGTGTGTGTGTGTGTGTGTGTGTGTGTGTGTGTGTGTGTGTGTGTGTTGTATGTATGTGTGGGGTGTGTGTGTGTGTGTGTGTGTGAGAGAGAGAGAGAGAGAGAGAGAGAGAGAGAGAGAGAGAGAGAGAGAATGTCGTGTGTGTGTGTGTGTCTGTGTCTGTGTGTTTTCAATAAACTGAAGCAGTCAGGTGTGACATTGATTTTCCATTTGCTTGAGTAAGAAAACAGCTAAACCAACAATGGTTTGACCTTATATTATTGTTGGTAAATCATGCAGAACAGGAACAATGCTTACAACTATGAAGTATTGGCATTTTTTCCCCCCATCAGTCAGATGGATCAGTTTTGAAGCAGCTAATGTGGATGATTTTTGTCGCCCTGCATGCTAAAGAACATAATATTGTCATTTTGAGGGTCATCCAATGTGTAGCATATGCCTGTAAGAGTGTAAAGAATAAGACAGTGATCAATACCTTTGTGTATTCTTTTGGTGTTACATTCGTCCTCTGGAATGACTGATTTCCTATCTGTTGGGAAGGTCAGAAATGCACAGCGACAGCTTGGAGAAGAAGAAGACACAGAATGGCCGTAAAAATCAGTCTGTACCATTTTGAAGAAATTTTTGAAAGAGACATGATTTTTTTGAAAAAAAAATTGAGTAAATGTACAGCTGATTTATCTTAAAAAGTTAAATGCACTGGGATTGAACCAAGGAAAAACAACAACAAAAAACAAAGGATTTCTCTTTGCTTGTAGTTAGAGCCGAGGTATGATTAAGAGAGAGAAACTCCTTGACACTTGAAAGCTCTAGAAGGTTCATAGGGCAGAATGTTGTTCTGACATATTCATCACAGTCCCAGACTAGATCGGTATTTTTTTTGTTTTTGTTTCACTGTGTTGTCTTTTGGTTAATTGAGTTTCATTTGATTTTAATGGTATTGTTTGCTTTGATACATACTAGAATAAAGTTACAACATCTGGTAAATACCTGTGCAGAATAGTGTGTTGAGAAGATATACTAGTGAAATGTGAAGTGCTGGTGGTATGTCATCTGTGCTTTTCCTTGGCACATGCGCATGTGTGCGTGCGCACACACACACACACACACACACACACACACACACACACACCACACACACACACACACACACCACACACACACACACACACACACACACACACACACACACACACACACACACACACACACACACACACACACATGCACACACGAACAACACACACTACACACACACACACACACACACACATACACACACACACACACACACACACATACACACACACACACACACACACACACACACACACACACACACACACACACACACACACACATACACATACACACACACACACGCATATTCTCCTGAATCATGCAAGATATTTTTAGTGCTGTCTGCATTATTCATATATATATACCTTTGGTGGTTCCAGTGCTATTAAAGTTAGGTGGTGTGAACGAGAAGTGCAACAGTCAGTCACACCAAGAAAAGATTTTCTACACCACTAACAAAAACAAACTAAAAAAAAAGCCCCCAAAACAAACACATCAACAGAACAAAAACAAAACAAAACAAAACAAAACAAAATGAAACAAAACAGCAGAGCAAAACAACAAAACAAAACAAAATTGTGATATACCACTGTTTTTTTTTTATTTCACTGTCTCATTCATTTTTTTAGATGTATCATTCATAATTTTTTTTTTAGATGGTAGTTGATACTGTGGAATAAAAAAAAACGGTTGTAGTATATCAGTTTTTTCCCTTCATGGTCTGCAGACGTTTGGAGCAGAGAAGGGGTTAATAATAGCTGTATGGCTGTTAGGTGTTAAGATTTACTCCTATTGCCGCACCTGTGTAGAAATTGACTAATTTTTTATAACAGTACTGTCTGTTGTATCCTGTTTGTTTGTGTGTGTGTGTGTCACTGTGTGTGTGTGTGGTGTGTGTGTGTGTGTGTGTGTGTGTGTGTGTGTGTGTGTGTGTGTGTGTGTGTGTGTGTGTGTGTGTGTGTGTGTGTGTGTTCACTCTCGCATTTGTGTGTGTGTGTGTGTGTGTGTGTGTGTGTGTGTGTGTGTGTGTGTGTGTGTGTGTTCACTTTCGCATTTGTGTGTGGGTACATGTGTGTGTGTGTGTGTGTGTGTGTGTGTGTGTGTGTGTGTGTGTGTGTGTGTGTGTGTGTGTGTGTGTGTGTGTGTGTGTTCACTCTCACATCTGTGTGTACATACATGTGTGTGTGTGTGTGTGGTGTGTGTGTGTGTGTGTGTGTGTGTGTGTGTGTGTGTGTGTGTGTGTGTATGTGTGTTTTCACTCTCACATTTG
Organism: Monoplex corrugatus; assembly: GCA_030674185.1. Classification (NCBI taxonomy): domain Eukaryota; kingdom Metazoa; phylum Mollusca; class Gastropoda; order Littorinimorpha; family Ranellidae; genus Monoplex; species Monoplex corrugatus. The sequence goes on from CM060312.1 coordinate 87,730,838, forward strand.
TGTGTGCGTACATATGTGTGTGTGTGTGTGTGTGTGTGAAGCCTGCATGTGTCTGTGAGCCTGTGCCAAAAGTTCATCAGGGGTCATAAGCCATTCATACAGGTTACTGAAGTATAAAATTTCTCATGATCAGCAACAGGTACTGCTGTGTAATGCATACCTGTGGGTTAATAAAAGACTGGAGAAATATGAACAATAAAACTGTAGTTGTCTACAACATGAATGGTAATATAACAACAAAACAATGTTTGAATAATTGGTTTTCCCAGAGAGACAAAAAACAAAATATTCACATCATGGAGAAGTGTTCCACTTCCTTAGATCATCTATGATCATTTCTCATACAAGTCTTCCATAAATCTATTCTTTTCACATATATTTCTGTGTATTTAGATATAAAAGTATTGTTTTATACTTGATAAAATTTACCTAGAAGTTGGAACGTATGGACGCATTGCATTTTTGTCTGTCGACCATATACCGCTCTTGTGATCCAGGTGTAAAATTGTCATGCTGCTATGGATGCTGAGCACACTAGACTTGGTTCTGAGATTGCTAAACAGGGAGAATGACCTGGAAATGACAGATTTGATTCAGATGGCTATTATTTTTGTTTCTTCATATCGTCAAATATTTTGTCTAAATATAGCATCCGTTATTTTGACAAAAATTTTGAAAGTATTTTAGTTTATAAAATTTATTAAAATGGTGCTTGATGAAATGATCGATAATATGTTGCCATTCTTGTGAGAGTTCATTCATTGATCCTAGATGGTGTTGCTTGGGTGCGAAGGTATGTATTGTCAATTTTTGTCCTCAATTATTCCTCTTCAGCAAATCATAATGTCTGTTTTTTTTTGTTTTTTTTTACAATGATCATACATGGAAACTATTAATTTTATATATATATATATAGACAGATGAGAAATCTCATTTAATGAACTTGGCATTCAGCTTAATGGTTTACTTTAATAAATCATAGCCCACTTACATAGTCACTGTTGAATGGACAGAATCCTTAACTGTATTTTAGATTGGGGGATGGAAGGTGGGGTTCACCAGTTATCTAGACCTGTAGCATTTTGTCATGATTTACTTTGGTTTACTTCCTTGATTAATATATATTACACAATTTAAATTAATACAGAAAATAATAATAAAAGATTGAGGTTGCTTTTGCTCTGCCAGTACATTAGAAGAACATCTTTCAATATGCTTGTATATAAATAGCCTACGTTTTGAAACCTGTTTTATGGCACAGAAGCAAGAACACATTTTAGCCTACATACTTTTGTTCTTTCTTAAAACCATTCTGAATTGTACACAGAAATAATTCATATGTTACCTTTTTTCTTTTTTTAAAACTTTTTAATTGTACGCATAAATCAAGTAGTTTTACTCTTTGTTTTTATCTCATTCAAGGCAGTTTACTTACTGTAAGTAGTATTTTTGGTTTGTACAACATTTTTAGGCCAGTTTTTCTTTCCTTGAAAAATATTCAATTCATTGAATTATTCTTTGAATATAAGCTTTTTTTTCTTTCCTTGAAAAATATTCAATTCATTGAATTATTCTTTGAATATAAGCTTTTTTTTTTTCCTTGAAAAATATTCAATTCATTGAATTATTCTTTGAATATAGCTTAACTAGTAATTTTCACTTTTCAGGTATTATGCTTTTCTTATGGAAAATAATGCTGTCAAAGAGACCAGAATGAGAATTGCTTGGCGTAGCTGCTAGTTTGTGTAAAGAATATGGAAGATCTGGTCATGTGTGAACTACAAAAGCGGAAAGATAATGAATGAAAAAAACTTAAAGACTTAAAATATGAAGTAAGTGTGAGCAAACTTGTGCATTTGGGAACTGAAACATGAATATTAAGCCTGTGTCATCATCTCGCTGATAAATGATTTATGACTGATCATCATTTCATCAGTGTTGTAAATATTAGCTTATTGATTACATGTTGCATACCATTTTCCTGCAAGAAATATTGGGTACCTTGGGACAGTTGGAGTGGTTCACTCAGAACCCTGATGTGTGGAGAGCATTTCTTGATGGCGTTATGTTCCTGGTGGGGGGAACAGGCGTAGATGAGATGATTTCTGCATTTAGTGTTACTGCTGCTTCTGCTACTATTACCACAATACCATCTGTGCTACTATTACTATAATACCATCTCTACTACTGTTACCACAATATCATCTGTGCTACTATTATTATAATACCATCTCTACTACTGTTACCACAATATCATCTCTGCTGCTATTACTATAATACCATCTCTGCTACTATTACTACAATACCATCTCTGCTACTATTACTACAATACCATCTCTGCTACTATTACTACAATACCATCTCTGCTACTATTACTACAATACCATCTCTGCTACTATTACTACAATACCATCTCTGCTACTATTACTACAGTACCATCTCTGCTACTATTACTACAATACCATCTCTACTACTATTACTACAATACCATCTCTGCTACTATTACTACAATACCATCTCTGCTACTATTACTACAATACCATCTCTGCTACTATTACTACAATACCATCTCTGCTACTATTACTACAATACCATCTCTGCTACTATTACTATAATTCCATCTCTGCTCCTATTACTACAGTACCATCTATGTTACTTTTAAACTACCATCTCTACTACTATTTCTCCAATACCATCTCTACTACTATTACTCCAATACTATCTCTGCTACTATTACTACAATATCATCTCTGCTATTATTACTACAATACCATCTCTGCTACCATTACTACAATACCATCTCTGCTACCATTACTACAATACCATCTCTGCTACTGTTACTACAATACCATCTCTACTACCATTACTACAATTACAATACCTTCTCTGCTACCATTACTACAATACCATCTCTACTACTATTTCTCCAATACCATCTTTGCTACCATTACTACAATACCATCTCTGCTACTTTTACTACAATACCATCTCTGCTACTATTACTATAATACCATCTCTACTACTGTTACTACAGTACCATCTCTGCTACTATTACTACAATACCATCTCTGCTACTGTTACTACAATACCATCTCTGCTACTATTACTACAATACCATCTCTGCTACTATTAGTACAATATCATCTCTGCTACCATTACTACAATACCATCTCTGCTACTGTTACTACAATATCATCTCTGCTACTATAATTACAATACCATCTTTGCTACTATTACTACAATACCATCTCTGCTACCATTACTACAATATCATCTCTGCTACCATTACTACAATACCAACCCTGCTACTATTACTACAATACCATCTCTGCTACTATTACTACAATACCATCTCTGCTACTATTACTACAATACCATCTCTGCTACTATTACTACAATACCATCTCTGCTACTATAATTACAATACCATCTTTGCTACTATTACTACAGTACCATCTCTGCTACTACTACTATAATACCATCTCTGCTACTATTACTACAATACCATCTCTGCTACTATTACTACAATACCATCTCTGCTACTATTACTACAATACCATCTCTGCTACTATTAGTATTTACTACAATGCCATCTCTGCTACTATTACTACAATACCATCTCTGCTACTATTACTAAGATACCATCTCTGCTACTGTTACTACAATACCATCTGTGCTACTATTACTACAATACCATCTCTGCTACTATTACTACAATACCACCTCTGCTACTTTTACTATAATACCATGTATGCTACTTTTACTATAATACCATCTCTGCTACTATTACTACAATACCATCTCTGCTACTATTACTACAATACCACCTCTGCTACTATTACTACAATACCATCTCTGCTACTATTACTACAATACCATGTATGCTACTATTACTACAATACCACCTCTGCTACTATTACTACAATACCATGTATGCTACTTTTACTATAATACCATCTCTGCTACTATTAGTACAATACCATCTCTGCTACTATTACTACAATACCATGTATGCTACTTTTACTATAATACCATCTCTGCTACTATTAGTACAATACCATCTCTGCTACTATTACTACAATACCATGTATGCTACTTTTACTACAAGACCTCTCCTGAACAGAAATTACTATGTTTGATAGACATGTTTGTCTCATTTCATTTTGGTCTCTACTGTTGATTTAAAAAAAAAAATCATGTTTGCTTTATGTTGTTTCAATTCTTTTTTTTATGAGGAATGTGCAGATTACTTGTTTTTGAACTGCTGATAGATCTAGTGCTGCTTTTCGTACCAGTACTGTTAAGTGAGGGTGGTGGTGGTGGTGGAGTGGGTAGGACTGTAATGGGAGTAATAGGACATATGATGTAGATGTCTTATTGAATCAGCGTATAAGATTCTTAAATGGGCATCACAGACGGTCATTATTCGTGTAAGGCACAGATAGTTGCATCAGTTCTTGTTTTTAACTTCTTTTTTGTTTTGTTTTTTGTTTGTTTCCAGAGTAATTCAAATTGTATCAAACTTAAGAATATGATATCTCAAACTTGAAGAGGCTATGAGGGTAGAAAGGGAAGAGGTATAACTTTAGTTTTAGTAAGCGCTTGTGTGTGTATGTCCATGCATACTGTACATTATGTAGCGCTGATTAGCCGTACTTTCATTCCAACTCTCATTGTCTTATCCTACTGAAGTAGACCATGTCATCTAAAACAAAACAAAAAACAAAACAAAAACAAACAAACAAACAAACAAACAAAACTCCACCCTTCACCCCCCACCCACCCTCTTTAATGAGGTTCTAGATTTGTGGCTGTGCATATGTATGACATTATGCTTTTTATCTGTTTCATTCTTGCATTCCAGTCATGTCTGAGTATGAGTACACCGGTTTTCTCTTCAGCCCATTGGCTATTGGATTAGGATTTTTTTTTTTTTCCTTTTCCAAGGTCAGACTGGATTTGTTGCACTAGGCACAATCCGTTTACATTGGCCATGCTTCACAAGTCACAAGCGCAAGTTTTTCTGTTCAATCGACCATATTTCTTTTTATTTTTGTACATGTATATATGTGGGAGGTGTATTTATGCAGATGTGTAGGTGTGTATATTTGTCTGTCTATCTGTCTGTCTGTCTGTCTGTCTACATATGTGTGTATACATGTATGTGTATGTATGTATGTATGTATGTGTGTATGTATGTATGTATGTATGTATGTATGTATGTATGTATGTATGTATGTGTGTTTGTATGTATGTGTGTTTGTATGTATGTATGTATGTATGTATGTATGTATGTATGTATGTATGTTAGTATCTCTCTGTCTGTCTGCCTCTTTGTTTGTCTGTCTATCTATCTATATCTATCTTTCTATCTATCTATCTATCTATCTATCTATCTATCTATCAATCTATCTATCTGTCTGTCTACACACACACACACACACACACACACACACACACACACACACACACACACACACACACACACATACACACACACAACACACACACACACACACACACACACACACACACACACATACACACTTATATATTTGTATATATATACATGAAAATGTTCACACTCAAGGAATACCACTCAACAAGTGCATCATAGTCTGTTGGTTTCCTGTGGTTTGGCCCTAATCCTCTTCATTATAAAACAATCACAATATGGCATGATCTCTTTCACATTGCAGAATTCCTCTGGCTTCCTCCATGACACCATATTGCACCCCCTCTTCCCAATTACCACTACTCATAAACGCTTTATCATATGTGACCTCCCGCCACGAAACCAGTCTTAACTAGCATTTTGGGCATTTTGAGATATGCATATCACTGGAAAGTGTACATTCTGCTGATTATTTTGGTACTTAAAAGAAGCTTGTACTAAAAAAAAAAAATGTAGAAGTTATGTATGTTTAAAGTCAATAAGTTGTGTGATGGCCATTTTGAGAAAACGGCCTCTAAAGTTTTTGTGTGCTCTCCTGCACATTTTCCTTAAATTTCTTTATTTGGTGGCTTTGACCCAGTTTGTTTCTAATTTTCGCTGTCATAATATGAAAGGTGCACCAAAGAGCTTTTCATCAGTATATTACATGTGCGGGTACTGTACAGGTTACGGTTCATAATAAGAGACAAAAATAGGTACTTTTGATAGGAAATTGCTTCTTTCTGCTGCGATCAGTGCATTAAAATACCTTTTTAAATTGATTAATAATATTTTTTCAAGAAAAACATTTCTGAGGGATAGATTATAGTCTACAGAAATCAATTTTGAGAAAAAGTCAAAACACCCCAGATAGACCCTCAGCCACCTTTTCAGCTCCTAGTGTTGTTCGACTGACTGCGAGTTAAGACTGATTTCGTGGTGGAGGTCACATATGATTTTATATCTGTCATTTTCTCCTCCTGCATCAAAGAACAGGGACAAAGTGCTGTTTTTGTCCCAGTTTTTACATTTGTTGTTTATATTTCTTCTTTGTTGTCTCTTACTTATGTGTACACTTGACAAATTTGTACTTGTCTTGTCTTTTTGGATTAAACACGCTGACGGTTCTGATGCGGATTTTGCACAAGCTCTTAACGCCAAACGTGGAAAACTCAATTTGCCGCCTGCCGGTGCAAAAGAACAATGGGAGAAATTAGATGAGGAACTTGTCCTTAAGCTGAATGCGCTAATAGGGAACAGTACGCTGGAACACAAACTTGACACATACGGAGACATCATATACTCTATCTGCAGGGACACTTATGGAGTGAAGCAGCCAAAGACAAAAACGCCTCCCCAGAAATCCAGAAGACAGCAACAGATGGAGAGCATCCGGAGGGAGAAAAGGAAGCTTAAAAAAAAGCGAATGAAAACTGCCTCAGAATTCGAGAAGCAAGGGCTCCTGGAACTCTGGAAAGATCTGAAGGCCAAACACAATGCTCTCAGCAAAGTGGAATCAGCAAGGCGAAGAAAGAGCAAAAAGAAGAAGACTCAAGATCGTTTCTTCAAAGATCCCTTTGACTTTGCAAGAAAGCTGTTTGAACAACCCAAATCAGGGACTCTCACAGTGGGCAAGGAAACCCTAGAGCAGCATCTCAGGGAAACATATTCCGATTCTCAGCGCGAGGCACCACTTGAAATCCAAAATCTGGTTTGGCCTGCAGCGCCAGAAGGAAAATTCAATAACAAACCACCAACACTGGATGAAGTGAAGAACGTAGTAAAGAAAGCCAGAGCCAAGTCAGCACCTGGACCAAACGGAATACCATACCTGCTCTACAAGAAATGCCCAAAAGTGCTCGAGTGGCTCCACAAGATGATTCGATCAGCATGGAGGAACCAGAAGATCAGCGACCAATGGATGAGAGCTGAAGGAGTGTACATTCCGAAGGAGCAGAACTCCAGCAGCATCAATCAGTTCAGGCCAATATCACTTCTGAACGTCGAGGGGAAAATCTTCTTCTCTGTTATGGCAGCAAGATTGACAAAATACCTGACTGAAAACAAGTATCTGGATATGTCAGTCCAAAAGGGAGGCATACCAGGAATGCCTGGATGCTTGGAACATGCCACGTTGATTTGGGATGCCATCCAAAAAGCAAGAACAGAGAAGAGAGACATTGACGTAGTTTGGCTTGATCTGGCGAATGCATATGGATCAGTTCCACACGATATGATCCAGCTGGCTCTTGAAATGTATCACATCCCAGAAAACATCCGAACAATGCTGAGGAAGTATTTCCAAGGGTTCTCAATGCGGTTCTCTACCAAAGAATACACCACGGACTGGATAGACCTAGAGGTGGGCATTGCAATGGGCTGTGCAATCTCTCCCATACTGTTCGTGTTGGCAATGGAAGTTATCTTGAAAGCTGCAATGAAGAGTTCAGGTCCAGTGAATCTGGGAGATGGATACCAGGTGCCTCCTCTGAAAGCTTTCATGGATGACACAACAGTCTTGTCCACGGATGAGGAAGAGACACACCAAATCTTAAAGCAGCTGGATGAGCTGGTGGCCTCTTCAAGAATGAGGTTCAAACCTAAGAAATCCCGAAGTCTCTCACTGCGAAAAGGAAAAGTGGCAGATTCAGTCAAATTCATGGTAGCCAACCAAGCCATCCCCACTGTCACAGAAGAGCCAGTAAAAAGTCTCGGAAGATGGTATGATGACTCCCTGAAAGACACACAAAGGGGATGTGAAACCAAGCAAACAGCAGAAGAAGGCCTGAAGAAAATAGATAACTGCGGACTGCCAGGCAAATACAAAGTCTGGTGTCTACAGTTCATGCTGATACCAAAGCTGCTGTGGCCACTGCTAATCTATGACATTTGCACCAGCACAGTCGAAGCAATGGAAGCCAAAATCAACAAATACACAAGAAAATGGCTCGGTGTCCCACCTGGTCTCACTGATGTTGCATTCTACTGTCGTCAAGCAATGCTGAAGCTACCTCTGAAATCCATAGTGGAGGAATACAAAGTTGGAAAAGCAAGACTGTTGAGCATGCTGGAGGAATCGGAGGACAATATCGTGAGAGCAGTTCATCCAAAGCTGAGAACTGGCAGAAAGTGGAAAGTCCAAGAGGCTGTAAACAATGCCAAGAGAAACCTCAGCATCAAAGAAATAATTGGACACACGCAAACCAACAGACAGGGACTGGGAGCAACAAAAATGCAGTGGTGGTCCAAAGCCAAAGGGAAGGAAAAAAGAGACATGATCATACAGGAGTTGAAGGAAGAAGAAGATGTCAAAAGAGTGCAGAAGGCAGTCCAGCAAGGTCAACAGGGGCAATGGACAACATGGGACAGTGCACTCCAAAGAAGTCTCAGCTGGAACGACATGTGGCACATGGCTCCTCTAAGGATAAGCTTCCTCCTCAGATCTGTATATGACCTGCTCCCCTCGAATGCAAACTTAGTGAAATGGGGGAAAGCAGACGACCCAGCATGTCCGCTCTGTCAGAAGAAACAAACAGTGGAACATGTCCTAAGCTCTTGCAAAGTAGCGCTAGCCCAAGGAAGGTATACATGGAGGCACAACCAAGTTCTGAAAGTGATCACAGATGTGGTTAGCGAAAAAACCATGACCCCAAACGCACCAATTGCTATGACAACGTTCTACAAAGCAGGAGGGAAACAGGTCTGGCCCGAAAGGGCTATGACAACCAGCACATTGCCAAAGGGTCTTCTGGATGGAGCAGTCGACTGGGAGTGTACAGCAGACCTCCCAGAGTGGAGAAATTACCCAGATGTCATCAGCAAGACAGGCATGAGACCAGACATCGCTCTCCACTCTGACTCCTCGAAACAAGTGATTCTGATAGAACTCACTGTGCCATACGAAAGCAGAATGGAAGAAGCACATATCTACAAGACTGAAAAATACGCCGGTCTTGCCAGCACCCTGAAAAAGCAGGTCTGCGGGTCAAAATCTTCGCCATAGAGGTCGGGGCAAGAGGGTTTGTGGGCACCTCCGCTTATGATCTCATGAAACAACTCGCCATTTCTGGGAAGAAGAGGACTAGAGCCCTTAAAGCGATGGCAGAGGCAGCAGAAAGGAGCTCAAGCTGGATCTGGGCAAGGAGGAACCAAAAAAGTGAACTTCATAAGGATTAAATTCCCTACAGATGATGTGTGCCCCGTTAGCACATTG